>NW_020869658.1:146425-178925 GCF_003789085.1 Penaeus vannamei | reverse complement strand
CGCCCTATCGGATGCGGATGTACGTCTGGGATTGTGTGGTTTGTGAGTGTGTGTGTGTGTGTACGCGGCGGGGGGGGGGGGGGTAAGAGGGTGATAACGGGTGTACTTCTGTTTTGCTCGTTTGGGTTATCGTGTGTTTTTGTCTTTTATGTTCTTCGATTTTTTTTTGTTCTCTTCTTTTTTGTCTTTTTTTGTATCCTCCTTTTGTCTTTCTTTCTCTTCGGCTTTGTTGTTGTTATTATTTTTTCTTCTTCTTTCTTTCTTCTTCTTCTTCTTTTCTTCTTCATCTTTTCTTCTTCCTCTCCTCTCTCTCTTCTTCGCTTCTTCTTCCTTATCATATACTTCTTTATTGCTTAAGACACTTTTTATTTTATCGTATTTGTTTTTCAATGTGTCTTCGTTTTTTCCCATTTTTCACATTATGGGAGGAGGTACTTCTTGAGAAGGAGCTGTTTACGCGATGGAGTTTCAGGAACGTTTAGATACTTCGGGTCGGCGTTCATTCGTTCCCTTCAGAGAGGGTTGAACGCCGCTACGTCTACAGGAGAACTCTTTTTCATGGTTGGACGCTTTCGTAATGTTGTCCTGTCTCGTTCTCTAAACTTTCGGCCTCTGGTGGTGTCTTTGTTTTTGCTGTTGTTGTTCTCTTTTCGCTCTCGTTTACAACACTTCTGTTCCCGGTTTTTAATTTTTTATATTGTGTTCTTTTTCGTTATTTGTTTTTTTTTCCTTGCATTTTTTCGTGTACTTTTTTCGCTGTTTTTTTAATTTGATGAAACGTTTCATACTTTTCTTGGTTTCCTCTTCAACATATTTGCATCCGATGGCCGAGATACCGCTTTTTTTTCTTCAAATGTTTTATCCATTTTTTTCCTTCTTTATGTTCTGGTGTGTGCTGTTACGGCGTGTGTGAGTCACCCCGAACAATGCGGCCGTGGGGGAGGGATGAGTCACATTCACTCGTACTCACTAAATCACTCGCTCACTCGCTTCACTCACTCACTCACTCACTCACTCACTCACTCACTCACTCACTCACTCACTCACTCACTCACTCACTCACACACGCACTCACACACACACTCACTCATTCACCCATTCATTCATTCACTTACTCACTCACTAACTCATTCACCATTATTCAGTTACTCACTCACTCACCTACTCACTAACTCACTTTCAATTCATTCACTCTCACTCTTTCACTCACTAACGTATCTGACCAACATGAAAAGGGAGGATATGATGGTAGGTCAACGTGTATTTATGTCGCGCTGTTGTCATTTTGAAGAAGGAGAGGGGAAGAGAGGTGAAGGAAGAGGAATATAGAGGGGGGAAAGAGACAAAGAAGATAGAAAGGGAAAGGTAGAAGGAAGGAGATGGAAGAAGCAAGATTTTTGTTTTCTTATCCTGAATTATGTGGATATTCGGAAAGGGGGATAAGAGGAGGGGAGGGGAGAAGGGAGAGGAGGAGAGAGGAGAGAGAGGAGAGAGAGAGAGAGAGAGAGAGAGAGAGAGAGAAACGAACTGAAAGAAGGAAAGAAAAAAGAAAGGGAAAGAAGGAAGTGGAATTCATTTGTTGAAGGTTATTTTTTCTTTCTTTCTCTTTTTACGAATTGCATATTATTCCCTTACCATAAATTGTGATATGGCTATTTGGATATTTTTGCATGACTAGAAAATGAGTCATATTTTTTGTGCGCTGGAAACGTTCATTTTTTTCTCTATTTTTTTTTTTTTTTTTTTTTTTTAGAACGGTGTGGCCATATAGGATTCAATATGTTTCTGTGGATATTTCCCCTTGCTGAAATTGTATGAATAGAACCGTGCCTTAGCGATATAATACCAATGAAATAAAAATTCTCCCCCCGGCTCTCTCTCTCTCTCTCTCTCTCTCTCTCTCTCTCTCTCTCTCTCTTTTTTTTTTACTGTTTTCGGATGTTAGTGTCGCATTACTGAATTTGAAATAAGGAGGGTGACCGCAGGCAGTGAGTGACACGGCGGTCTGAGGGGAGAGGGGAAGGGGGGAGAGGAGGGGTAGGGGGGAGGGGAAGGGGATAGGAGGAGGAGGGGAGAGGAGAGGGGAAGGGGATAGGAGGGGGAGGGGAGGTAGTAGGAGAAGGGAAGGAGGGGGGAAGATAGTGGAGAGGGGGAAGGGGACTACAGGGATAGGGGGAGGGGTAGGTACAGGGAGGGGGGAGGGGAAGTGGAGGAGGAAGAGGAAGAGGGGAAAGGGGAGGGGAGAGGGGAAGGGAGCGGCTCCCTGACCCTCTCACACGACCCTTGTTAAGCTATGTGTCATCCCTCGAGTTGTAAAGTTTTCCGACTTTGTAAAGAGAAAAAAAAAAGAACCAAACGGGTCGAAAATTGAATATGCAAATGAGTAAATGCGAGATGTCTGTCTTTATTGTACATGTACTCGTTTCCAGCGCATTATTCTTTCTGTAATTTGATGTAAAATTCCAACACTTTGGCAGTATTTGTCTCGCAACAAAAGGAGCTCAAGGCACGTTTTAGATTTGACACTTGTAAGAGAAAAAGTTTCCTATTAATAAATCCAATTGTATTCACTTCACGGTAATTGAATATCAGTGGAATGAACGCAACGTGTTTAAAGTGATTTTAAAGTGAATGCAATATTTCATAATTCATTTTGTCAGTAATGACTTAAACATCATTTCAGTGATTCGTCACCATTTTCTTCATAGGCTTAGAACCCTATGCCTATTTTCGCCCACTGTTTAGAAAATATGTTAATACTGAAAACTGCAAGAAGAATTGTCACATATTTCTTATTACTGTAGGCCTACGTGTTTAAGAAAAGACGTAGAGATGCTAGTCAGAAAAAAAAAATATTTTGTGTAATTCATCGCTCCTAAGAGAATAATTATGTTTCCCTTCAGTATTACACTGTCGCCTCTCCTTCGTCGTTCCAGAAAATATCCTTGGGCTGTAAAAAAAAAAAAAAAAGAGAGAGAGGAGAGAGAGAGAGAGAGAGGAGAGAGAGAGAGAGAGAGAGAGAGAGAGAGAGAGAGAGAGAGAGAGAGAGAGAGAGAGAGAGAGAGAGAGAGAGAGAGAGAGAGAGAGAGAGAGAGAAACTAGTATCCTTATATATTAATTTTCCTTTTGTCGTGGAGCTTTTGTTTACCTCTCGAGGCGGCACGGAGGGCAAGGGTGCGAGTGGATTTGTTCTGTTTTCTTGAACATTGCCCCGGAGCTGTTTATTCTGTGTAGGCAGTGTCTGGAAGGAAGAGGGTTGGGAGGGGAGGGGAGGAGAGGTAGAGGAGAGAAGAGGAAAGGAGGTTAAGAGAGGAGGAAAAGAGGGGAGAGGGCTAGGATATGTGGAGAGGAGGAGGGAGGGGAAGGAGAGGAAGAGGAAAGGAGGTTAAGAGAGGAGGAAAAGAGGGGAGGAGGCGGTATGAGGCGGAAGAGAGGAGGAGATGGGTGGTGTAGAGGTGAAGGAAGAAGGGAGAGAAGAGGCGAAGGAGAGGAGAGACGGAGATGAGGAGAGATGAAGAAGAGGAGAGGAAGCAGAAGGGGAGAAGGAGAGGGTGGGGAGCCAAGGTCTGAAGGAGCTGTAGATTACTCCCCAAGGCACAGACAAAGACGAAACTGGGGATTTGGGCGTGGGGGTCAAGAGTCTTATGGAAAGGGAGAAGGGATTCAGGCATGTCATACAGTTATTATTGTTCTCTCCTGTTTTTTTTTTTTTTTTTTGTCTTTTCGTTTTATTGAAGTTTTGTCATAAAGGGTTTTGTATGTAATATATAAAAGATGTCCAGGAAACTCTTGTCGGTGTAAATAAGACTTGTTTTTTATCTATTTTAATATTTTTTTTATATAATGTGCTTAGATTTAAGCTACTACTCACATGCTACATGGGATTATGTTATCATCTTGAGATTTCACTGTATAAAACATATCTACTTATATGAATCTTATTCCTTTTCAGTGCAATGAGCTCCTGTGCTTATTATATTAGACAATATATTAAAAATCTCTCTCTCCCTCCCTCCCCCCTCTCGCTCTCTTTTTCTCTGTGTGCGTGCATGTGTGTGTGTGTGTGTTGTGTGTGCGTCTGTGTATGTTTCTGTGTGTGCGTGCATGCGTGTGCATGTGCCTGTGTGCGTGCACGTGTGCGTGTGCCTTTCTTTGTTTATTTCGTAGCCGGTGTTTTGCACAGCGCCGATATTCATCGGTACTTGTGTGGAACCAATTAGGTATTCCAACTATTGGAAGGATCTGGTGACGTAGAAATGGGGAAGGAAACAGAGTGCAGTACGACGAGGGTGTAAATAGTGGGTGTGACGCGGTCATATATGTAATGGTCTGTTTTTATACCATTACAGTCCTCGCAGGGCCGAAATCCCGCTGGTTTATCTTCGATTTGCTGCGGTGTTGAGTTCCACAATTCCGCGAGGTCAGGTCCTGTTCGCGAAAATGGCGGTTCGCGGACTCGGGTTTTGTGCCCGTGATTGGCGAAAGGGGGTGGGTTAAGCAGGGGGCGGAGGCAATGTAGGGGGAGGGGTGAAAGTAAGACAAGTGTGGGAAAAGGGGATATCGTGGGAAGTACCACTGCTCCCTTAAAGGAATCAAGGGGGAACGATGCACTCGGCCAAGGCAAATACGGACTGGAAAGTAAGGTAAGAAGTAGCAGGATGGGAAAGGAAGGCAAACACTCGGAAGGGGGAGGCGGTAGGGAGAGAGGGGAGGCTTCCAAGAAAGGGAAACTCACGGCGAGAGGCTAGACCGGTGTGGGAAAACAGGACAGGTAGAGGGAGCGAGGAGAAGAATGGTTCCCTGACTGTGGCTGGCTGGTGTGGGAAAATACATGAGTTTTCATTGTTACGGCTTTTCATAGGGAGCGGCTGCACGGAATCAACGTGTACGGGGAGATGTGTTTTCGAGGGAATCCAAGTTAGAAGGTTGTACGTTTCGCCATATTGTTTATCGTTATTTGGGATTGTTTAGTTATTTATGGAGTTTATAATTGCATTGGTATATGGGATGTGTCGCGATCGCCCTCGTGTTGCTAAAGGGATCAATTCATAAGTAATGAAGCACATTTGGGGTACTTTTTAAAGACGAGTGAATTTTGTTTGGAAAAGAGATCATGTTTTCGGCTTTTGACGTGGAGTGGTTGCGCAAAATCCACGCGTACGGGATAAATATGTTATTAAAGGAACCCAAGTTTCAGTTGTAATATAGTCTTCTAGACTTTGTTCATAAGCTTCGTCTCCGTAAAATCATTCTGCTTAACGTTTTGTATGGCTAATATACTGTATATTTTTTATATACTTTTGCTCACGTTCTTGTATCATCGTATGCAAAGTTATCATAGAATTGATTGATGGGCTACAGCGTGTTCCCCCTCGTGTTGCAATATTGATTTCTTGATCTGCAACGAAGCACGTTTTGGGTACTCTTTAAAGACCCAGGAGAAACTCGCCGAGTAAATAGTTCATATTTTGTAATATTCATACAAAGAGCGAAGCGAAGTTGTTGTTGCATGTAATTCCCTTGCCGTTGCACAAATAGTACCGGCGAGGGTGCACAGGGAGGTGGGAAGCACAAAGGGAGAGTCCGTGTTGAGTTCTGTGTGGTTATTGTTTATCCTATTGTCAGAAAGGGCTTTTTTTAAACGAAATGCAACATGGGTTCTTGGTGTAAAAAGATTGAGGATGTTGAGAGTGTAGGCTGCGAGGTATGTGTGGGTTTCCAAGTTTGATTTCGTGTGATTCGGGTGTACTGTGCGTGGGTTATATGGGGATGCGGCTTTAAAGAATTTGTAGAGTCGTACTGTCATATGTGAGGGTTTTGATTATATTTTTAGATCTGGGCATTTGTGAATGTCCATGTGAGGACTTCACACTCTCTCTCTCTCTCTCTCTCTCTCTCTCCTCTCTCTCTCTCCTCCTCTTCTCTCTCTCTCTCTCTCTCTCCTCTCTCTCTCTCTCTCTCTCTCTCTCTCTCTCTCTCTCTCTCTCTCTTCTCTCTCTCTCTCCTCTCCTCTCTCTCTCTCTCTCTCTCTCTCTCTCTCTCTCTCTCTCTCTCTCTCTCTCTCTCTCTCTCTCTCTCTCTCTCTCTCTCTCTCTCTCTCTCTTCTCCTCTCTCTCTCTCTCTCTCTCTCTCTCTCTCTCTCTCTCTCTCTCTCTCTCTCTCTCTCTCTCTCTCTCTCTCTCTCTCTCTCTCTCTCTCTCTCTCTCTCTCTCTCTCTCTCTCTCTCTCTCTCTCTCTCTCTCTCTCTCTCTCTCTCTCTCTCTCTCTCTCTCTCTCTCTCTCTCTCTCTCTCTCTCTCTCTCTCTCTCTCTCTCTCTCTCTCTCTCTCTCTCTCTCCTTCTCCTTCTCCTTCTCCCCTTCTTCTTCTTCTTCTTCTTCTTCTTCTTCTTCTTCTCTTCTTCTTCTTCTTCTTCTTCTTCTTCTTCTTCTTCTTCTTCTTCTTCTTCTTCTTCTTTCTTCTTCTTCTTCTTCTTCTCTCTTCTTCTTCTTCTCCTTCTCTCTCCTTTTCCTTCTTCTTCCTTCTCCTTACTCCCCTCCCTCTCTCCAGCTTGAAGACAGAGCTTTTATTTATGTCTCCTCCCGGCGGAAGGAGCCTTTTGAGAGCCGCACAATTTACGACCTGCGACGGAGAGCGACCCAAAGCTAACTGATGATCCCTCACTCTCGGCGTAGCTGGCAATTCTCTACATTACTCTTGGGGATTCCTCTTTGTTTATCGTTATTAGTTTTTTTAAAAAGTATGATTTAGTTTTGAATTTTTATTTTTATTTTTATTTTTATTTTATTTATTTATTTTTTTTTTTTTTTTGTAGAGAGTATGACTTTTATTTTGATTTCTATGTTAGTTTTGTGTATTTGTTTTGTTTTGTTTTCTTTTCTTTTTTGTATGGAAAGAGGAGTATGATTTAGATTTCTGCTTTTATTTTATTTTATTTTTTGTTAGTTTATGTATTGTTTTTTCTTTCTTTTTCTTTTCTTTTTCGTATAGAAGGAGGAAGAACAGGTAGTGGGATATTGTGTAATGTGATTTATCCGTGTGATCGATGGGGGCTTATTTTTCACGGAGCTGAGTTTCGCGAATGGAGGAAAATGATAGCGTATAAGGAGGGGATGAGAGGATTTAAATACGAGAGAGGGAGGGGAAAGAGGGAGGGAGAGGGAGTAGGAGTGGATGGAGGAGTGAGGAAGGGGAGAGAGGGAAGGAGAAGGAGAGGAGAGGAGAGGAGTAGGAGAGAGAGAGGGAGTAGGAGAGAGAGAGAGTGTGGGGAGAGAGAGAGAGGTAGGAGAGAGAGAGATAGAGTAGGAGAGAGAGGGAGGAAGGAAGGAAGGAAGGAAGGAGGAAGAGCAGAGGGAGAAGGATGGAGCAGGAGTGGAAGCGGAAAGGGGAGTGAGAGTGGGAGGGCACTGCTAGGATGAAAGGGGAGGAGCGAGTGAATCAGAGTTAAAGAAGGAGGGAAAGAGGAAAGGATTGAGTATGCACTCATGGATATACACACACATACATACACACATACATCCGTCATAAACACACACACATATACATATAAACTCTATACATATACTTGTACATAGATACATACACAATAACAAAGATAATAAAGAAAATACGAAAACATGATTTTCTGTAATCGTTTATTTTTTAAACAGTTGTCACAAAGGACTGTGTTCGAGCATGTGAGTGTGTGTGCGCTTGTGCGTGTGTGTGTGCGTGCGTGTGCGTGCGTGACGGCCAGGTAAGCAGAGATGTAGAGTAAAGAAGAAATAAGTTTAATGATATATGCATTGCTACCTGAAGCCTCAATGAACCGACAAGTGAGAAAGGAGGATAAGGAGGAAGGGAAACTATTGAAAGATAAATCGAAAGAGAGGAGAAGGAGAAGTCAGGTACAGTCCAATGTCCCGTCACCCCACCACCCTCTACCCTTCACCCCCTCCTTATCATTCTCTTTATATCTCTCCTCCGTCATCGCAACGCATTCAGACTTCCATCTCGTTTCCGCTGCCGTGTTCTTAAATCCCAGGGCCGCTTCCATCTTCATAATCACGGGGTTCAACATGCCCAATGTCTCGGAAATAATGGGAATGGTCGACGGGGAACTCCTTGACCTTGTTTGTGGACGCTGGCGGACCTCACTCGAGGAAGGGAAGGGTTGAGGAACCGAGAGAGGAAGAGAAGAAGAAGGGAAGAGTGCTGGGTGAGGAGGGAGGAGAGAAGGAGGGAGGAAAGGAAGGAGTGAGGTGGAAGAGAGGAGGGAGGAGGGAAGGATGAGGAGAAGAGAGAAGAGTGGCTGTAGGAGGAGGAAGGGAAGGATGAGGAGGAAGAGCGGAAGAGTGGCCGTGTGAGAAGAAGGGAGGAAAAAAAGTAGAAAGAGTTAAGAACAGAGATAGGCAGATAAGGAGGGAGGAGGGACGGAAGGGATGGAAGAAGAGAGGAAGGGAAGGGTTGAGGAGGAAGAGTGGCTGTGTGAGGAGGGAGGAAGAAAAGTAGAAAGGGTGAAGAACAGAGATAGGCAGATCAGAAGGGCGGAGGAACGGAAGGGATGGAAGGAGAGAGGAAGGGAAAGGTTGAGGGAGAAAAGTGGCATTGTGAGGAGGGGAGAAGGAGGGAGGAAGAAGGAAGCGGAGGAAGAAAAGTAGAAAGGGTGAAGAACAGAGGTAGGCAGATAAGAAAGGAGGAGGAAGAAAGGGATGGAAGGAAAGAGCAAGAGTGAAAGCGAGGAAGAAACTTAAGACGGAAGAAAATTAGAAAGAGTGAGAAGTAGAGACAGGTTGCTTGTCAGACAGACAGATAAGAAGAAGGAGCGGGAGGGATGGAAGGAAAGAGGAATAGAGAAAAAATGAGAGCGAGGGAGAAAAGGAGGAAGAAAGAAAAGTAGAAAGAGTGAGTGGGAGGGATGGAAGGAGAAAGGAAATGAGGAAGTGTTAATAAAGGAAGAAAATTAGGAAGAAACGCAGAAAAAGTGATTGCCACATTAGCAGTTTGCTAGCCAGAGAGTGAGTGAGTTAGTGTGTGTGTGTGCTTGCGCATGCGTATGTGTGTGCTTGCGCATGCGTAGTGTGTGTGCTTGCGATGCGTATGTGTACGTGCGAATGCGTTAGAAAGAGATAGATGAAAAGAAAGAAACGGAGTCAGACAGACAGACAGACAGACAGGACGAGAGCGCGAGAGGCAGGAAAGAAAGCGCACTTCATTAAATCTTGTTTTCGAGGGTCATTATCACAAGGCCTTTGTGTGCGCGCGGCGGTCGACATGAGTCTCCTCTCGACACCTCCTTTACGCCCACAATGCGCCGTGACCCTGACCTCCCGTGACCTTGACCTCACTTGGGAGATGGGGGGAGGGGAGGGCTCAGTGGGATGCGTGTAAATGACTAGGTCCTTTTCACGAGACGGGGGGGGGGGGGGGCATCCTTGCATTCTGTGGCATGTCGAGTGCAACGGTCACGGTCATGCATATATTGAGTGTGCTCGTGCAAAATATCCAAAGATTATTATTTTTTCTTTTCTATTTTTTCTTTTTTCTTCATCTCATTTTGTCTCGGCGATCGTTATTGGCGTCGGGAGATCAATCCGAGGCGGCAGAAGATTGATTAGCCGACCGCAGTCACGAGGCGGGCGCCCCCTCGGGTTTTCTGTCGGGCTCGTCGGCGCGGTCGGAGGGGGGTCGGCGGTGGCTTTGTTTACATTGGGGAAGCTGCACGAGGTCTGGTCTGCCTCTCGGGGGATTGCGCGGGGGTGGGGGAGGGGGTGGGAGGGTGGTGATGATAGTGAGGATGATAATGAGTATGATAATGATTATGTTAATGATGATAATGTTAATAATGATAATGTTAATAATGATAATAATAATAATAATAATAATAATAATAATAATAATAATAATAATAATAATAATAATAATAATAATAATAATAATAATAATAATATAATAATAATGGTAATGATAATGATGATGATAGTAATAATGATGATAATAATAATGATAATAATAATAATATTAATAATAATAATAATAATAATAATAATAATAATAATAATAATAATAATAATAATAATAATAATAATAATGATAATAATAATGGTAATGATAATGATGATGATAGTAATAATGATGATAATAATAATGATAATAATAATAATATAATAATAATAATAATAATAATAATAATAATAATAATAATAATAAACATAATAATGGTGATAATGATTATGATAATGAGAATGATAAGAGCAGCAACAAACCAACAATGATAAATTATAACAATAACAATGGATGATGGTGGTAATTGGAATGGTAATGACAGGAATAATAACAGTATTAATAATGATGATAGAATCGTAATGATATAGGTGATGCTAATAATGGTGGTAATGATTGCGATATGGATCATAAGGTAATCATAATTGTAATGATGGTGAGGGTAATGGTGATGGTGGGATGTTGCTGCTGCTGATGGTGATGGTGATTGTGATGATGACGACAACGACGATGACGATGATTTTAATAGTTATAGAGTCACAGGAATATTTTTTTCAATATATATATATATATATATATATATATATATATATAATATATATATATATATATATATATATATATATATATATATATTTTCATTATGTTCGCGCATACCTTGGAGACGAAGCACCCTGCAGAGGAGTAATTGCCCCCCCTCCCCCTCCTCCTCCCACATCCCAGACCCCCGACCCCGTGGCCTCCTGGCTGTCTGTCTGGACTTGAGATGGCGATCGAGAGCTCAAGTGGGTTGATAAATTTATCGGTTTATTTACAATGCAGCTGACGAGCTTATGACTTGGCCTTGTCGCTCCGATAGAGCAAACTATTTTTTTTTTTCATTTTTCTTTTTCTTTTCTTTTTTTTATTATTACGCACACTAAGGATTGAATTGCGTAACCTTTGGCAGTTGCGTTGTCGCCGTACGAGACTTTGCACCCACGAACCGCAGCAATATTAGAATGGAAAATAAACCAGGAATGGGATCCTAAAGGAATGTTCTCTGCCTCATTAGCCGCAAAATCACAGGATGGCGGCGGTTTAAGGAGGCAGATTCGGCGCTCTAATGAAGGATATCCGCTTATCACGCGCGTGGGACGGAGTCGAGTGTTTGCGTGGACGGCGCGCGGCGATTTCCCTGCGATTGAATTAATGGAAGGAACGTGTAACTTCATCTGGGTTGTGATGTTGTCTCTCGTCCTCTCTCGTTAAGGGTCGTTGGTCGGTCTTCTTGGGGCGGCTTCTGGGTCGGGTTGAATTTTGTGGTTGTTCTTCGATTGTATTTTGAGTTGTTCTGCGATTGAATTTTGGGGTTGTTCTTCGATTGTATTTTGGGGTTGTTCTTTGATTGCATTTTGGGGTTGTTCTTCGACCGTATTTTGGGGTTCGATTGTATTTTTGGGTTGTTCTTCGATTGTATTTGGGGTTCTTCGACTGTATTTTGGGGTTTGCTTTTTGGGTTGACGTTCGATTTGATTGTGGGAGTTGTTTCGGTGGGTTGGTTCGGTTGTTCTTTCTTCTCGCTGTCTGCCTCTGTCTCTCTCTCTCTCTTCTCTCTCTCTCTCTCTCTCTCTCTCTCTCTCTCTCTCTCTCTCTCTCTCTCTCTCTCTCTCTCTCTCTCTCTCTCTCTCTCTCTCTCTCTCTCTCTCTCTCTCTCTCTCTCTCTCTCCTCTCTCTCTCTCTCTCTCTCTCTCTCTCTCTCTCTCTCTCTCTCTCTCTCTCTCTCTCTCTCTCTCTCTCTCCTCTCTCCCTCTCCCTCTCCCTCTCCCTCCCTCCCTCCCTCCCTCCCTCCCTCCCTACCTCTCTCCCTCTCCCTCTCCCTCTCCCTCTCCCTCTCCTCCCTCCCTCCCTCCCTCCCTCCCTACCTCTGCGGTTTATATCTTTCCTCACTTTGTTTCTTGTTTAGAGCATTTTCCATTTCGTCCATCGGATGCGAGATGACTCATTTGGTTAACTGATTGATTTAACTGCTCTTTTGTTCAATCTCTTTCCGTTTTGTCTGCAGTCAGCGTCTCATTATACTGTTGTTTCATCCAATTAAGTGATTCCCCGTGCATCCTTTCAGTTAATTAAAATTCTGTGGTCCTCATTTGGTTCTCCAGGTCTGTCTTTCTCTTCAAATTATCTTCTTCCCTTCGCCCACTCCTTCCTTTTCTTCAATCCACACTTCTACATATTCGGATGTTTATGAAACCTATAAATATATTGATTATTGTTATTAATATTATTATTGTTATTGTTGTTGTTATTGTTATTATTATTATTATCATTATCGTTGTTATCATTACCATTATTATTATTATTATTACTTTTATTTTCATTATTATTATCATTATTATTATTATTATTTATAAGCCGGCGTTACCCAAGTACCGCCACTGCATTATCTAGGTCGCTGTATTTTCTTTCGGAGAATATCTCTGATGTTCTCGCTCTTCTATTATCGTCCTCTCCTTTTAATCCGGCCTGCCCTTGAACCCTCACCGGGCATTGTTTACATTGTCTCTCCCGTTTTCCCTTGTGGCTTTCACGCTGGTATGTAACAGCTTCCGATACGGAGGAGGTCCCTGTTAATACCGGGATTAGGGCGGGGAGGGACATTACACGTGCGGATAGCAAGGAGAGAGTGGGGGAAGGGATGATGCATGTGCGGGTAGTAAGGAAGGAGGGAAGGAAGGGATGATGCATGTGCGGATAGCAAGGAGAGAGTGAAGGAAGGGATGATACACGTGCGGTTAGTAAGGAAGGAGGGAAGGAAGGGATGATACACGTGCGGATTGCATGGAGAGAATGAAGGAAGGAACATTACACGTGTGGATAGCAAGAAGGACGGGATAATACACGTGCGGATTGCATGAAAAGAGTGAAGGAAGGGATAATACAATGGCAATAAAGGATGTGGAAGAAGGGTGGATGGAGGTAGCTAGTTTTTTTTGTTTGTCGCAAGAAAAGAGTGAAGAAGAGGCAAGCAAAGAGTGAAGAAGAGACAAGAAAAGAGTGAAGGGGCGGTTGAAGAGGGATAATACACTTGTGCAAGAAAGGGTGGATGGAGGTAGCTAATTCGTATTGTTTGTCGCAAGAAAAGAGTGAAGAAGGAGCGGGTATGAAGGGATAAGGTACATATGCATGGCAAGAAACGAGCGAAAAAAACAGCGCACGAAGAAGAGGATTAATAACGCACATGTGTTTTAGCAAGAACCGAGAACACAAAAAAAAGGAGCGGGAGAAGAGGGATGGCGCACGTGAGCATAAGCAAGAAAAGCCCGAAGAAAGGGTGGAGATGAGTCGGAATGGGAGAGGAGGGAGGGGGCGTGAGAGGAAAGGGCGAGAGGAAGGAAGTGGTCGGGGCGGGGCGAGGGCGACCAAGACGGAATGAGACGTTAAGTAGCTGGCGAGGGAAGGCGGCGGAAATTTACATAATCAGGTGAGACGGCGAAGGAAAACAGCCTCGAAGGGGCGCGTCACCCGGGGATCCTTTCGCCCTAAAAACAGGATCGCAACTCTGGGGAGATGCCAGGGAGTTTCCGGCAGCGAAAGGTCTGTAGATGGGTAATGTTTTCGTAAAGGGCGAAATTTCCGGACGACTCTTGCGTGTATTAGACGTTAGTGGGTGCATTTTGACATCTGTGATAGCCCTACAAATTAAGATGAATTGATGTGAATCAGCTGTTATTAACGTGTTTTATCGCTGGCATTAGCACGTGTCGAATTACTCGCCACATTGTTTTTATAAACGAGACCAAATCATTCAATGCAGTTTAATATTTCTCCGAATTTCGCCCTCCAGAGTAGAATGTCAAATCAGATTTCCAAAACTGTACCGCTATTCCGGAGCCGCCATGTTTGCAAAATGCATGCAGCCGAGGCGAGCCAAAAGGAATTAACCGAAGTGAGCCGTTTCTGTTAGGGTCAGGGATTGCGCGGATGGTACAGGCACGGTGGCGACGCTTACGATTCACTTTTAAATGTTCCCGCGATATAATTTTGCATTCGGGAAGCTGCGTGCACGTGGCGGTGAATACAGGGTCGGTGTGAGACGTGCGGTTTGGTCGAGAATATTAACGGTAGGTTGATAATAAGGTCCTTTCCTCCTGACGGTACGAAGAGCGTATCCGTTTCCAGTTGCGTTTGTGTCTCGGTTGCATTTCATAAGGAGTGAGGGAGTGAGGGAGTGAGAGTACTGGAGAGAGGGAGTGATGGAGTGAGAGTCCTGGAATGAGAGAGTGAGAATGCTGGAGAGAGGGAGTGAGAGTGCTGGAGAGAGGGAGTGAGATTGCTGGAGAGAGGAGTGGGAGTGAGATCTGGATAAGAGTGAGGGAGTAAGATTGCTGGAGAGAGGGAGTGAGAGTGCTGGAGAGAGGGAGTGATGGAGTGAAAGTCCTGGAATGAGAGAGTGAGAATGCTGGAGAGAGGGAGTGAGAGTGCTTGCTCTTCTTCATCGCCACAGCCCAGGACGTAGGTTTATATAATTTTTTCCCTAATGACTTGTTATTCTTCCAGGAGGATGTAGGTTGTCATTTTCTTGTTTCCTAATGATATAATTTCTTTCCTCTGATCATAAAGGGCATAGAGCGGGATAATCCTACCCAGTGTTTCTTCTGTCTTCCTTATCGAAGCGAAGACTAACCTAACTTATTTATTTGTTAAACATATATCTTCTCATTCTCCTTTAACTCTTCTCTTCTTCTCCTTCTCCTTCTCTTTCTATCTCTTTCTCTTTCTCTTATTCTTTCTCCTACTTCTCCTCCTCCTCCTTCTTCTTCTTCTTCTTCTTCTTCGTCTCTTCTTATGGACAGAACGCAACACGTAAGAGTGGAGACAGGTAATGAGACAGGGTATGGGAGAGTCTGAGAGGAATTTATGACATGCCAGGCGACATGACGGCGAAGGGCAGGTGAGAGCCCAGTCATGAGCGAGGGGAGCAAGGGGAAGTGACCAAGATTCCCTCGACCGAACGATTCCCCAAAATGAGAACTGACCGGGAGTCGCCGACAGGAAGCCGGCTTGTCAAACGTGATTATGGGCGTCTTGTTGTGACATCTTTCTCGGCGGGAGAGATGGAATTTTTGTGTTTGGGGGAGAGAGGAGAGGGGAGGGAGGGGAGGGGAGGAGTTATGTGAGAGGGGAAAGGGGAAATGAGAGAGAAAGTAAAGGGAACGTGGAAAAATGGGAGAGGGAGAGGAAAGGAGAAAGTATAAGAGGAGCAAAGGGAGGGCGTTGAGGGAGAGGGAGTGAGAGAGACGGAGAAAGAGAAAGAGGGAGAGAGAGAAAAAGTGCGAGAGAGAAAAAAAAAAGAAGGGAAGTGGAGAGGGAGAGAGAAAGAAAATAGAGAATAAAGAATAGAATAAAAAACAGAGAAATAAGAACAGAGCTAGAGAACAAGAGTAAACCAAAGAGAAAATGAGAGTAAGAAGAGAGAAACCACGGGGATAGGCCCTCGGAATCTGGCGCGCGAGAGGGAAAGAGCTTGTACATTAAAGGTATTCATGACAGTCGAGAGCCGAAAGTCCCGGCCTAATGGCTCTCCCTCTGTGTAAACAAAGTGAGTGATATCCACACCAGTCGTCGCTGCATTCCCGCGGTTTGTAGCTCTTCGGTTAGGTGTGGTCGGGTGGGGGTAGGTAGGTAGGTAGGTAGGTAGGGTAGGTAGTAGGTAGGTGGGTGGGTGGGGTAGATAGGTAGGTAGGTAGGCGAAGGAAGGTAGGTAGGTAGGTGGGTGGGTGGTGGGTAGTAGTAGTAGGTAGGTTAGTATGGGTGGTTAGTAGGTGGGTGGGTAGGAAGGAAGGAAGGTAGGTAGGTAGGTGGGTTGATGGGTGTAGGTAGGTAGGTAGGGTAGGTAGGTAGGTAGGTAGGTAGGTAGGTAGGTAGGTAGGTAGGTAGGTAGGTAGGTAGGTAGGTAGGTAGGTAGGTAGGTAAGTAAGTAAGTAAGTAGGTTGGTAGGAAGCGGGGAAGGTAGGGGAAGAGGTCATGCTTTAGGTAGATAGGTAAGGAGATAGTTGGTTTGTTAGTTTATATATATTTTTTCTAGATTTAACGTTTTTGTTTTTAATGTACAAGTCGGAGGTTGAATTTATAAGAAGGAAAGTTGAACTGTTGAACTCTGTGGCGTCACACGTAAAGTTAGGGAGCATGCTAAGGGCCGTCTCTTCTGGGGCTGATGAGCGGCGAGGACCCAAGGGGCGCGAATTGACAATGCTGAGCCATAGGAAGGATTGATCTCGCGGTTCCTTTTTCCTTTGCTCTCTGTCTGTCTGTCTCTCTTTCTCATTCTCTTTCTCTCTTTTCTCTTCTATCTCTCCTTGTTTTTCCTTGTTTATTAAGTCTCCATTTCCTTTAATTCATGTTACTACCTGTTTTCTCCCTGTTTATTCTCCATACTCCTCCCTCTTCCACTTCCTTCCTTCCCTTCTTCACTTCTCCTCCTTCCTGCGTCCGTTTTTCCTCTTTCCTCTCTCCTTCCTTTGGTTTTCCTTCTCTCTTCTCTCCCTTCCTCCTCCTCCTTCATTTGCTACCTTCCCTTCTCTTTCCCTTTTTCATTATCCTTCCCTCTTTCATATCTCCTCCTTCGTCTAGTTTTCCTTTTCTCTTCTTCCCCTTCATCCTCTTCCTTCCTTTCTCTCTTTCCCTTTTCCATCGTTCTTCCCTCTTTCAACTCTCCTCCTCCCTTCCTCCGTTTTTTCCTCTCCACCCTCCTTCCTCCGGTTTTCCTTCTCCCTTGTCCGCATTTGTTCTTCTCTTTCCTCAATTTTTCTCCCTTCCCCCCATCTTCTCCTTCTCCCTCACCCTTCTCTCTCTCCCTCTCCCCCTCTCTCTTCTCCCCTCACCCTGTCTCTCCTTCTCACCCTGTATCTTCTCCTTCTCACCCTCTCTTCTCTTCTCACCCTATCTCTTCTCCTTCTCACCCTCTTTCTCCCCTCACTCACCCTCTTTTATCCCTCTCCCCTTCTCTCTTCTCCCTCTCCCCTCACCCTCTCTCTTCTCCCTCTCCCCTCACCCTACTAGCTATTTAAGATAAGTTAATGTTGATCCGGAACTGGCAATTCTTTATCTTTCTTTCTTTCTTTCTTTTGGTGCCTTATCGGAGGTCAGATAAGATTACGACCATATAAAGCGAAGTGACAAGAAAACATTTAGTGCTTGAGTTCAGATTTAAAAGAGAGAGAGAGGAGGAGGAGGAGGAGGAGGAGGAGGAGAGGAGGAGGAGGAGGAGGAGAAGGAAGGAAGGAAGAAGAAGAAGAAGAAGAAGAAGAAGAAGAAGAAGAAGAAGAAGAAGAAGAAGAAGAAGAAGAAGAAGAAGAAGAAGAGAAGAAGAAGAAGAAGAAGAAGAGAAGAGAAGAGAGAGGAAGAGGAAGAGGAAGAGGAAGAGGTGGAGGAGGAGGACGGAAAGGAAATATTGAGTGTATGTATGCATGTATTTGTCCGTGTGTGCGTATGCACTTGTGTGCGTGTAGTTATGTGCATTTACATTTGAGAATAGCGAGACTGTGTTCCAAAGTGAGGAGGAATTCCAGCGTGACTGACAGGTCGAAGTGGATAGAGTTCGTGGATAGATCGGAGGTTCATATTCCTGAGGGTAAATGTAAGAGTAATAAGCAGACCCTCCCACCCTCCGTCCCGTCTCTCTCTCCCTCCCTTTCTCCATTTCCCCCTGCCTCCTTCCTCCCTCCGTCCTTTCCTTTTCTCTCCCTCCCTCTGTCCTTTCCTTCTCTCTCGCCTTATATTTCTCCCTCCCTCCGTCCCTTCTTTTGCCCCTTCCCTTTCTCAGTTCCCTTCTTCCGTCACTTCTCTTCCCCCCCTCCCATTTCCATTCCCTCCTGTCTTCCTTCTTCCTTCTCACATTCTTCCGTTCTCCATTCCTTTCCCTATTCATTTTCTCTCTTCCTTTTTTCCGTCTTCTGTTCTCCTTTATTTTTTCTTTTCTCTGTTCTTTATTTCTTCCTTCCATCCTACTTTTCTCTTGTACTTACTTTCTCCCTTATAACTGTTTCTTCAATTCTCCTCCCTTTCTCTCTTCTCACGTTTTCCTCCCACCTCCTCCCTTCTTTCATTCCATCTCCAATCCGCTCTCCCTTTCTTCCTTTGTCTCCCTCCCTTCTTTCTTCGTTTCTTTCCTTTCCCTCCGTTCCTTTCTTCGTTTCTTCCTTCGTCATTCTCAGTGCCTCCTTTTACCAACTCCGTTTCCTCCGCTCCTCCCGGCCACCTGTCTTCCCTTCCCCGCCCTTCAATTCCATTTCCCTTCCTTTCTTTCGCTTTTAAAAGGCGGGTTGTGGACGGGACAGCTGTTCTACATTTGCTTCGCGCATATTGTATTTATTGTTTATTTCCTTGTGCGTTGTTATTGTAATCTGGATAATACCTTGTTAGGATTGAAGAAATGTGTCGCTCGTTTTGTGCGACGTTTAACATCCGTTCGGTGTGCGGCGGGATGTGGAAGACCTGCAATTGTTATTTCTGCCAACATTGCAAAGACAGTTCGTTGTGTCTGAAAACATGTACCTATTGAGTGTTGCAACGGCGGGGTTTCTGTCGCTGGAAATGTTATTTGGTTCACATTGCGATGGATATTTGATGCATATTACGCGCGGCGCTAATGCTCCCGGACAAATGATATGCAAAGTATATTGCAGTGCAACAGTTCGGTTGGAATTAAACTGTTATGCGACGCACCTTCCGGCTCTCATTGGCCGCGTTGCAGGTGGCTGGTGTGCAAGATAATAAAAAGAATATTTCGAGTCAGCATGACCGTCCCGATGACCAGATGGCGAAATGGGACCGCCGGGCCGCTTCCCTCGGGCTGATGCTCGGCGGTCGGGGCGGCGCACGTGGTGGCGGCGGCGCGGCACTTGGCCAGCCCGACAACAAACAGGTTTATGGCGCAGGCGGACGAGGGTCAATGAAGCACGGTAGTTTATGGCGGGCAGGGCCTCGTCGCGTGGGATGCCGCTCCACCTCGCCGCCGGTTTTTCTCTCGTCTGCGGAGGACGCGACATGTGTCTCCCGAGCCGAGTCCTCGGACACCGGCGCGGCGCGAGGGGCTGCGGTGCGCTATGGGAGAGGTCATGCCTTTGTATGGTTATGATTCACAGGAGCGCCAGGTAGGCCTATCCTTGGGGTACGGCCGAGGGTAGGAGAAAGGCTGCGAGGACGGCGGTTGCATCCTTTCGGCTATCGGGATGGCGGCTCGGGAAATGCGAGTGGTAGGAGTTATTTGTGGCTTTGGTGTCGGTGATGCTGGGGATTTTTTACCTTCCTTCAGTTTCGCATTTTCTGTATGGATGGAGTCGAACACCATCCATCCCTTTGTCTGTTTATAATGGCAAATGCATTATTTACATGCCAGAATAAATGTGATGTGTTCGAAGTGCTGCGCAGTATATCCATATTAACCTCACTGAAGACTTACTACAAAATGTATCACATTTTCCCAACCTATTCTTGGAATGGGCATCGGCGGCGTAAACATTGCAAATTATTAAACATTCTCTATTTCGGATAGGTGCGCTGTGACAGAGAGTCTGCCGGAGGTTCACAGTCAGGTCTTATAACGACAGCGTCTATATAAGTCAATATAAGTACTTATGTCTTGTTCATCAATTTCGCGACCGAGGATTTTTTCATGTATTACTTGATTCTAGTTAACGCCATTTAATACAATTTGTAGTACTCTAACCTATCAACGTCCGGGGTTTAAAAAAACTATTCTGTCAGTTAAAAGGTTATTATTGGATTACACGTATCTTTTGATTTTTTTTTTAGATATGGCGACCCGCTGATCGTTAGCTCGCGGCCCGTACTCCGAAGAACCCTGCTCCGGCGATCCCAGTGACAGCCCTGACCCGCGGCTGCCACCGACCAGCCCGCGCCGTCCCGATGAAGGCGACCGCGGGAGGGAGGGAGGGAGGGAGGGAGTAGGAAGGAGAGAGGGAGGAGGAGGAGGAGGAGGTCTCGCCGGTCTGGTCCCGGGCCGCCTCCCGCTCAGCCCGCGCTCCGCCAGTTGACCTGTGACATCCGTGTCGGTGAGACGTGCGCGTACCCAGCTCCTCGGTACCCGCACTCCGCTGCCCGGATTTTAGGCTCTTTCAACAGTGATTGTCACCCGTTCGGGAATACCCTCTTTACTGGACCGACGGCGTGCGTTGTGGCGGCAGACGTCGTGAAGTTTCCCGCTCGATGTAGTAGTTTTAAAGGGCGAACAGCGGTAGCCAGGAATATTGACGCGCTGTGATTGTACAAGTGGTGTCGTTTTAATACGTGGTGGTGACGTCGGGGGAGTGGTAATAAGAAGTATATAAATACAGTACGTCTATACACAGTTAGTGATTCGTCGGAAGCGTCGTCGCCAGTCTCGTTAAACTCGCGGACTCCACTGATATGCAACACTAGCGAAGGAACTTGTTATGGAACACCTTGACAGCCAGTAATCCCAGAATCATCGTAAAAGGTGAGTACTCCCGTGGGGGTTTATAGTTTATTTTTCTAGATTGAAGTTTGAATTGCGTTAGGATCTGGTCGCCAATTTTGTCATTACACGCCGACTAATCATAAACCCATAATTGGAAGAACAAAGCCCCGCGGACCGACTTTCTCGCGTGATAACGGATAACAAACGGACCGAGTAAAAACAAAAACACCAACACACGGACCCACCTTAAACCAAACAAATCCCTGAGACGTATCGATTGTACACAAATTTCCCCGTCGGGACTCGGACCGTCCTGGGAACACGGCGTCCTGTACATATGACGAGGAGAGGAGGAAAGGTGCGGCTCCTCTGCCTCGAGTCCCAGATGAGCGCATGTGCAGGGAGGAGGAGGAGGAGGAGGAGGAGGAACCCCAGCACTACGTCGGGTCTTGTCCCATCTGAATTGCAAAAATGTATCCGAGTTTCTTATGTATCCGAGTGCCTGTTTGCGTTTTTTTTTGGGGGGGGGGGTCATTTGTTTTCTGTTTGTGTGATTTTTTTTCCCGGTCTGTGTTTGCGAAAGGAAAGAGCCAATTGGGTTTCTGTTGTGTAGTTTCGGTGTGTGATAGTTTGTCTGTGTTTACGAATTGCACTGCAGTTTTCCATTGAAACAGATGTCTTGTCTACAAATCATATCTGCCAGGCCATGACAGGTTTATGGTGTATCATATTTTGAATTTCCATAATGGTGATAAGGGTTTTATCAGGGGGAATAAAGGTTTTATGCGGTGGGTGTTGAATGCTACCTGAACATCAGCTGTGCTTTTTTCTGTGTATAATGTGTGTGTGAGTGAGTGAGAGAGAGAGAGAGAGTTATGTGTGTGTGTGTGTGTGTGTGTGTGTGTGTGTGTGTGTGTGTGTGTGTGTGTGTGTGTGTGTGTGTGTGTGATGAGTGAGTGAGAGAGTGTGTGTTGTGTGTGTGTGTGTGTGTGTGTTGAGAGAGAGAGAGTAGAGAGAGAGAGAGAGAGAGAGAGAGAGAGAGAGAGAGAGAGAGAGAGAGAGAGAGAGAGAGAGAGAGAGAGAGAGAGAGAGAGAGAGAGAGAGAGAGAGTGAGAGAGAGAGAGTGAGAGAGAGAGAAAAAAGGAACAAAGTAAGAAAGAAAGAGAAAGAGTTGTAAGTAAGACTGAATTTCCGATTAATAAGAACCTTCATTCTTTACCCCCAGTAAAAAAAAAGAACTGATACAAATTACCCAGCGATAAACACACCATTTCCTTTCCACCTCCCCTCCTAATTCCACAAACACCAGACTCGAAATGAATGAATACTATAAACTTAAGAACCATGGTATGTTTCATCATTTCTCTTAATGCCTTCCGCTCATATAATAACAAGACTACACTCAGACGCGGGTGCAGTTTCGCGGAAAATATCGCGACTTCTCGTAAATTCTCGCTGGGATATGAATTGCGCGCCGCTCCATGATGTATCGTATCAAAACGTAATTTTAATTATTTATAGTGATGGCTTATGAAACTGGAGGTCAAAAGCGCATTAAAAGATCCAAGGGGAAAGCGGGAGATGTGTTTATCCTTGATGATAAGAGAGGAAGAGGGAAGGAGGAGGAGGAAGAGGAAGAAGAAGAAAAGGAGGAGGAAGAGGAAGAAAAAGGAGGAGGAAGGAAAGGGAAGAAGAAGAAAAAGAAAAAGAAGAGGAAGAAGAAGAAGGGGAGGAGGAGCAGGAAGAGGAAGAGGGTGGTGGAGAGGGAAAGGAAGTAGGAAGTAAATAAGAGAAGGAGTGGAAGGAATGGGGGACGAGGGAAGGGGATAGATAGAGTAAAACGAAGGCGAGAGAAAGACATGGAGTGAAAGAGAGATGGAAATTAATTATATTATAATTATAGGAAGGGAATGAATGAAATGGGAATGGAAAGAAGATGAAGAAATAGAAGAACAAAAGAAAACGAAAACGAAGAAGAAAACGAGGGAAATATAACGTTGGAGAATGCAGCAGCAAAGATGAAAGGAAAAGTTAAATGGGGAGTGAAGGAGGGAGGGAGATAAGGAGGAAGAGGGGCGGTGGAGGGGGAAGGAAAAGGGAGATAAGCAGAAACGAGGGAGAGAGTCGGGGAAACTGGAGAGAGAGGAAATGGGAAAGGGAAAGAGCCAAGGGAGGGAGGAAATGGGTGTGTGAGAAAGAGGGAGGAAGAGATAGAAGAGATAAAGAAAGGGAGAGGTATAAGGGGAGAGTTTGCAGAGAAAGATATAGGTAGAGAGTGAGATATATAGAGATATAAACATACGCAGGCACACACGCAAACACAAACGTGCACGCACACGCACGTACACGCACACTCACGTACACGCACACACATACACAATCACACACACACTCATACACACACATACACACACACTCATACACACATACACACTCATACACACATACACACTCATACACACATACACACATATACACATACACACATACACATTTCATACACATACACACTCATACACACACACGCACATACGCACATATGCACATACACACATGCACAGAGAGAAAGAGAAAGAGAACACAGAACGAACAACCTCACGCGGAGATTATTCGAAAACATCCTACGCACAGAATAATCAAAACCCTTTGGCGTGATATTAAGTAATTGATTCACTGAGCCCCCCCCACACCCTCCCCCTCCCCCAACCACCCTCCGTCCACCCTGTTCACCCACACCCTCCCTCCCCCACCCCCACCTCCGTCCACCCTGTTCACCCACCCTCCCCCTCCCCCACCCCCCCCACCCTCCGTCCACCCTGTCTCACCCCACCCCCCCCTGCCCCACCCTCCGTCACCCTGTCTCACCCACACCCTCCCCTCCCCCCACCCACACCCTCCGTCCCTATCTCACCCACACCTCCCCCTCCCCCCACCCTCCGTCACCCTGTCTCACCCACACCCTCCCCCTGCCCCCCCCCTCCGTCCACCCTGTCTCACCCACCCTCCCCTCCCCCACCCTCCGTCCACCCTGTCTCACCACACCCTCTCCCTCCCCCTCCCCCCATCCTCCGTCCACCCTGTCTCACTCCTGGCTGGGACACACACAAGTAATTAGTTGATTTATATGCCGTAGGTGCTCCGCGTTTAGCCCTCTGTATGGGTTGGGTCGGCATTAATTTCTCCTGTGCTGATCTGGGCCCGAGGGCAGGGATGGGTCTCATTTAGTAGAGAGTGTGTGGGAGAGGGAGAGAGTGAGTGAGAGTGTAAGAGTGTAAGAGTGGGCGAGGGTATGAGTGTGTGTGTGTGTGTGTGTGTGTGTGTGTGTGTGTGTGAGTGTGAGTGTGAGTGTGAGTGTGTGTGAGTGTGAGTGTGAGTGTGAGTGTGTGTGTGTGTGTGTGTGTGTGTGTGTGTGTGTGTGTGTGTGTGTGTGAGAGAGAGAGAGAGAGAGAGAGAGAGAGAGAGAGAGAGAGAGAGAGAGAGAGAGAGAGAGAGAGAGAGAGAGTGAGTGAGTGAGTGGTGAGTGAGTGAGTGAGTGAGAGTGAGTGATGAGGAATGAGAGATAACGAAAGGGGATAGGCATTATATATTTGCTAATGCTGTATTATAACGGCATTGAACCTCGATGCATTTATAAAAAAAGCAAAAAACAACAACAACAAAACTTTACCTTCCGAATATCTAGTTTCTTTTCACAGATTGCGCAAAATCGTTTTTCACCTTCTTTTTTTTTTTGGGGGGGGGGGGGGGTGAGGGGGTGAGGGTTAGACCGCATTCTTTGTACATTTCTCGCCGGCCAGAAACCACAAGACTCCTTCCCGCCCCGCGCATCTTGTCCTTGTGGGGAAGTGGGGAGGGGTGGGGGGACTGCTAATATGACCCTTATTGTAGAGAAACGGAAGGGCGATAATGTGGGCTGGTTGTCGGCTTGTATAGATACTGGCTGAATAGGCGTTCGGGTCAGTGGGTTTAGCCGCTTTTGTCAACTTTTGTTTAATTAGGCCCCTGTGAGTGCAGGCTCTGGATGGAGGCTTGGGTAGACATAGACATCGTTTGTTTGGACACGACCGCAGATACACTCAGATGGATACGCAATCCTACACACTCATATCCAGGCACGTGTGCGTGCGAGACCTACAAGCGCACACACAAACGCACACGCACACACACACAAGCACGCACGTACGCGCAGGGAATGTCTGTATTGGGATATCAAGGCCAAGTAAAAGAGCAGATTATTTTCTTAATTTTAGTTGACATCTTTAACGACTTTTTCCCTCGATTCGTCCCTTGCCATGCGTTTGAAATAGGTCCACAAATACTGCGTAACCTGCGAGAGTCTTCTCGGTTGGGAGGGGGGGGGGATCCAGCTATTACAGTTGTAGCTGTTGATAGTTAAGTGATCATGGGGAAGACGAGCCACGTGCTGACATTCCCCTCCCCTCCCACCCCTCCCCTATCAGAGACGCCGCCACCCCTCCGACCCTTGTCCCCATTCCCTCCCCCAGCAGAGGCCACTCCCTCTCCTCCCACCAGATATTCTGTCACCCCGCCCCTGTCCCTATCTCCTCCATTCCCCCTCTCCCTCCCCCTCCCTCATTTCTCCCTCCCCCTCCCCCATTTCTCCTTCCCCCTACCACTGCGGGAGGTCGGGTGGGGGTCGAGGGTCAGGAGGGGAGGCGTTGCGCAGCTGCGGGAGTCCCCAACCACGAGAGATTAATACTTGGCATCTTAATGGAAAAAAACGTAAATAAACGTGCTTGGAAGACGTCAGAATGTCAGCCGCGAGCGAAAAAATGAATCATAAATTTTCGCATCGTTTTTTTCCCTTTTCTTCTTCTTCTTCTTCTTTTTTTTTTCTTCTTCTTCTTATTATTATTCTCCTTCTCCTTCTCCTTCTCTTCTTCTCTTCTTCTTCTTCTTCTTCTCTCTTCTCTCTTTTCATTTCTTCTTTCTTCTTCTTCTTCTTCTTCTCTTCTTCTTCTTCTTCTTCTTCTTCTTCTTCTTCTTCTTCAAACACAAGTTAAAAGATTTACGAACTCGTATGGGGACCAGTGTATACCCCCCAGTTGGAGTGGGCATACCGATGACAGGGGGGCTGGGAGGGGGGGGGGTGGCAAGGCGTCACGCGTCTCTCCCGTTCCTCTATCGGCTGTCCTGACGAGGGAGGAAATCAGGAAAAGATTGAAATGGCGGGTGTCATCGGCAATGCCATTAGCGGTCGATCGGTGCTGGCGCGGAGGTTCTTTTTTCCGTTTTGTCTTTTCGCGAAGGGCAAGGAGGGCGGCGGAGGGGGTGGGGTGGGGTGGGGGGGGGTGAGGGAGATGGCGTGGAGTGTTTTGTTGTTGTTGTTGATTTTGTTTTTACTAGCAATGTCCCCTGTTATTGCTACAATTTACTGTCACATAAACCCCCCCTCCCGTACTATCCTTGTATTTATCCTCCCCTAGCACCACTACGTACAGCACTATTACTACCACTACCAAACAACAACAACTGACTGCTAAAGACCACCACCAACCCCCATGACCCACCACCGCCGCACCGCCTCCATCACCATACCCCTTCGCCACCAACCATACCACCCTATCACCACCACCATCACCACCAACACCACACACCCACCAATACACCACACCAACCACCAACCACCACCACCACCCACCACCCATCACCACCACCACCACCCCACCCACCCACCATCACCACCACCAACCACCACACCACCACACCACCACCACCACCACCAACCACCACCACCTCAACCACCTACCCCTCTCCACCACCAACCACCAAACCATCCTCCTCCTCCTCCTGCAATAACCCGACGCTCACGTCCTCGGTCCCTGATGGCAGGAGGCCCCAAGACCTCACACACTTCCCTCCTTCAGTATATGAATAATAGTCAGGAGCGCCGAGCCTTAGGGAGAGGGAGGGAGGGAGGGAGGGAGGGAAGAGGGAGGGAGGGAGGGAGGGAAAGAGACTTCAGTTCAGAGCGCTTGGAGAGTCTTTTGGAGTCTTTGACAGGATTCTTTATGTTTGGGAAAATTGTTTTAAAAAAAAGTGTGGGTACATTTTTTTCTCTCATCTGGGGGAGGGAGAAGGGGAGGGAGGAAGGGAAGAAAAGAGGGGAGAGAGGGAAAGGGGAGGGAGGAAGGGAGGGGTAAGGAGGAGAAGATGGGAAAGGAGAAGAAGAAGGGAAAGGGGAGGGGAGGGAGAGGGAGAAGGGAACCGAGGAAGGGAGGGGTAGGGAGGAGAGGAGAGGGGAGAGCAGAGCAGAGGAGAGGAGGAGAGGGAAGGGGAGAGGGAGGGATGGGAGAGGAAGGGTATGTATGAGGGGAGTGTTGTGTACTGTGCTTGCTGCTTTAATAGGACGGGATGTATCGATGTTTCTTTTAAATGAATCTTACATTAAGCGTATATTACTGTAAGACTGAAATGCTATTGTTTGGTATGTTACAGATTGCCTCTTTTTTTTTTTTTTTTTTTTCTTAGTCATCTTTTTTTTTATATTGTTGGTGGTTTTATGGCCTTGCCTTAGGATCCGTATCCCTTTTGTGAAAGAGAAGTCCTTGCTGCAGGGTCTTTTCATTATGAAAGGTTCTATAATAGTGAAGATTTTTTTTTGAGTGTCATGGTTGTAAAATGCAGGCGTTACGTTAGCGACTTGAGTATGGCTGGCCGTCGTCCGTCTGTCGTTCATTCTTCGTCTGTTTGTCATGTCATTCTTCTTTCATGTGTTTGTCATGTCATTCTTCTTTCATTTGTTGGTCATGTCATTCTTCTTTCATTTGTTGGTCTTGTTATTCTTCTTTCATTCTTTGGTCGTGTTATTCTTCTTTCGTTTGTTGGCCATGTCATTCCTCTTTCATTTGTCGGGTCACTTTATGTCATCTATGTCATGTCATCCTTCTCTCATCCGTTGGTCATCCTCTCTTCTGTATGTCATGTCATTTTTCTCTCATCCATCGGTCAACCCCTTATCCATATGTCATATTACTTCTCTCATCCGTCGGTCTCCCCCTCATCTGACATGACATGCTTCTCTCATCCTTCGGTCATGTCATCCTCTCATTTTCGTGCTTCCTTCACTCATCCGTAAGCTTTAATCCCCTTAGTTCAGAATAAGAAGAGCAAAGCCTTTACGAAAAGCGCTCTTTCATTTTAAACAACTTGGAAAAAAAAATTGGGAGGCAGTTTGTGCGGATTTACCGGCGTGACTTAAAGTTTCTCGTTTCTCGTAAAGAAAGACGAAAATCGAGTGTCATTTTCACTAAAAAAAAAATTCTCTCATTTTTTTTTTTTTTTTTTTTTTGTGTGGGGATTTGTCCTTTGCTCGGGAGCGTGACATGGATCGGTGTGGATGACGAAAGAAAGGAGAGGAGAAAGAGAAGGAGAGAGAAGAAGGGGAAGGGGAGAGGAGGAGCGAAAGAGAGGGGAAGGGGAGAGGAGGAGCGAAAGAGAGGGGAAGGTGAAGAAGGGAAGGGAAAGGGGCAAAGGGATAAGGGATGGCGCGATGATGGGAAGGGGGAAGAAAGGGGAAGAGAGAGGAAGGTAAAGAAGGGAGAGGAAGCAAAGGGAAAGAAAAGCAGAGGTGAAGAAGACAGTGGCGGGAATGAAAAGAGAAAAAGATTAAGAAGATTCAAAGAGTGAAAGATGAAAATGGTACAAAATGAAGGGAAATGGGAGGGAGGGAACCAGCGAAGAAGGGGAGGGAATGGGACGAGGAGAGAATTGGTTTTCGATCTGTAGGGGAGGGCGGCTTTCAAAGTGTCGGGAAGGAAGTACCTGCTGGCTAGATTTTGAGCTTCCAGAATCTGTAGAAATTATTGCAACCGTTCGAAAAAAAAAAAAAAAAAAAAATGGTGGTTTTAAGAACATTTCTGATTGCAATATATATATATATATATATATTTAATTCCATAAGACTTGTGTTGTGGGATTACCCGATTTTTGTTTCTCGCTGTGGCAAACATGACGTGGAATACAGTATTCGTGTCATTTTCCAAGAAAGGTCGTTATCTGTTATGATGCTCGCTCATTCCTTCCTTCTTATTTTTGTGCTTATACAAATTCATCAGTTTGGTTATCGGAACCTTCTTTAAAAGTCTCAAGAATACACGTTAAGAATCCGCGTTAACCTTGAGTAGGAAATCCCAGCGTTATGTACAGCCACGCTCTCTAGGAATTATCTAGCGCCACTTTTTTTTCTTTTTTTTTTTCTTTGAGGGGATAACCTGTAACTGACGGGCGTACATAAAGGCTCGTAAGCAGGCAGGCGAGCTCGTGAGGGGAACAGACATCAGCCATTCAGGACGGACAGGGATCTTGTCTGTGTGTGCTTGCGTCGTCGTGTCGGGAGAGGCGGGGGAAGCGAGGTCGAAGTCTAGATGGTTTAAAGACTACGAAATACTTTCAGCTTCGGGTTAGCTTTTTTGTGTTTATTTGTGCGGGTCGTGACGTATTTGTTTGTATGTGGATTTGTTTTGTATTCTCTCCCTCTTCCTCCCTTTCCCTTTCTCGATTCCTGTTTCCTTTATCCTCCACCCCCTTGTCCCCTCTTTTCGTCCCTCCTATATTCTCCTCTTATCTCCCTCTCCATCCTGCCTCCCTGCGTCCCACCACCCATTCCTCTTTGACATGCACACACACGCACACAACCCATGTGTGTATGTATGCGCGCGCGTGTGTAGGTCCTTTAGAGCCAGAGTCAGCCTCTAAGCCCCGTGTTAATGGAACTAGCATCCCCCAGAGCTTCCAATCCCGGCATCAGAAAGAAGCCATCAGGACCGCGTGCTCTTTCATATAGAGACTCGCCAGCATCGACACCATCAACACCATCCCTTTCACCATCCTAGCCGTCACCACCTTCAGTTATATGTCTTCGTGTTTGCCTTCATCTCCACCAGCGGTTCCGTTATCGTTATCTTCTGTGTGTGGGTGTCGTGATTGCTTTTCATTAGCTTTGCCAAGAGGGATAGACCGATATCAACATTAGTACTACAGGGACGTCGCCACTTCCGTCTCCTTACTTACCTTCGCTTCCACTCCCATGAACCCCGCTACCTCTATCGCGAACACTGCCACCACTACCTCCACCTCCACTTCCACCTCCTCCTCTCTCTTCACCTCCACCTCTCTCTGCACCTCCACCTTCACCACCACCTCCACCTCTACCTCCACCTCCACCTCCACCTCCACCACTACCTCCACCATTTCCACTTTCAAATTCACCTCTGCCCCAACTTCTACCTCTTCCTCCACCGCCACCACTAGCACCGCCATTACTACTACTATTACTACCACCACCTGTGCCTCTACCACCGCTCTCCTAGCCATGATGACCAGCACCTGGTATCCATCGCCCCTCCTCCTCCCCTCCCTCCCTCACCCCTCTTTCCCTCCTCCTCCCTCACCTCCCCCTCTGCCTCTCTTTCCCTCCTCCTCCCTGCCTCCTTCCCCTCCTTCCCTCCCCTCCCTCTGCCCTCTTCCCCTCCCCAAACCGGGGATTTAAAGCAGATCAACATGAGGGAGGGAAGCCGTGAGCGCAGCGTCCACCCTTCCCCCCTTCCCCCTTCCCAACCCCAAGCAGAATTCAAGCAGAGTTCGTGGCGCTCCTCTTTCCCCGGCTGAGGATGCCCAGGGATGGTATGCTGTCGATCGTCACATGCCGGGCACCGAGGGGGGAGAGGAGGGAGAGGGAGAGGGAGAGGAGAGGGAGAGGAATGGGAGAGGGAGAGGGAGGGAGAGAGAGGGAGAGGGAGAGGGAGAGAGGGGAAGAGGGGGAGAGGGAGAGAGAGAGAGAGAGAAAAAGAAAAAGAGAGAGAGAGAGAGTGAGTGAGTGAGTGAGTGAGAGAGTGAGTAAGAGAAAGAGAAAGTTCTCGCGGCATGATCTCCTCCTCCTCCTCCTCCTCCTCGTTCTCCTTTGCACCTGATTCAAACTTGACTGCTGTCGGTAGATAAAAGTTCCGGGAGGTTACAGGTGAAGAAGAAAATGTATGAAGGATAGTGAATCTTGAATAATTCGACAGAGTAACGTCTTTCAGTGACATTTCGGTATTACAAAAATCTCCCAATTCTGGCGAAATACACGGAATAGAATCATGCCATCGAATAGGATAGAAGAGTATATCGAAACGTCATTTACATACTTTGCAATTTTCCTTCCCCTTTATATCTTTTCCACATTTACCGATATTATACCGATTATTAAGGGTCCGCCCGATAGCAAGAGTTAAGGTCGTCAGTGGATTTTTTTTTTGTGATGTTTATATTCATGTATATGTATATATATTTTGTTTTTTACCTCGTTGGTTTCCAAGAAGCAGAAGCAGAGAGGAAATTCCAGTGGTCTTGCGCATTCTCTTTGCATATTTGTGTGTGTGTGTGTTTGTTTGTGTTTATGTTTGTGTTTTTTGTTTGTGTTTATGTTTGTGTTCGTGTGTCTTGTGTGTGTGTTTGTGTTTTGTTTGTGTTGTTTGTGTTCGTGTGTGTTTGTGTTTGTGTTTTTGTTGTGTGTGTGTTTGTGTATGTGTGTGTGTGTTTGTGTGTGTGTGTGTGTGTGTGTGTGTGTGTGTGTGTGTGTGTGTGTGTGTGTGTGTGTGTGTGTGTGTGTGTGTGTGTGTGTGTGTGTCTGTGTGTGTGTGTTTGTGTTGAAGGAAAGTCTTACCCAAAGGAGACTACCACGTAATTACAATTAATTCCACTTGTAGATGGGTACGAGTGGCTTTCTTGGCTTCATTCCACCACAAACCACCACCATGCCACACCCAACCACACCATTCCCACCACCACCACCACCATCCACCACCACCACCACCATTCCCACCACCACCACCACCACCACCAACCACACCATTCCCACCCCCACCACCACCACCACCACCACCATTCCACCACACCCACCACCACAACCACCACCATTCACCACCACCACCACCACCGCCACCCACCAACAGCCAAATGGAAATATTCAGGGAAATTTATATCCCAGCAAGGATGTAAATCGGCCGACAATCAGCACAGCGAAGCATGCGGAGTGGCAATCAGACAGAAAATTTGCGAGTCCGCGTTCGACGGGTCGGTGGGCAGAAAAAGCTTTTAAGCGGGAACGTTAAACCACAAATGAGGTCATTTGGAGTTAGAGCCTTTGGTGGCATTATAGGAAAATTCTTCTTCCAAATTTGGGGTTCCTTTTCCTTTTTTTTCTTTTCGTCATTTTTATTTTATCTCTTGTTGTTTTTTTAAATCGCGTCTTGTCCTCCTCCCTCTTTCTCTTCTTGTTTTTTTATCGCATCTTGTCCTCCTCCCTCTTTCTCTTTTTTTTATCGCATCTTGTCCTCCTCCCTCTTTCTCTTCTTTTTTTTTTTATCGCATCTTGTCCTCCTCCCTCTTTCTCTTTTTTTTTTTTTTTTTTTTTTTATCGCGTCTTGTCCTCCTCCCTCTTTCTCTTCTTGAGATCTTTCTTTTCTCTGCCTCTTCTTCTTGGCATCGTTCCTGTCTCTCCTTGTTATGTTTCTTTTCAGGAGTTTTCTTTCCTTGTGCGCCTCCTTCCTCTTCCTCTCTCTCCTTCTTACGCTATTGTACGTTTTCCAGTGTCCCCCTTCCTTGCGCAACCAGCCCCCCCCCCCCCCCCAGCTCTTTGTAGCAAATTCCTTTTCTTGCATACCGGTCCGTATTTTATATTTATTTTTATTTATTTTTTAATGTTTCTTTTTTTATTTTTTTATTTATATTTATTTCATATTATTTAATCTTTACAGTCGCAAACAACAAAACTTCCAAAGGGTCACATTGTTGACTTTTTACGAGAGTTTTCTCCGTGATTGCATCTTTTCTTTTTTTGTTTCAGTGTGCTATTTTTGGACCTAATATCCTCTCCTGGAATGACAGTCTAATAATGTGTCATCGATATTATATCAATCAATTACGTCCGTGCTCATATACCCTCCGTTTGTTTCATCTTGTTTTTTTTTGTTTGTCAGTAAAATAACCCAAACTGTTTTTCATCTTTTTTGTTGTTTGTCAGTAAAATAACCCAAACTGTTTTTCATCTTTTTTTTGTTTTTGTCAGTAAAATAACC
>NW_020869658.1:136425-141425 GCF_003789085.1 Penaeus vannamei | reverse complement strand
GAGTGTGTGTGTGTGTGTGTGTGTGTGTGTGTGTGTGTGTGTGTGTGTGTGTGTGTGTGTGTGTGTGTGTGTGTGTGTGGCTCCCAGAGTTGAGCAACCATTGTTGTAATAGAAAGTGCTCCATATGTGTCCATGCCAGCTGTATTGGATTTCGATATATGTAGACTGTATGAGTAATCATCTCTCTCTCTCTCTCTCTCTCTCTCTCTCTCTCTCTCTCTCTCTCTCTCTCTCTCTCTCTCTCTCTCTCTCTCTCTCTTCTCTCTCTCTCTCTCTCTCTCTCTCTCTCCCTCCCTCCCTCCCTCCCTCCTTTCTCCCTCTCTCCCTCCTCTCCCACCCTCCCCCCTCCCTCCCTCCCTCCCTCCCTCCCTCCTCCCTCCCTCCCTCCCCCCTCCCTCTCACTCTCTCCTTCCCTCTTCCTCCCTCCGTCCCTTCTTGGGGGTAAGGGGTTGAGAGATGCGTATCACAGGGTGGGTAATATGGGGGTCGAGAGAGGATGGCTTATCTCCCCCCCCGGTGAATGAGTCACACGGGTATACAGTAGCCGTAAATATACATGTTTAATATGGAAATGCAGTCGTTCTGTATGCAGTGTCAGATACAGCACGTGGTAGAATTGGGGGTAGGGAAGGGGTTGGGGTGGGAAACAGGGGGATGTGGGGGGGGGAGAGGTGATAGGGGATAAGGGAGAAGACGGGTATTGGGGTTGGTGCTTGGTGGCTGATATTGGGGGGGGGTAGGGTACTAGGGGAGAGGTATGGGGTTAGAGGTAAGGTGGTTGACATGGGGGGTAGGTTACTGGGAGAGAGGTGTGGGGGTTAGAAGTAGGGTGGTTGACATGGGGGGGGGGGGTAGGGCACTTGGAGAGAAGTATGGGGTGTTAGAAGTAAGGTGGTTGACATGGGGAGGGGGGTAGGGTAGGGCACTGGAGAGAAGTATGGGGTGTTAGAAGTAAGGTGGTTGACATGGGTACATCTTTAGTTATTTTGTTTTGATGTGTTTGTCGGTGATTTCATTACATCGGAGGGTTATTTAGCACCCGCACTTACGCCGTGCAAAGTGGGCTGTTGCGAGGGGACGTGAAGGGAAGAGCATCCGTGGGAACCTGTGTGTGGCGCGGGAGGGGGGGGAGTGGGAGAGGCAGGGTAGGGGGGTCGTGCGATTATAGGGGAGACAAGGCACTGTTTGAAAGGGTTGAGTAAAGGGAAAAGGAGAGATTGAAATAGAAATGTAAAGAGAGTAGGAGGAAATGAAGAGAGAGAGAGTGAGAGAGTGAGAGCGCCATGCATTTACCATGAGGGAACGGCTGGGTAAAACCTGCTCGCGCACTGACATGGAACAAAACTCTAGAATTGTAATTAACAAGAAAGGGACTATTAAAGCAGACAGATACAAAGAGGGAGTGCACAGAAGTGGAATACACCGAGCGTGATCAGAGCGAACGCGGAGGTCGTGAAGGTCGTGCGAATGTGAATAAGGTGATGTGAATGATCTGGTATGCAACGGGGAGAAGGATGTAAACAATGACGACCCTGCTTGTGACTGTGCGAGCAGAGGGCTCATCGATGAGTGCTGTCGACGCGGGCGGGTGAGGGGGATGAGGGGCAAGGGGGGAGATGGGGGGAGAGAGGGGGAATTGGGTATGGAAGAGGGGGAAAAGGGGAGATGGGGTGAATTGGGTAAGAGGAAGAGGGGGGAGAATGGGTATGAGGAAGAGGGGGAAAAGGGGGAGATATGGAAGAGAGGGGAGAAGTAGAAGGAAAGAGGGGAAAAGAGGGGAGAGGGAGAATTGGGTAATTGGGTAGGAAGAGGGGGAAAAAGGGGATATTGGGAGAGAATTGGGAGAGGAAGAGGGGGAGAATGGGTAGAGGAAGAGGGGAGGGGGAGGAAGAGGGAAGAGAGGGGAGAATTGGGTAAGGGGAGGGGGAATTGGGTATGAGGGGAATAAGGTGCAAAAGGGGAGATGGGATGGAAGAGAAGGGAAGACTTGGATATGAGGAAGAGGGGGGAGGAAAGGGGGGGGGATAAAAGGAGGATAATCTGGAATCCGTCGACGAGCCATGTTGAAAGGACACGGACAAAAAATGAGGCTGTAACATGTGTATGAAGTTGGGATGAAATATCGTGACGTTTTTTTGAAGGAAGACGGAGACTGGACTCATCACGAAATTGAAATGTCGGTTTTGTCGCCAAGCCGTATTCGAAACGTCACGATTTATTCTCCCTCGTTTCATCATTTCATTTAATTTCGGGGAATATCACGGGATGTTCCCCTAGAAAGAAGATAAAAGGTTGATAAAGAGGGTGGATGATACGGTAAAGGTTAATAAAGAGGGTGGATAATACGGTAAAGGTTAATAAAGAGGGTGGATAATACGGTAAAGGTTGATAAAGAGAGTGGATAATACGGACTTCAATAGAAGATTAAAAGAAAAGAAAAGAGAAAAAAACATCCACATAAGCTATATAAAAAAAAAACTTTGATTCGAATTCAAAGTGATGAATTGGGCACGTACGAATCCCCAGAACCCGATTTCTCAGCGCCATTTGGTTACAAGTGGATGGAAACGAGGAAAAAAAGATTGAACCTCGAGAATGACTTGACTCATGATAAGGCAATAGCGGGAATATGATGGATTAGGGGAGTGGCAGATAGGCTGACATTTTATGAATCGCACGTCTTATTGTGAGATTCGGAGCGCGTCGAGGTGATTGGCTGAGTGCTTGAGGGGCGCGCAGATCCGCTCCTCCGATTGGGGAGACGCGGTAGCTTGTCGTCTGGCGTGGGGACGGGAAGGAGACGGGGAGAGGAAGAGGAAGAGGGAGAAGAAGGAGAGGGCGAGGAAGAGGGAGAGGAAGAAGGAGACGGAGAGGAAGAGAGAGGAAGAGAAAGAGAAAGATGAAGAAAAAAAGAAGAGAGAGTGAGGGTGGGAGGGAGAGGGATCGAGGGAGAGTGAGGGAGTAAGTGGAAGAGTGGAAGGGAAGTAGAGGTGGAGGGAGGGAGAGAGGGAGTTGGAGATGGATAGTGAGACAGGCATACAGACAGAATGATAAATAGACAGACATATATAGACAGGCAGGTAGATATATAGACATTGACAGATATGTAGACATCGACAGATATATAGACAGACAGACAGACATATAGACAGATAAATTGAGAGAGAGAAAAGGAGAGAAAGAGAAACAGGTGTTGCACTGCTCGGCGTCGAAGTATGAGGCTTATATAAGGTATGAGGCAGTGTGTGAGGAAATTTTAAGTGATGGGATGAGGCCGATGACACGCGACGACTGTCTATGAATTCCAAAGATCTGACGTCTTCTCCGAGATGTCTTTAAGGGCGAAGTTTACGTGTGAAGTCAAGGCAGGTCATACACTAAGATATTTTTTTTTTTTATAACACAGGGTAACCCATATTAGGAAGCTGGGTAGATGGCCTGAGCTTGAGTCACTTTACGACGAGGAACAGCTTGTGCAAACGGAATCGAGTGCATCATTATCATGGCTTATCAGTGAGGATGTCCTTATCTCTGAGCACATACAGAGGGGCGCTTCCGTCATAGGAAATCGGTAGGCCTGTTTCGGCAAGGTGAAAAGGGAAGCGAGAGAATTGATGAGTGCATCACTTGGCAGACGCAGACGTATGCTCATTCATATATATACATACAACATATACATATATATACATATGCATATGCATATGCACCAACACCTACACATACATATGCATATACACGTATACACACATACTCATACATACACATACACATACACATATACATATACATATACATATACACATACATACATACACATACTCACATATTCATACATTCACACACACACACACACACACACACACACACACACACACACACACACACACACACACACACACACACACACATCACACACACACACACACACACACACACACACACACACACACACACACACACACACACACACACACACACACACACACACACACACACACACACACACACACACACACACACACACACACACACACACACACACACACACACACACACACATACACCACGCACTAGCTCTAGGAGGCACCGGGGAGATGTTAGGAGGCCGATTAAGGTAAAACTTTTGGCATCTAAAGTGGAGATAAAGAAGAAGAAAGATGTACGTTGTAGGGGGGAGAGATTGCCCGGGGGGGGGGGGGGCGTTTGACATGCACGACACGGACGGGGTGATGAAAGCGAGATGGGGGAGGAAGAGGAAGAAGAGAGGAGGAGGAAGGGGGATGAGGAGAGGAGAAGGAAGGGTTGAGGGAGGAGAAGGAAAGAGAGGAGGAGGTGGTTGGGGAGAAGGGGGAGGGAGAGAGAGGAGAGGAGAAGGGAAGGCAGGAGAAGGGGTTGGCAAAGGGAGATGGGAGAACAGGAGAGGGGAGACGGTAAAGGAAGTAGGATGAAGAGGGAGAGGGAGAGGGGAGCAACAGAGAGGAAGTAAAATGTAGATGGTAAGGGAAAGAGGGAGGGGATGGGAAAGGAGGGGAGAAAGAGGAAAGGACAGAACGCGAGGAAGAGAAAGAGAAAGAAAATGACAAAGAGAAAAATAGAGAGAGACAGGAAGATATGTAACGAGAGAAGAGAGAAGAGAGAGGGAAAGTAATAGCAACGAAAAAAGAGGTGGAAAGAGAGAGAGACAAGGGGAGGGGACGAAGCGATGAGAGTAAAGAAATATGTAAATGGATATAGATGCCCTATGTCAGAATGAGGGGGAATGGAATGGTGATAAATAAGGGAGAGAAGTAATTGCGCGATGAACAAGAGGGAGATGGAGGTAAACCGAGAGAGGGACAAGGGTAGAGATGGAAGGAAGCAGAGAGAGGAAGATGCGTCTTTTGGTATCTTTCTCTGTCTGCTCTCTCTCTCTTCTCTTCTCTTTCTCTCTGTCTCTTTCTCTCTCTCTCTCTCTTTCTCTCTCTCTTTCTCTCTCTCTCTCTCTCTCTCTCTCTCTCTCT
>NW_020869658.1:68925-131425 GCF_003789085.1 Penaeus vannamei | reverse complement strand
GAAGAACACCGGATAGACGGTATTCGGAGAGGAAGAACACCGGATAGACGGTATTCGAGAAGGAAAACACCGGATAGACGGTATTCGGGAGAAAGAACACCGGATAGACGGTATTCGGAGAGGAAGAACACCGGATAGACGGTATTCGGAGAGGAAGAACACCGATAGACGGTATTCGAACACCGGATAGACGGTATTCGGGAGGAAGAACACCGGATAACCGGAGAGGAAGAACACCGGATAGACGGTATTCGGAGAGGAAGAACACCGGATAGACGGTATTCGGAGGAGGATAGACGGTATTCGGAGAGGAAGAACACCGGATAGACGGTATTCGGGGAGGAAGAACACCGGATAGACGGTATTCGGAGAGGAAGACACCGGATAGACGGTATTCGGAGAGGAAGAAACCGGATAGACGGTATTCGGAGAGGAAGAACACCGGATAGACGGTATTTCGGATAGACGGTATCGGGAGGAAGAACACCGGAGACGGGAGAAAGAACACCCGATAGACGGTATTCGGGGAGGAAGAACACCGGATAGACGGTATTCGGAGAAGGATAGACGGTATTCGGGGGAGAAGAAACACCGGATAGACGGTATTCGGAGAGGAAGAGAACACCGATAGACGGTATTCGGGAGGAAGAACACCGGATAGACGGTATTCGGAGAGGAAGAACACGGTATAGACGGTATTCGGAGAGGAAGAACACCGGATAGACGGTATTCGGAGAGGAAGAACACCGGATAGACGGTATTCGGAGAGGAAGAACACCGGATAGACGGTATTCGGAGGGAAGACGGATAGACGGTATTCGGAGGAAGAACACCGGATAGACGGTATAGAACACCGGATAGACGGTATTCGGGGAGGAAGAACACCGATAGACGGTATTCACCGGATAGACGGTATTTCGGAGAGAAGAACACCGGATAGACGGTATTCGGAGAGGAAGAACACCGGATAGACGGTATTCGGAGAGGAAGAACACCGGATAGACGGTATTCGGGGAGGAAGAACCGATAGACGGTATTCGGGGAGGAAGAACACCGGATAGACGGTATTAGGAAGGATAGACGGTATTCGGAGGAAGAAAACAGATAGACGGTATTCGGGAGGAAGAAACACCGGATAGACGGTATTCGGGGAGGAAGAACACCGGATAGACGGTATTCGGAGAGGAAAGAACACGGATAGACGGTATTCGGGGAGGAAGAACACCGGATAGACGGTATTCGGAGGAAGAACACCGGATAGACGGTATTCGGAGAGGAAGAACACCGGATAGACGGTATTCGGGAGGAAGAACACCGGATAGACGGTATTCGGGGAGGAAGAACACCGGATAGACGGTATTCGGAGAGGAAGAACACCGGATAGACGGTATTCGGATAGACGGTATTCGGAGAGGAAGAACACCGGATAGACGGGTATTCGGGGAGGAAGAACACCGGATAGACGGTATTCGGAGAGGAAGAACACGGATAGACGGTTTCGGGAGGAGAACACCGGATAGACGGTATTCGGAGAGGAAGAAACACCGGATAGACGGTATTCGGAGAGGAGACCGGATAGACGGTATTCAGAACACCGGATTAGAACACCGGATAGACGGTATTCGGAGAGGAAGAACACCGGTATTACACCGGATAGACGGTATTCGGAGAGGAAGAACACCGGATAGACGGTATTCGGAGAGGAAGAACACCGGATAGACGGTATTCGGGGAGAAAGAACACCGGATAGACGGTATTCGGAGAGGAAGAACACCGGATAGACGGTATTCGGAGAGGAAGAACACCGGATAGACGGTATTCGGGAGGAAGAACACCGGATAGACCGGTATTCGGAGAGGAAGAACACCGGATAGACGGTATTCGGGGAGAAAGAACACCGGATAGACGGTATTCGGAGAGGAAGAACACCGGATAGACTGTATTCGGAGAGGAAGAACACCGGATAGACGGTATTCGGAGAGGAAGAACACCGGATAGACGGTATTCGGAGAGGAAGAACACCGGATAGACGGTAATTCGGAGAGAAGAACACCGGATAGACGGTATTCGGAGAGGAAGAACACCGGATAGACGGTAGAGGAAGAACACCGGATAGACGGTATTCGGAGAGGAAGAACACCGGATAGACGGTATTCGGAAGAGGAAGAACACCGATAGACGGTATTCGGGAGGAAAGAACACCGGATAGACGGTATTCGGAGAGGAAGAACACCGGATAGACGGAGAGAAGAACACCGGATAGACGGTATTCGGAAGGAAAAGAACACCGGATAGACGGTATTCGGAGAGGAAGAACACCGGATAGACGTATTCGGGAGAAAGAACACCGGATAGACGGTATTCGGAGAGGAAGAACACCGGATAGACGGTATTCGGAGAAAAAGAAACCGGATAGACGGTATTCGGAGAGAAGAAACACCGATAGACGGTATAGACGGTATTCGGAGAGGAAGAACACCGGATAGACGGTATTCGGGGAGAAAGAACACCGGATAGACGGTATTGAGAGGAAGAACACCGGATAGAGGTATTCGGAAAAAGACCGGATAGACGTATTCGGAGAGGAAGAACACCGGATAGACGGTATTCGGAGAGGAAGAACACCGGATAGACGGTATTCGAACACCGGATAGAGGGAAAAAGAACACCGGATAGACGGTATAGAAACACCGGTATCGGAGAGGAAGAACACCGGATAGACGGTATTCGGAGAGGAAGAACACCGGATAGACGGTATTCGGATAGACGGTATTCGGAGAGGAAGAACACCGGATAGACGGTAACACCGGATAGACGGTATTCGGAGAGGAAGAACACCGGATAGACGGTATTTCGGAGAGGAAGAACACCGGATAGACGGTATTCGGAGAGGAAGAAACACCGGATAGACGGTATTCGGAGAGGAAGATAGACGGTATTAACACCGGATAGATTCGGAGAGGAAGAACCCGGATAGACGGTATTCGGAGAGGAAGAACACCGGATAGACGGTATTCGGAGAGGAGAACACCGGATAGACGGTATTCGGAGAGGAAGAACACCCGGTATTCGGGGAGAAAGAACACCGGATAGACGGTATTCGGAGAGGAAGAACACCGGATAGACGGTATTCGGAGAGGAGAACACCGGATAGACGTATTCGAGAGGAAGAACACCGGATAGACGGTATTATAGACGGTATCGGATTATTCGGAGAGGAAGAACACCGGATAGACGGTATTCGAGAGGAAGAACACCGGATAGACGGTATTCGGAGAGGAAGAACACGGATAGACGTATCGGATAGACGGTATTCGGAGAGGAGAACACCGGATAGACGTATTCGGATAGACTGTATTCGGAGAGGAAGAACACCGGATAGACGGTATTCGGAGAGGAAGAACACCGGATAGAGAGGAAGAACACCGGATAGACGTATTCGGAGAGGAAGAACACGGATGTATTCCACCGGATAGACGGTATTCGGAGAGGAAGAAATTTCGGAGAGGAAGAACACCGGATAGACGGTATTCGGAGAGGAAGAACACCGGATAGACGGTATTCGGAGAGAAAGAACACCCAGTTCGAGCAAGCCAAGAGCCGCTTCTCCACGTCGCGGCCGCACACCAGCATTTAAGCGCGCACAGGAAGTCACCAGGACGTTTATAGAACGCAATAAAAGATAAGAAAACACGGGGGAGTCTATGCACGGGTGTTGTCAGAGGCTGATAAGTGTCAAGGATTGGGGAGGAGGGGAGAAGGGAGGAGGGGGGGAAGGGAGGAGGGGGGAAGGGAGGAGGGGAGAAGGGAGGAGGGGGTAAGGGAGGAGGGGAGAAGGGAGGAGGGGGGATAGGGGTAGGGGTAGGGGGGGTAGGGGCAGGTGGCCGTCCAGCTGCACCCACTGCTAACCTTGCACCCAGCAGTCTGGCAGTGAAAGTAATTACATAAATACCTTGGGGGGACTTTCCTCTTTATCCTGATCGATGGTTGATAGTGGGGACGAGATAAGGAGTTGGAGAGGGGATTAGAGGATGGGGAAATGGAGTATAAGGGAAGAAGGAAGGAAGGGAAGGGAGGAAGGTAGAATGCTGGAGGGTAGTATTTTTATAGAAAAAAAGGAAAATAATTTATGTATCATATTATGGACGAGATAAGGTGTTGGAGAGGGGATTAGAGGAAGGGGAAATGGAGTATAAGGGAAGAAGGAAAGAAGGAATTAAGGGAGGAAGGTAGACTGCTGGAGGGAAGTACTTTTAGAGAGAAAAAAATAATAATGTAGGTATCATGTTATGGATTCTCGTAAAAAAAGGGAAATGAAGAGTGGATAATAACTATACTTACGAGAGTTGTCTTTAGCGAGCGTGGAATATATAGCGAGAATGTATAGTATCTGCAGTTGGTAAAGTTGTAATATATGAAGTGTATTGGCAGAATTATTGTCTTGCTCTTGATGCGAACATCTCTCCGGCATTTTCACTCCTTCGTTCAGTCTATGCGACTGTGTTTCCTCTTTTTCTTATAGTATACTAGACGTATAATCATGTTATATTTATTATTTTTGTATTGTGATATTATAGTTCAATATTGATAATATGTGTGGAATTATCAAGGCTTACCGACTTCTCTGTAATTAGCCATGATGTTAAATGTATGACAAAACTAATTTTTCTCTCCCTTTTTCTCTCTCCTTCCCTTTTCTCTCTCTCCTTTCCTTTTCTCTCTCTCCTTTTCTTTTCGCTCTCTCTTTCCCTTTTTTTCTCTCTTCTTCCCTTTTCTTTCTCTCTCTCTCTTTTTCGTCTCATCCACACACACATCTCTGAGGGATGTCTGGCGGTGTGGTAGCTCACATGCACCTTCTTTTTCGTTCTCCTCGCCCTCCCCCTCGACTCTCTCTCTCTTCCTTCTTTACAAGTTAGCCAGCCTTCCCGTTCTCAAAGGATTACGCTGTTTTTGCGCTGTTTGTCCTCCCTCTCTCACCCTTCTCCAGCTCCCCTTCGCTACGTTAAAGTTTAATTCGAACCTGTTTTAGCTTTTGGTGTTGTAGTATTTCCTCTCTCTTCTTTTTTTGTTTTTTTTGTTGTCGTCCTCTTCCTCCTCTTCTTTTCCCTCGTTCTTGTATTATTTTGTCCCTCCTCTTCCTCCTTCTCTTTCTGTTTTTCCTCCTCCTTTTCCTGCTCTTCCTCCTCCCTTTTCTTCTCTTCCTCCTCCTGCTTTTCCGTCTCTTCCTCCTCCTCCTCCTTTTCCTCCTTTTCCTTCTCTTCCTCCTCCCTCCCTCCCTTCCTTCCCTCCCTCCCCTCCTCCCTCCCTCCCTCCCTCCCTCCCTCCTCCCTCTCCTCCTCCCTCCTCCTCCTCCTTCTCCTCCCTCCTCCCTCCTCCTCCTCCTCCTCCCTCCTCCTCCTCCTCCTCCTCCTCCTCCTCCTCCTCCTCCTCCTCCTCCTCCTCCTCCTCCTCCTCCTCCTCCCCCTCCTCTTCTGCCTAACGTGTGTCAGCGAAGGCTATGCACATGTCCCTATCCGGATGCACGTGCTTGCCTGCTTGCATTCGCTCTCTGAATTTTAATCAGGGAACGCCTTTTTCAGACTGCCTGATATTAGAAGCAAACTTGAGAATCGTCTTCAGTGCTAATAAGGGCTGTCGGCCGCTGCTGGCGAAGTCTGCGGATTCGCTTACTCGTATTTCATAACGCTCGTGGATTGTTTGGGGTTGGATGGAGTTGCGTTGGGGATACGAGTTGGGGGAAATATGTCCCGTTTTGCCAAGATATTTACAAGCATTTTTTTCTACTTTATTAGTATTTTTTTCTTTTTCAGTAAAGCTTGCATATGTCCATTTGAAATATCGAAAGGTTACTTCGTATTCTGCATATATCTGTTATGTCTCTATGTTCATTTACTGTTGAAATCCATTATATCAACAAATGCGAATTATTTTCCTTTTCCGACCGTTGAAGGCTACTGTGCTACATCCGTGTACAGCGAAAATGCTTCTGTCGCTAATTTATGTCTGTGCGTGCTGTTGCATGAAACACCCAGATCTCTTTATGCAAATGATTTATGGCCGCTGGCAAGTCTTGTCATAGGGTTGCTGTCAGAACATGACAGCCTTGCCATAAATATAGTTGAAGTAAGACCCCTATTTTTTGAAACCCTAAGCAGGTTCTGGCACGACATACTCTGCATTCCATCACTGATATACCACAGGTCATCCAAATTAGATAACAGATTATACAAGGAATGAATAAAGAAACCTTTGAAATTATCGCTTATTTATACCATTTGCGTTAATAGATGTTGAAGAGGAAACTATTAGAAATGAGATAATATAAAGAAATATGAAAATGCATATTTTAATTATGGTCGCTTACCTTACACGTTTTCTCCTGCAACATATGACCCAGGGGCGAGGAGCCCGACTTCGCAACAGCCATCTTGTTCACTTTGCAACAGCCATCTTGTGCAGCTGCGTCTTTCCCTACGCAGATCTCCTTCCCAAGAATGGCCGTGACCAGGTGTGTCCTATATTGAGGACACGCCTTGAAGGAACTCTTATGGAGGGCGGATGACAAGGGCGGTGAAGACGTGTGTTCACTGCTGCCTTTCTCCTCTTCGGTTGCTTCTCCTCCTTCGTTGGTGTATTCTCCTGTTTTTTTTCGTTCTTTGTTTGTCTCTTCGTTTTTTATCTTATCTTCTCATCTTCTTGTGTCTTTGCGTTCTTTTTTCCATCTTCTCTTCACTTCTCTCCGCTCCCCTCCCTTCTCCTCCCTTCCCCTCCCTTTTCTCTTTCTCTTCGCTTCACTTTTTCCTCACTTCTCTTTTCCTTTCTTTCTTCCTTCCGTCCTCTAATCATCCCACTCATGCTTTACATTGCAGATGGGGACACGAACAAGTCATGCATTTTATACCCGTAGTTGTGGCGGACAAGTGCCTTGCTAACCGGGGTCATGAATCATGCAAGCGACGGTCATGGCTGGCGTGCGGCGGCCGTAGATTTTCATTTCCGAGGAGGAAGGGGCTTGGGAAGGCTGCTGGTACATTCTTGAGTTATCTTTCTTTCTTTCTTTCTTTCTTTCATTCTTTCTTCTTCTTCTTCTTCTTTTTTTTTTTTTTTTTTTTTTTTTTTTTGAGGGGGAGGGGTACTCGAAAGTTTGTGTTGGTTTGTGTGGATGGGTGGGTGTGGTTGTAGATGTGCGGGTGTGTAGATTTGTGTAGGTGTGTAGATGTGTGTGTAGGTGTGTGTGTGTGCGTGTGTGTGTAGATGTGTGTGTTGTGTGTAGGTTTGTAGATGTGTGTGTTGGTGTGTAAATGTGTGTGTGTGTGTGTGTGTAGATGTGTGTGGGGGTTTCGTTTTTGTTTTTGTGTTTATTTATACATACATATGCAGACTCATTCAAACGCGAGCTTTGTTTTTCTATGTCTCAATGAATATAGGAATTGATCTAAATAATCCCCCAAGTTCTCCCAATGCCATCGGATATAAAACCGGGCCAAAGAGAAGACCAAACTTTCGTTCCCGGACCAGTTGCAGGATTAACGGGGGGATTATGCAACAATGAACAGTTGTGGAGGTTTTTCTCTTCTTCTTAACAGGATTAAAGCCATTAGGAGTGTGAGAGACTTACGAAATAACGACGGTATCAGAAGAAAGGATACGTGCATAGACAGGCTGAGATGAAAGGGACATTGTAATGAAAAGTATAAGAAGTTTTATACGAGATCCAAAAGGTTATAGCATACTTTGTTTTTTTTTAAGGGGGAGGATCATCCCATTTATCCAAAAGGTTAAAACGTATATCACTTTTTTTTCCTTTTTTAATGGTACGAACATCAATATCTATCCAAGAGGTTACAGCTTAGACCAGTTACCTTTTTTTTCTTTTCAAAGGGTATGAGAATCAGTCTGTATACATCACATTTGTTTCTTTTTGTTAAGGGTACAAAAGCCAGCTCCATCAATCCAAATGGCTACAAAATGCACCACATTCTCTCTTTGTACAAGGCTACAAAAATCAGTACATATATGACACCATACATCACAATCTGAAGTGTACGAGAATCATCCTGCCTCTCCAAAAATGTTACAACGTACATTACCTCATTTTTAAAGGGCTACATTACCTCATTTTTTAAAGGGTTAACAACATTACCTCATTTTTAAAGGGCTAACAACATATATTACCTCATTTTTAAAGGGCTAACAACATATATTACCTCATTTTTCAAAGGGTTGCGAAACTCAACCCACCCATTGTAGAAGCGGCAACGGGCGATCCGCTATCACTGCCACTTGTAGCGCGGTCCAGCTGTTGGCCCTCCCTTGATAATTAATGGCCCTGACGCTGGCCTAGGCTGGGCGGGAGTGAGGGAGGCGATGGGGGGAGGAAGGGACGGGTGGTAGGAAGGACTGTTGGGGTAGGATAGGTCGGGGAGAGGCATGGGACAGGGGAGGCTGGGGGCGATGGGGGAGGGTGGGTCCCGGGAGAGGCATGGGACAGGGGGGCTGGGGCGAGGGGGAGGGTGGTCCGGGGAGGCATGGGACAGGGGGGCTGGGGGCGACGGGGAGGGAGGGGACGGTAGGGGAAGGATGGGACGGGGAGAGACATAGGGCAGTGGGGGAAGAGGCCTGGGTCGATGAAGGGGAGGGTGGCCTGAGACGGTAGGGGTGGGGATGAGGGGAGGTTGTTGTGGATAGGAAGCAAAAGGGAAGGGAGATGGGGAAGGGTGTGGGAAAGTTGGAGGAGCTTGTTGTTTGTGGGGGACAAAGAGGAAGGGGTTGGGGTGGGTACGTCTGTAGGGGAGAGGAAGGGAGGGAAGTATTGGGTGGGGTCGAGGGGAGTTTGTATGGGTAGATGAAAGAAGGGGAGGAAGATAAGGCTGTGGAAAGAGACTGAGGGGTGTGTTTGAGGGAGATAGGAAGCAAAGGAAAGAATATGAGGTTGGGGCGTGGACTGAGGGGAGCCTAAAGTGGGGGAAGTGGGAAGTGAGGGAAGGGGTGGGGATTGAGGGGAATTCACGGTATAGGGATGAGGCTGGCCGTTAAGAGAAGCTTGTGATAAAGAATGAAGAATAAAGAAAAAGAGATCGAACAAAGGAAAAGGATGAGGAAGAGGATAAGGTAGCGAAGGGGAGAAGATGAACAGAAAATCAGTGAAAGGAAACAAACCAATAAGAAAAAATAGAAGATAAAAAAAAATCCAACAGGGTAATAAAAAGGAGAAAAAAAGAGAGCGAGGCGTGAAGATTCCTTTGCTAAGAAGGACCGAGACCGAAGGCTCATATGTCCCGGTCCTATCTCCCCGCGACACGTTTACGACTCGGCCTCCTCGCCCTTCTTGCAGGCCGTCACTCATAATCCCGGGGAGGACAGGAAACACCTCAAGCGATACGTGTAACTGCCTGTTAATGCTCGTCACTATTTTTTTTTTTTTTTTTTTTTTTTTTTTTTTTTTTTTTTTTTTGCTTTTTTATTGTTTTGTTGTGTTTGTATTTTTTTCTGTCCTTTTCTTTTATCTTGGTTTATTGCTTGCTCCCTTTTTGGTTTTATTTTTTTGCCTAGTCTTCTTTCTCCTGCTGTTTTCTCTTCTTCTTTTGTCTGTTTTCTTGTATTTGGTTTTATTTTCTGTCTACCCGTACCTCCTGTTTTTTTCTCTCTTCATTTACATTTTCTCCTACTTCCTTTCCTTTTTCTTCTCATCGTTCTCTTCTCGTCCTTTCCATCGTCTCTATCTCTCATTTCCCTCATTCTCTCCCCTCGTCATGACCCATTGAAGCTGCGAGTTTGCGAAAATGTTTTTTTGTTTTATTTTGTTTTGTTTTCATGGGTTAATCACGACGGGACGAAACGACCAGAAAAGGGGCATGCGTTAAGAGACATGCGTTAATTCCATCTTTAATTGTCGGTACTACGGTTGGGTGCCTTCCCGCTATGCCCTGCCATACCGGGGCTTCGTGCCTTTCCTGTTTTGCCATACATTCCCGGCCCTTTTCTTGGTTTTTCGTTCTGTTTTCTTTTTTCTTTTTTTGAATGGTTGATTATATATTTGTTTTCTCTCTGCTATGTCTTGTACCGTGTCATACTTTTTTTGTTTTTTTTTTTTTTTTTTTTTTTTTTTTTTTTTTTTTTTGCCTTTCGGTTCTTCCCTTTATGCCTCACCTTGACGTACCATGCCCCTTTTCCGTCTATGCCTTTCTGTAGCCTGCCGCCTCTTCTCTCTGTCGTTTATGCCTTTGCTGTAACCTTTACGCCCTTCCTTCTATGCCATATACCCTGCCTCCTTCAAGCTATGCCCTTACCATACCCTGCCTTCGATCCTCCCCTCACTACCCTTACTATCCTTATCTTCTTCCCTCTCTACCATACCCTACCATACCTACTTCCCTTTATGCCCTACCATACCTGCCTTTGACCCCCCCTCTAGCCTTACTATCCCTTATCTTCTTCCCTCTCTACCATACCATACCCTACCTACTTCCCTTTATGCCCTACCATACCCTACCTTTGACCCCCCCACCCCTCTACCCTTACTATCCCTTATCTTCTTCCCTCTCTCCCCTACCCTACCTCATCTACTCCCCTTTATGCCCTACCATACCCCATCTACTTCCCTCTCTGCCCTGCCATACCCTGCCCACTTCCCACCCTGCTGCTCCATGGCGGGATAGAGGAAATGTCACATTAGGATCGCATTAGTGTTTGTGTCGCTCATCGGGGTGGCATTCGGCGGAGGGAAAGAGAGGAGGGGCGGAAGGGGGTGGGGAGGGCGGAGGGCGGGGGGGGGGCGGATTGGGTTCAGTCGCTCACCCGATGACGGACTGACATTCACCCCTTCGCTCGCTCGGTTGTTTTGTTGTCGGTTTTTGTTTCTGTCGGTTCTGTCTTTCTCTCTCTCTCTCTCTCTCTCTCTCTCTCTCTGTTGTCTGTCTGTCTGTCTTTCTCCCTCTCTCTGCTCTCTCTCTCTCTCTCTCTCTGTCTCTCTCTCTCTCTTCTCTCTTTCTCTCTCTTCCTCTCTTTCTCTCCTCCCTCTATCTCTCTCTCCCCCTCTCCCTCCCTCAGCAACAAAATTTATTCCCGCGTGCTATCCGAATTGAACCCCCATTGCCTTTCCGTTGCCCCACGCAATGTGTTTTGTCCATCGACCATTAAAGTAACCTCGCTGTGGAGACTTTCTTCCGGCAGCGGCAAGACACACACACACGCTTCCGGCACGGACATTCGCACTCCCATGCACATCAGACACACACACACACTTCCAACACTCACATGAACGTACATGAGACGTGACACACACATGGCACACACGTACATGAGGCACACACACACACACTCACGTACATGAGACACACACACTCACGCACACACATTTCCGACACGCACAGTAGCGCACATGAGACAACACACACGCACACAAACTTCCGGCACGCACACCCGCACGCCCACGGAGGAGCAGCGGCGCCCCCTCCTCGCCCTCGCCGTAAAGAAAGCGCCGGGGCTCATTACTGGGGCATGTAATTGCAGGTCATGTGAGGTCCCGCCGAGGTCGATAGGGAAGCCAAGTTCGCCGAGAAGTTAAATGATTTGAAGTTGGGTTGGTGTGCTCGCGCTGCCTTCGTGTGGCGGGATAGAGGAGGAATCCCCCGCATGCATAATTGATTGGATTATTTATTAATGACGGCGTTGTCATGTCTGGATGCCTGTGTTATTCTCCGTTTTTTTCCCATCGTGAATAATGCGAATATGAGTAACCGGTATGAATTCGAATGGTATGAATTCATCATCGGGTTTTGGTCCAATATTATTTTCCGTTTTTTTTCCCACCGCGGATAATACGAATATGAATAACCGATATGAATTCGAATTTCATTTTATTCAACGGGTTTTCTCCACGAGCTTCCTCCTGCGTTAACAAGGAGCGCTGTTCTTTTACTTTTGGCCTCGGGGTACGGCAGGCACTAGATAATAGGCGCAGGCTGATGTTAATGAGTTAAATTGGGAGGTTTAATAATGGCCGCCGTGGTTACAGGTGCGCCTTGCTTATATTAATGCCGGTAGCCTGGGGGGCATCGTTATCTCGGTTTATTGTTATTATGATTATTACTCTGCTGTTATTTCTCCAGGGGAAGTATATAGATTGGTGGCGGCGGCGGTTAGGTTGGGTGGGGGAGGGAAGGGGAGGGGGTAGATTTTCGGAGGTTTTGTTTGTATTTGCTTTTTCTTCTCTTATTTTCTGCTTTATTTATAGATGTTATTTCATTTTTCTCTGGCGTATTTGTGCAGTTTTCTCATCCCCGCACAAAAGAATTGTTGACTTCGTTTACACGTTCGCGATATTTACTAACAGTATTTTGAATGTTGATTTATTTCCCGCGCTATTCCGGCGAATCCCAACGGTCGGATCAGCTGATTTTTCTCTTTCGTGTTCTTCGGTGTATCCGGTGCGGATAACGACAGCGTTTGAATATAGATTTAATGCAAAATTTAAGGCCCTGTTTTCGTGTATTATCGGATTTTGGCGCCATGTCCTCAACCCCTCTGTCCCTACCCAACCTTGTAATCCCAGTGCGTTCGGGAATTTTCCTCAAATATATCGATCGGTGGATTAAAAGCTTGTTCAAATGTACCCGCAAGACGAAGCATGTTGTGGCGTGTTGGCAGACCGCGAAATTCCTGTCGTTTTCACACATTCGCGCGTTTATTCTTGTTTTTTTTTCCTTGTTGTTCGTTAAGCTATTGATGTTTCGTGTCAAGGGAGGGCCTTATGTTGGGGCAAATAAGGCGGTTGAGAAACTCCATATTCACGCAAGGGGTAGGAGGGAAGGAAAAGGAAGGGGACAAGTAAAAAAGGAAAACAAAAGGAAATATAAAGACAAGTATCCGAAGATAAAGGAAAATGAAGGAAAGAGGAGGATGGAAAGGGAAGGAAATAGAGGTGAGTTGAGGAATTGGAAAAATAAGAAGAGGAAAGGTGTTGAATGGGGGAAGAGGAGGAAGTGGAGAAGATAAGAAAACGGAAATCGAAGGAAGGGAGATGGAATTCCAACTGAGCTAATCCACTAAGGTTGGAATCTCCTTGCTGGATCCAGTTCATTGCCGATCAGCTGACGACACCGACGTAAATAACGGAAATTGCACAAAATTAATGGAGTAAATTTGGGCTTTGAGTTGAGCAATCGTACCTTATTGATTATTAAGTGAGATTATTTGTAATTAAACTAAGTAGTCTTGCAATTACATTAATTATTGCATAAGTACAGACCACGCCTGGACTACACTTCATCTTTAAAACATTTGTCTATTTCCATTTCTGTTTAATCTCAGTAGTCTTTAGATACATACATATGAGTATATATATACTATTACATGCATGTATATGAAGGCATGTACATACATACACACATGCGTAAATACATACACACTGGCGTACATACATACATATACATACATAAATACATTACATATACATAAATACATATACATACATAAATACATATACATACATAAATACATATACATACATATATACGCATACATACATACATACATACATACATACATATACATATATACATCATATACATACATACACACACATACGTACATACATGAATGCATACATAAGTACGTACGTACCTACTTACTTACGAGGTAAGACGGAGAGGAAGAAAATGAGATGGAGAAAGAGGATGTTTGCTGATAACAACATTAACATGCTGTCTCTGGGGAATGACTTGTTTTTCCTGCGTGCGCTTTCCTTGCTTGGGGGATATTTGCTTGAGGTAATGAGGGGGGAGGAGGGAGGGATGTGGAAGGGATGGGGAAGGGAGGAGGAGGAGGTGGAAGGTGGGAGAGGAGGGAGGGATGTGGAAGGATGGGAAGGGGGAGGAGGAGGAAGGTAGAAGGGAGGGGGGAAGGAGGTGAAAGGTGGGAGAGGGAGAAGAGGAAGGAGGGAGAGGGAGAGGGAGGAGGTGGAAGTAGGTAGAGGTAGGAGGGGGGTGAGGGGAAAGGGGGAAGATGAAAGAGGTGGAAGGAGGGAGAGGGAGGAGGAAGGGGGTAAAGGGAAGGGAAAGGGGAGATGAGGTGGAAAGGGGTAAGTAGGGGTAGGAGCAGGTAGAGAATGGAATGATAAAGTGAAACGAAAGAGGAGGTCGAAGAAGGAAGAGAAAAGAGAGAAAAATAGATTTGGAAAAATGATGATAGGCGATATAGTTCCGAGAACGTGAGAAATCGGAGAGGAATGATATAAAGCTGACCCACATTCTTTCTATTTCCCCCTTCCCTTCTCTTCCAATTGTTGCCCTTTTCTCCTTCATTGATTTGTCCCTTCCTTTTTTATGATAGTTCCCGAGTTTTCCTCGTCTTCCCACACTCCCTTTTCCTACACATTCTCTTTTTTTTCTTCTATCCTCCCTTCCCATACTTTTCTCCATTCTTTCATCTCCTTTTATTCTCTCATTCTATCTCTCTTTCCCCTCCCTCTTCCCTCATTCTTTCCCCTCCCCCTTTCCCCATTCTTCCCTCTTCTTTCCCCTCCTCTCCCCCATTTCTTCCCTCTTTCCCCTCCCTCTTCCCTCATTCTTACTACTCAATTTCTTTCCCTTACTTCCCTCTCCCTTTCCCTCTTTCTTCCTACCCTCTCTCTTTCCTTTTTTTCTTACTTCCCTCTATCTCCTTTCCTCTCCTCTTCCTCTTTCCCTCCGTATGCTCTCGTCCCATCCTCCCCTCACATTCACTCATAAACCTGAGACCCAAAAGTTTAGGAAAAAGTCGACATCCTCATTAACCTGTCCCGTTTAGCAAAGTAAATCATAGCCTACAAGTTCTTTCTCTTAAAAAGACCGATATAATATACCTTCGGTCGGTCTCTCTCTCTCTCTCTGTCTCTCTCTCTCTCTCTCTCTCTCTCTCTCTCTCTTCTCTCTCTCTCTCTCTCTCTCTCCTCTCTCTTCTCTCTCTCTCTCTCTCTCTTCTCTCTTCTCTCTCTCTCTCTTCTCTCTCTCTCTCTCTCTTCTCTCTCTCTCTCTCTCTCTCTCTCTCACTCTCTCTCTCTCTCTCTCTCTCTCTCTCTCTCTCCTCTCGTCTCTCTCTCTTCTCTCTCTCTCTCTCTCTCTCTCTCTCTCCTCCTCTCTCTCTCTCTCTCTCTCTCTCTCTCCTCTCTCTCTCTCTGCTCTCTCTCTCTGGAGTTCTGGAGTAATTTGAGATGAAGAAAAGGGAAGAATTGGCAAGTTTGGAGAGTTGTGTGGGTATTAGGAGAAATAATGGGAAGAAGGGAAAGAATGGGAATTAGAGAAATTGAGAAGTGGAAACGGATTAGTGAGAAAGAAAGGATTTAGGGGCTAGAAAGAAATTATAACTATGAGAATAATCAGATTTTTTATGGAAATGAGGACGAATGAGGTATGGGGAAAATGAGGACTAGAAAATAAAATGTGAACTAGAAGAAATAATGAGCACGAAAAAGACGAATGGGAACCAAAGAAAGACAAAAAACTAGAAGATATGAGAACTGGATAATTATTGGGAGATAGGGATAAAGCGAATGAGAAACGGAAAAATAATGAAAATTAAAGAGAAAGAATTAAACAAAAAAACATCTTAACGACCTCGTCTAGGTAATTTGTGAGGACGTTGGAGGAAGTGAGTGAAGGGAGAAGAAGAAGAATGAGAAGAAGAAAAAGGAGAAAAAAGAGGAAAATGTCAGGAGCGAAGACGAAAGGGGAAAATTAGGAGGAAAAAAAGGGAGGGAAGGGAAGGGGAAAGGAAAGGGGGAAGACGGAAATGTCAAGATAGAAGTAAGTGAGGCGAGAGCGAAGAAAAGTGCGGAAAAGGGAAACAAAAGAATAGAAAAAAAGCCGAGAGGGTACGAATGGGGAAAAAAGAAGAGGAAATGTGGAAGGAGAAGATGGATGGGAAAAGGAGGGGCCGGAAGGGAAAGTGGGAAGGAAGGGCAGGGGAAGAAGGAGGGGAGAGGAAACAGGAAGGAGAAAGAGGGGAGAGGGGAAGGGCAAGAGGAGAAGGAAGGAAAGAGGAAAGGAGAAAGAGAGGGGAGGGGAAAGATTGGTGGAGAGATGAAGGAGGGGAGAGAAAAAGAGGAAGAGAGGTGAAGGGAAAAGGAAAGAGAGAAAAAAGACCAGAGAGAAAGAAAATGGAACGAATGAGAGACATAGAGGAAGGGGGGAGGAGAAAAGACGCGAAACCCCTTCTTTCAACCTCCTTTCTTCTGCTCTAATTAAGGATGAGAGTGTGAAGAGTGACACACAAGTAACAACAGCAAAACAAGGGTTGTGAGACGTGAGGAAAACAGCTCAATAAGTGGAGTACGTGGGAGTAGAAGAGACGGATTGAGAGGAAGTGGAAGGTGAAGTAAGTGTGAATACGAAATAAAACGAAGTGGAAGGTGAAATAAAAATGTGAATACGAAATAAGACGAAGCGGAAGATGAAATAAAAGTGATACGAATAAGACGAAGTGGAAGATGAAATAAAAGTGTGAATACGAAATAAGACGAAGTGGAAGGCGAAATAAAAGTGTGAATACGAAATAAGACGAAGTGGAAGATGAAATAAAAGTGTGAATACGAAATTCGCGAATGGAGAGGGGAAGCGAAGGGAGTGACAAGAGAAAAGACGAGGGGAGGAAAGGGAGGGATTTTTGTGTTAGAAGAGATGGAATAAGGGTCCCGGGAGGGATGGGAAAAACAGAGTGAAAAAAAGGAGTGATGGAGATTAATTACGATTTAAGAAAAGAAGGGAGGGAGGGAGGGAAGGTGAGGAGTAAGGGGGAGGGAAGGAAGGAGGAGAGGGGGAAAGGATGGGAGGGAGGAAGGGAGGGAGGAGGGGGAGGAAGAGAGGGAGGCATTAAAGAAAGGAAAAGAATGAGGAAATGAGAAAGGAAGACATAAGAGAGAAGAAAGAAAGGCCTGAAAACACGAGAAAATATACATCCCAGAGAAAAGCCACCTCCGAAACTTGGTCGCTTTCGGCCCTGGCACACATATTAAAGAAACTATAATTTGCTAATTTACCCCCCGGGGGGCGAGTGCAGCAGGCCCACGGGGGGAAGGGTGGGAGGAAAAGCATGCTAGGCCGTGGAAATGAGTGCTGGACATGCACACCGGGTAATGTATGTGCGCATGAGTGATTTATTCCGGTGTGTGGCACTCCTGCAGTTGGGGGAGGGGAAGGGTGGGAGGGGGGCGGGGAGTGGGAGGGAGGGCAGGGGGGGGATAGCGGAGGCTGGAAGTTCTAAATGATGGTATTACGAGGTGGGGGGTGGGTGGGGTAGGAGAGGAGGTAGGAAGGGTGGGGTTCCGATGTTAAATTACGCTGGGCTTGATTGATTTATTTTTATCGAGTAAGGGCTTTCTCTTCTTGAAGTATTGTCTGGTGATGAGTTCTCTCTCCGCTCCCCTTCCCCCCTTCTTCGCCCTCCCGTTTCCTCCTTCCTTCTTCCTTCCTTCTTCTTTCCAACTTTACCTCATTATTCCCTCTCTCTTTTTCCCCTCTTCCCTCCTCTTCCCCTCTCCCTCTTCCCATCCTTCCACAATGATGCGTGTAAAAGGTAGTTGAGTATTATGTATTAAGTTTATGTGTAAGTATTTTAGGGTGAAAGGCACGTGCCATAATACCATGATATATGCCACTCACCATGTTGCAAGTTGTGCAATTCGTGCTGCATTAGCCAGTCAGTGTTGCCAATGTTTGTCTAAGTGGCTGCGTAGGATTCGTGGAAATCTGCTCTTTGTAGTCGGTCCTCTACGCTAATGCGCACTCACCCCCACTCTTGTAATTACTCCTATAATTACTCTGAGTTACTTGAGGAATTAGAGAAACCCCCCTCTTGATAGTTTGTGATACACGTTTCCAATGGCTCTCTCTCTCTCTCTTTTTCTCTTTCTCTCTCTCTCTTCTTCTCTCTCTCTCTCTCTCTCTCTCTCTCTCTCTCTCTCTCTCTCTCTCTCTCTGTCTCTGTCTCTGTCTTGTCTCTTCTCTCTCTCTCTCTCTCTCCTCTCTCTCTCTCTCTCTCTCTCTCTTCTCTCTCTCTCTCTCTCTCTTCTCTCTTCTCTCTCTCTCTCTCTCTCTCTCTTTTCTCTCTCTCTCTCTCTCTCTTAAGAAAAAAAGAGACGAAAGGAGCAAGTAGAGTTAGTGAGGAGAAGTAAGAGAAGAAAGAAAGAGAGAGTGAAGTATTGACCGATCATTACGAAGAAATCACTACAAAGTAGTATGATTTTCTTTCTGATATCAATTTCTATGTTTGATTCTGTCTATTTATAAGAAAATCTTAATCTGCCGAATTCCCCGTCTTCCATAAATTCCGCAGTCGAATCGCATCAGCATAGATATCATCTTCTACATCACTTCCGGATGCCATATTGACCGAAACCCATTAATTAGCTAATTAAACCCTCCGTAAGATGAAGAGCCCGGTCGCTAAGCGTCTCAGAAATTGGTTTTAATATTCGCGCCAACTTCCTCCCTTCTTCCCTCGTTGATTTCGCGCAAGGCAAATGTTTGAACTATTTTGGCCTAGGTCGTAAAATGCGCTCCGACGCTGCATGCCTCACACTTTCCCATTATTTTTGTCGGGACACTTTTAGTAAGGTTTAAAGCGATCACATTTGCATATCTAAACACAATACTGCAACCTCCTCCTCCTCCTCCCTGTGTTTATATCTACAGCGGAGGCTCGGAAAAAGTGGCAAATAAACAGGGTCCTGGAACAGTGGCCTAGTTTTACTGCAAGTCCTCAAAAATAAATAGATAAATTGGGAAATGGAGGGGAGGAGGGGGTCGAGAGATGAGTGAGTGAGAAGAGTGAGTGAGTGAGAGGCTGAGTGAGATGGTGAGGGTGAGTGAGTGAGTGGGTGAGTGAGTGAGTGAGTGAGTGAGTGAGTGAGTGAGTGGTGAGTGGAGTGAGTGAGTGAGTGAGTGGAGTGAGAGTGAGAGGAGAGAGAGAGAGAGAGGAGGAGAGGAGAGAGAGAGAGAGAGAGAGAGAGAGAGTGTGTGAGAGTGGAATGAGGGGGGAAAGGGGAAAGAGGTTGAAGGAAATGATAATGATAGAGATAATAAGGAGGAAGAAGAAACGAAAGAGGAATAACAAGAAAAAATATAAAAACATCTCTCTAACTGTATATTTGCAAAAACGCCTTTTTTTTTGTTTGCATGCTACACATCTTCCCAGAGTCGACGCGCCGCACAAAGGAAACCTGGCCATTCTCCCGAAGAGCAGAGCTTGTCGCCCAAGTATCCCGCCAATTGCCCCATCCGCTCAATTTCATCGAAGCCTTTGAGGAGCAGCGCGGGAAGATTGCGTGTTTCTCGGAGAGCGCCGGCTAGTATCGACCGCCCTGAATGGTTTTTCGGGACGGGGGGGGGGGGGCGGAGAGAGAGAGAGAGAGAGAGGAGAGAGAAGGCGTGCGAAAGGGCTAGAATGGGAAGAAAGGGCGGTCGAAGGGCGGGCGGGTTGGATTTGGGTTTGGGGTTTGTGTGTTGTGTGTGTGTGTGGTTGTGTGTGTGTGTGTGTGCTGTGTGTGTTGTTGTGTGTGTGTGTGTGTGTGTGTTTGTGTGTGTGTGTGTGTGTGTGTGTGCGGGTGTGTGTGTGTTTGTGGTGTGTGTTGTGTTTGTGGTTTTATGAGATGGTTATATATTTGTTGACGTTTGGGATATTTTGAGGGCGTGAAAAGACGTGTAAGTAGTTTTTGGACGTAGATGAGGTATCTTTTGGTGTCGCTGTACGTGTATTTGATATTTGTTTTCGAATTCATAGTTATATTGATCCACAATTATATAAAGAATTGATGGAATTCATTTTTTTCTTGATGTGCATCGAAAATAAATTGCTCAGCGCTTGGTCCAAAACATGTGAATAATTGGCGAGGAAATATCGTATTGAAAGCGAGGTCACGCATTTTTTTCCGTCTGGTTGGTCTAGACTTGCAGTAATTTAGTCTTATAGGCCATGTGCTCGAGTCCAGAACAGCCGCTTTATGGCCGATCTTCCCAAATAAGGTAAGAGGGAGTTATTAGACGAAAGGAGGCGGTAGACACAAGAGCGAAACTTCGTTCATCTAAGTTTGCCTTCCTCGCAGGGTCAGGAAGGGGATCGCTCATGACCGAGGAAGTTTAGAGGGAAGACAAGACGCGTTTAGGCAGGCAGGCAAGCGGGTGGGTTGGCAGGCAAACAGACAGGCAGGCAGGCAGGGTGGGTGGGTTGACAGGCAACAGGCAGGCAGGCAGGCAGGTGGGTGGTGTTGGCAGGCAAACGACAGGCAGGCAGGGGGTGGTGGTTGGCAGGCAAACAGACAGGGCAGGCGGCAGGTGGGTGGGTTGGCAGGCAACAGACAGGCAGGCAGGCAGGTGGGTGGGTTGGAGGCAAACAGACAGGCAGGTGGTGGGTTGGGGCAGGCAGGCAGGCAGGCAGGTGGGGTGGGTTGGGCAGGCAACAGACAGGCAGGCGCAAGGTGGCAGGCAAACAGACAGGCAGGCAGGCAGGTGGGTTGGGTTGGCAGGCAACAGACAGGCAGGCAACAGGAGGCAGGCAGGTGGGTGGGTTGGCAGGCAAACAGGCAGGCAGGCAGGCAGGCAGGCAGGCAATTGGCAGGCAAACGACAGGCAGGCAGGCAGGCGGGTGGGTTGGCAGGCCAACAGGGCAGGCAGCAAACAGACAGGCAGGCAGGCAGGCAGGTGGTGGGTTGGCAGGCAACAGGCACACAGGCAGGCAGGCAGCAGTGGGTGGGTTGCAGGCAGGCAGGACAGACAGCAGGCAGGCAGGTTGGCAGGAACAGACAGGCAGGCAGGCAAGCGGGTGGGTTGCAGGCAACAGAGGCAGCAGTTGGCAGGCAAACAGGCAGGCAGGTGGGTTGAGTTGGCGGACAGGCAGACAGACAGACGACAGACAGAAAGATACAGAAAGGCAGGCAGACAGGACATGTCTCACCGCGAGGAGTGTGCGGGTCCCAAATGCTCATTACTTGCCTCTGCCGTGGAAGACGTGTTTATCTACCCTTTGGGTTATTGGCTGGGAAAAAATCTTTTTGGCCTTCCGCCTCAGAAAATGGTCATTGTCTCTGCTAGAACTGGTAGAGTTAGGCTGGATGGGAGAAAAAAAAACTCTTATTTATCTCCTAGAGCTGGTTAGACGGGAGACAGAATTCTTAGGATTTTTTTTTTTTTTTTTTTTTTTTTTTGGATGGGGGGAGGGCGTCGTCGACTGAAATTTATGCGCGTCGCTCGTGGATATCGGGCGTCTCTCCGGCGGGTGTGATTGATGATTTGCGTTGGGGGAAGAGAAGGAGACCGCATTCCATAAATTATGATCGACTTTGGAAACCGAATGAGGTTATTTATACACGTATATTTTCTTTGCCTTTGGTCATATTTCTGCGGTTCCAAGAAGGACTTTGTTGATGATGCACACGCGACTTGACCACGACGAAGATCTGTCGAATAAAAAGAATCTCTAATGGCCTGTTTTCTACAAGAATAGATATGGAAGATATAATGAGGAAGAAAGCGGGGAAGGGAGCACGAAATACAACAAAGAAAAACTCGGGAATATATTCCGGGAAATGGTCGTCCTCTCGTCCTTGGCCGGCACTCCGGACGCGGAGTCAAGGCCAAAGGAAGGAGAGACGCGAGACGTGAAGGAAGAAGGAATTGGAAGTTATATTTAGGAACGGAGGACAAGTAGGAGGTGTTGGGAAGGAGGATAACCGGTGAGGAGGCTGGAGAGGACGGTGGTCGTGTATGCTGTGTTCGAGTCCTGAATCCTGTGGTGGGTGTTTCGATGTGGTCGTGGCTTCCTTGGTGTTCGTGTGATGTCCTGTGGCCGTGTGATGGGTCCTGTTGGCGGTGTTCGTGTGGATGTCCTTTGGTCGTGACTTCCTTGGCGGTGTTTCGTGTGGATGTCCTTTGGCCTGTCCTTGGCGGTGTGGATGTCCTTTGGTCGTGACTTCCTTGGCGGTGTTCGTGTGGATGTCCTTTGGTCGTGATTCGTGGTGGGTGACTTCCTTGGCGGTGTCGGTGGATGTACTTTGGTCGCGACTTCTGTGACGATGCATGCATGTCCTCTAGTCCTGACTCCTGTTGCTTGGCACAAGGCTTTAATTGCCAACAGTTAATACCCTTTAATAGATTATAATAGTCATTAATGGATTACATGTGTGCCACTATGAAGGATATAGTGACATTGTTACTTTAAAATTTGCATACTCAAGGGCAGTGAATTTAAACGGATTAATGGATTTAAAGTACTTGCAGCTGGACACGTGTATACCCGCGAATGTATATGTGGAATATCACGCTGTAATTTGTCAAGGGCAATAATGCCAGCGTGCGGGAGACTGGCCTTGCATTAATGAACGTGGTTAATTAATGAATTCCGTTTGTCTTGTAGGCGTAGGGGGCGGCCCTCACTCCCCTCAGGCGCCATTACGAACACGCTATGAATACATGTAAGGATTTAGCGCCTGTGTGACTTTCGGCGCGGTTGTTATTGGAGAATTTAGATGGTTCTTGGTGGTAGAATTGGCGAAATGAATGGTTCTCAAGTGCTAGTGTTGGCTGAAGGAATGGTTCTTGGTGGTAGAATTGGCGAAATTAACGGTTCTTAGTGGTAGCATTAACAGAGGAAATGGTTCCAAGTACTAGTAAAGACGGAATGATAGTGAAGGAAATGGTTCCTAGTGGTAGTATTTGCGAAATAATTCATCGCGGCAGACCCCACGACGCTGACTGCCTGACGTGGCGAGCAAACACAACACTCCATTCTTGGGCAGCCTGCAGTTGCGCCGGCAGGGCTTTGAGTCATGCAGGGACACGTCTCCATTAGGAGGTCGTCGGAGGCTGCTCAAGGTCGTCGTAAAGGCGATGGGAAAGAGAGAGAGAGAGAGAGAGAGAGAGAGAGAGAGAGAGAGAGAGAGAGAGAGAGGAGAGAGAGAGAGAGAGAGAGAGAGAGAGAGAGAGAGAGAGGGGGGGGGGGAGAAGAGATGAGAGTAGCAAGAGGTGAGACAAGGAAGACTAATGTGGATAGGAAAGACAAGAATGAAAGAAGAGGAGGAAGAACGAGGAGCTCCTTCGGCGAAGAGGTAGGCCCTTGAAGCAGAGAGAGAGAGAAAAAAAAGACAAATGAGAAGAGATTCAAGAGGGAAAACTCGCTAAGTGATCTTTCTTTAATTGTCCACGAGAAGTTTGATTACGTGCTATTAAAGTAGCGTCGGTGTCGCCCCTCGCGGACGCCTGGAGAACTAGGGGCAAGAGGCGATCAATGGCACCATTTCCTCGTGCCGACCCGCGCCTCAGCTGATCGGCGACGGGCGGCGGCGGATCACTTCGTCGCTCGGCTGATGGCAAGGGGGGCTGATCGGCCGCGTTAATCAGCTGTTCGCCAGAAATCAGCTGATCGTCCCGCTCGGTGCTCGATTGCTGGCCATTTGACGCAGGGTTTCAAGTCCCTCACTGTCAGCAATGGTCGTCAGCTGAACGGCCGTGCTAATCAAGGTAATTGGCATCGTTCGGCGGCGAAATGTCATAAAGTCGCCGGGGTATTGCTGCGGTGTCTGTGGCAGGGAGGTTAAAGAGAAGGTCGCGTTCCTTGCCCTAGTCCAAGGGTGGTTAAGATTCAAGCGGGGAGCCTAAAGAAGACATGGCGTGTCGGAAACACCGTGTCAAGGGGCTGCTGCTGCGGGAGGGAGGGATGCTGCTTCTGAGGATGACGTCTAACCCTTTTTCCTTTTTTTTTTTCGCTCCTCCTTCCCTTTCCTTTACCTTTCCTCTTCTCCTCTCCGTTTCCCTTTTGGTCTTCCTGTTTTCCCACACCATTTTCTTTTTCCCTAATTTTTTCTTCATCCCGTCATTTTTCCTCGTTTTTTTTCTTTTCTATGTTCTTACTTTTCTTATTCCCTCTTTTCCCTCATTTCCTATTGCTCTCTTCCTTTCCCTTCCTTTATTTCTTGTCGTGGAATCGTAGATGGAGAAAAGTAGAGTAATAGAAATAAAAAAGAATCGGTAAAACGAAAGGAAAACACGAACACTAAAAATGATAGAGGAATTGAAGAGGAGGGGAAGAATGATTCAATAAAAGAAAGAATGAAAAACACAGAGCAAAAGAGAAAAGCTAAAGACTAAAACAAAAATCTAGAATAGAAGAAGAACGAAAAAGAAGAGGAAATAGAAAACGAAATAGGGGTGAGAGGCGAAGAGGAAAAAAAAGAAAAAGGGTTTGCTAAAGGAAGAAAATGAGAGCCCCCCAAAAGTAGTAATAATAATAATAAATAAATATAGATATGAATTAAAATCGCGTTAGAGAGTAAAGACAAAACGAAAAAAATGAATACGAAAAGGGAGGAGAGGCAAAAATCAGAAAGAAAGAAAGGAAAGAAATAAAGTAAGACGGACAGAAAAGGCAGAGTTGGGCGAGGAACCGCTGTCCGGGTCGAGGGGATTTATGAGGAAATCTTAGGACGAGGCTTTATGGGGTAGGATCTGTGAGGGGGGGGGGGGGGAGACAGGGGAGAGGGGGAGGGGTAGGATCTGTGAGGGAGTGGAGAGAGGGAGGGTTAGGATCTGTGGGGGGAGAGGGCCGGGATCTGTGAGGGGTGAGGGAGAGAGGGGGGAGGGGGAGAGCGAAAGGGAAAAAGGGAAGAGGGAAGATCTGTAAGTGGGAAGGGAGGGGAGTGAAAGGGGAGGGAGGGAGGAGAGTGAAAGAGGAGTGAGATGAGAGGGAGAGGAGTGAAAGGAGGGGGAGGGGAGTGAGAGGAGAGGAAGGGGAGTGAGAGGGAGAGGGAGAGTGAGAGAGAAAGAGAGGGAGAGTGAGTGAGGAAGAGGGAAAAGGGAGGAAAGGAGAGGAGAGGGAAAGGAACTTAGAAAGAAAAGGGAGGTCTTTAGATTAGGAGGAAGAGGGAGGGAGGGGAAAAGGGGGAAGAGAGAGGATCTGAGATAAGGGGAAGGAGAGAAAGAGTGTTGAGAGGAGGAATTGGATGAGAAGATAAGAAAGGGGGAAGAAGAGGTAATAAAGGAGAAGGAGAACATGGAGAGGGAAAGAAGGAGGTATCGGAAAGGGTAGATGTCGAGGAATGTAGGGGGGGGGGCGGTTATTGGGAGGGTGAGATAAGGAAGAAAGGAGGTGGGAGGTGAAGTGAGAAGATGAAAATCGAGATCGGAAAAGCAGATTGGGAAGGAGGAAGAGGAAGTGAGAAGATGAAGATCAGCTCCGGAGGAAGAGGAGAGTAGCAGAAGGGGAAGAAAATAAAACGACGAAATAGGAGGAAGAGAGCAAAACGGGGACAAGGACGTAGAACGTGGAGAGCGATGAGAGACGACGGACGACGACGACGACGACGACGAGACGACGACGAAGAAGAGAAGAAGAAGAAACAGAAAAAGAAACCAAAACGAAGAGAAAGACGAAGGCGACCAAGACTATGACGGCGACAAGGTTGGGTAGATTGAGGAGGAAGAGCTTCACAGAGAAAGAGAAAGAGAAAGAGAGGAGAGAGGAGAAGAGGGGAGTGGACGGGAGGGGGCGAAACCTACTCGAGAACGTGCGTAGACAAAAGACTTGCTTATTTTGCCATCTGACTAATTTATTTATCTTTGCTCACATGAGAAAAGGAGGAGAAAGCGGAGAGGTTGCGCAGGGCAAGGCGGAGGAGAGGGAAGGTTAATGAAGCAGCGGGGCAAAGGACATTTTTTAAAGACGAATGGTGGACGGAGGGGAAGGGAATAAAGACGGAAGCAAGATGATACCGATAATGTTATGGATAAAAGTGAGTGCGGTTGGGATGATACTGGATTACAAGGAATTAAGGGATAATCGTGGGAATTGTTATTATCGCTTTGATTAAGAGGAAAGGAGGAGGAAAACGAGGGAAGGAGTGGACGAAGATGAGGGTGAAAGGGGAGTAAGAGTATGAAATAAACAGGAGAGTGACGGAAGGTAAGAGAATTATATGAAAGGGGAAAGGGGAGATGAAAGTGAGAAGGGAAAAAGAGGGAGAAGGGAGAGAGGAAGCAGAAGGAGAGGGAGAAAGGGATGGAAAAGGAGAGAAGAGGAAGAGGGTGAAGGAACGGTGAGGGGAAGGGACTAAGGTAGAGGAGAGAAAGGGAAAGAGAAAAGAAAGGGATAAGAGGAACGAAAAGGATAGAAGGGAAAGAGAAAAGAAAGGGAAACAAGAGAGAAAAGAAAGGGAAAGAGGAGAGAAAAGGAAGGAGGAGCGAAAAGGAAAGAGAAAAGAAAGGGGAAGGAAAGGGAAAGAGGAGCGAAAAATGATAGAAGGGAAAAGAGGAGTGAAAGGAAAGAGGGGAAAGAGGCAAAGAAAGGGAAAGAGGAGCGAAAGGATAGAAGGGAAAGAGGAGTGAAAAGGAAGAGGGGAAAGAGCAAAGAAAGGGAGCAGAGGAGCGAAAAGGAATAGAAGGGAAAGAGGAGCGAAAAAAGGATAGAGAGGGAAAGAGGAAGAAAGGAAAGAGGGGAAAAGAGCAAAAAGGGAAAGAGGAGGAAAGGAATAGAAGGGAAAGAGGAGTGAAAAGGAAAGAGGAAGAAAGAAAGGGACAGAGGAGCGAAAAGGATAGAAGGGAAAGAGGGGAAAGAGCAAAGAAAGGGAAAGAGGAGCGAAAAGGATAGAAGGGAAAGAGGAGTGTAAAAAGGAAGAGGGGAAAGAGCAAAGAAAGGGACAGAAGGAGCGAAAAGGAATAGAGAGGGAAAGAGGGGAAAGAAGCAAAGAAACGGGACAAAGAGGACGAAAAGGATAGAAGGGGGAAAGAGGGGAAAGAGCAAAGAAAGGGGAAACGAGGAAGGCGAAAAGGATAGAAGGGAAAGAGGAAGTGAAAAAGGATAGACGGGAAAGAGACAATGTGCTCGGTCTTTTAAACGAATTAAGGCTACGCTTGTTGTCTTACTTCGCAGTTCCAAGATCTCTCTAAGTGCAGCTCTTAGACGTTCCATTCTTTAGTTTATGAGATATTTTCCAGCATAGAAAAAAAAAATGCAAATGCTCCTCTTGAGTATTTTTCCTGAGCACTTTTGAGAGAAATGTTCTTTGGTTTTTTTTACTTTTTGATTCCAAGAAAGAAGGAGAAGTGGAAAGTGAGGCAAGCGAAGACAGACAGGGCAGGGAGAGAACAGACAGACTGACTGACTGGCTGACTGACTGACTGACTGACTGACTGACTGACTAACAGAAGGATGAGAGAGAGGGAGAATTAAAGAAAGAAAGAAAGAAAAAGATGTATATATATATATAATATATATATATATATATATATAATATATATATATAGAGAGAGAGAGAGAGAGAGAGAGAGAGAGAGAGAGAGAGAGAGAGAGAGAGAGAGAGAGAGAGAGAGAGAGAGAGAGAGAGAGAAAGAAAGAAAGAAAGAAAGAAAGAAAGAAAGAAAAGAAAGAGAGAGAGAGAACAAGAACAATAACAAGAGTAAGAAAAAACCGAGAGAGAAAAAAAAACAATGAAAGAACAGACAAGAGCGCCTCAGACCCAGAGCGACAGGCACGAAGACAAAGCGACCGAGGAAGAAAGACAAAAGAGCGACGAGACCGAGGACCGAGGACCGAGACAGACCAACGCGAGGGGTTTACGGAGCTCCTTATTCATCCGCCGGGAGTAAAAATTTCGAGTTCGACGTCTCGGTTCTCCTCTCTTCGGCGCTCTCCCCCGTCGCCATTTTTGTTTCCGGTGTTTTTTGTTATGTTGTTGTTGTTGTTGTTGTTGTTATTATTGTTATCGTTTTTGTTGTTGTAGTTGTTGTTTTTGTTTTAGTTGTTTAGCATATTATCGTATTCATTGTTGTTGTGGCCGTTTTTTTTTTTTTTTTTTTTGGGGGGGGGGGGTTTTTTTATATGATGGTGAATACGCATATAAAGGTTTTAAATTATCTGTGTGTGTGTGTGTGTGTGTGTGTGTGTGTGGTGTGTGTGTGTGTGTGTGTGTGTGTGTGTGTGTGGTGTGTGTGTGTGTGTGTGTGTGAGCGCTCTAGAGCACAAAGCGAAGGGTCAGGTTGACGCGCTACCCCGGGGCCACTGGTAATGACCATGACACACCTCTCGCGGGGTCGTAAAACCGCTTCGCGCTGGAGTTTGGTCTCTGCAGTCAGAAGCTGACGAGGTACACACACGCACACGCACACACACACACACACACACACACACACACACACACACACACACACACACACACACACACACACACACACAACAACACACAACACACAACACACAACACACAACACACACACAACACCACAACACACACACACACACACAACACACACACACACACACACACACCACACACACACACACACACACAACACACACACCACATTCACAATACCACTCCTCCACTTTCTCCCCCGCCCCTTCTCTTCTCTCTCTCCAACCTCTCTCTCTCTCTCTCCTCTCTCTCTCTCTCTCTCTCGTCTCTCTCCTCTCTCTCTCTCTCCTCTCTCTCTCCTCTCTCTCTCACTCTCTCTCTCTCACTCTCTCTCTCTCTCTCCCTCTCTCCTTCGCTTCCTTCCTTCCTTCGCTTCCTTCCTTCCTTCCTTCGCTTCTTCCTTCCATTCCGCTCCTTCCTCCCTGCCTTCCCTCCGCCCTCCTCCTCCGTTGTTTCTGTATGTGACTAGCATGATGGCCTCTCCCTCCTTACTGTTGTTTATTTAACCTTCTTACCCTCTCCACCGTCGCTCTATTCTTCTCGCGACTCTCCTCTCGTGACTATTATTAGATTATGCATTATCTCATATATTATTCCTTATTATTTATTGAATTTTCTGATAGTCATTATTACTTATAATCATCATCTATTTCATTATCTCTAATTTCATCATCTTCTCGTCTCTCACTCTTCATCTTCATATTATTTCTATTATTCATGTTATCATTCTATGATTTTATCTTACTGCATCGTCCCTCCTCATTCACTATGTTCACTCCCTCTCTCTCTCCTCTCCTTCTCGTATGTCTTCTCATCTCCGCATATCGTCTCTCCATCATAGTCCTCTTCTTCTCTCACCTCTATCTTTCTCCCCATCCCTATTCCATCTATCCCATCTCTTCCTGCGTTACACTCCGTCCGTCTACTTTTCATACTAAACTTCCTGCTTCGTCTCTTCCCATTCTTACCTCTCACCTTCCTCTCTCGCTCTCCCCTCCTCTCCTCCGCTCCTCTCCTCCTCCGTCTCCTCCTCCTCCTGCCTCTCACTCCTACCTCCTCCTCCTCCTCTCCTCCTCGCTCCTCCTCTGCCTCAATTATTATCACATTCCTCCCGCTTTCCTCCCCCTCTCGTCTTGCTTATCTCTCATTCTCTCTCTCTCATTTTTCGTGTTTTTGTTGTCCCGATCTTCTTCTTATCATTATTTCATTACTAGCAATTGCTTAATTATTATTTCTGCCTCATCCTCTCACTCTCGTTACTTCTTTAATGCTGTTGTTGTTCTCTTGTTATAACTTACTCCGCTTATTATTGTTATTCATCTTCTCTTTCAACTATTATTATCACATCAGTATGTCGTCCTTCCTCTTCTCCTCCCATCCTCCTCTTCCGTCCTTACTCTCTCTCTCTCTCTCTCTTCTCTTCTGTCCCCCCTCCGATTTCCCGGACTGCAGACTCAGCGCCGATGATTGATTAGTATGGATTTCTTCTTTGCTTTCTTCGGGGAGAGCCTCTTCGCCCCGCCGCCTCCCCTCCCTTTGCCCCTTCCTGTGGCACCTTGGATTTGTTTATTTATTGTTGTTGTTGTTATTATTATTATTATTATTATTATTATTATTATTATTATTATTATTTTATTTGTTATTGTTATTGTTATTATTATTATTATTGTTATTATATTATTATTATATTATTATTATTATTATTATTTATTATTATTATTATTTATTATTATTATTTATTATTATTACTATTATTATTATGCTTATTACTATTATCATTTTTATTTTTGTTATTGTTGTTCTTGTTATTGTTGTTGTTTTTTATTATTATTGTTGTTGTTCTCGTTGTTGTTGTTATATACATATAGTTTTGGGGGATGTCTTCTGTCCGTCTTTTAGTTTGAGTTTCGCTTCATAGCAATATTGTGGGTGTTTTTGGATTTTTATTTTGATGTAGATTTTTTTTCGTATCTTCCTGTAAAAAAAAAATCCGTGATAGGTTCCAATTTCTCCTATTCTTCATTTTTTTTCTTCATCTTCATCGCTTCTTCTTCTTCTTTATCATCTTTTTCTTCTTCCTTTTTATCTTCTCGGTCTTCTGCTTCTTTTCATTCTTTTTCTTCTTCCTTCTCCATCACTCCTCCTCCCCCGTCCTTTGCCCTCCCCAGCAAGCAGCGCCGTAAGGACTCCGAGAGTCTCCGTGACTGATAAAGCGCCCCTTGTGTGTAAAGCAACCCCCCCCCCCCACGCCCTCCGCCCCCGCCCGTGTCAAGGAGCCCCTGAAGCACCTCACAAGACGCCTTCTTCTGCAGCGGTTCGGCGGGTCTTCCTCCTCAACGGCGCCCCCGGGTTCTATTTCTGGGGGCGTGATCGAATGCGCGAGGAGATTCATGGCGGGTTTTGTTTGTTTGGGTTTGTATAAGGGGGGGGGGGACTGTGTTTCTGTTTGTGTATGTGTGTATGTTTGGATCTGTTTCTGAGGCTTCAGTTTCTGTCTGTTCTGTCTGCTGTCTCTGGTCTCTCCCTCCGCCTCCCTCCCTCCCCTCCCTCTCCTCTCCTCTCTCTCTCTCTCTCTCCTCTCTCTCTCTCTCTCTCTTCTCTCTCTCTCTCTCTCTCTCTCTCTCTCTCTCTCTCTCTCTCTCTCTCTCTCCTCTCCCTCTTCTCTCTCTCTCTTTCTCTCTCTCTCTTCTCTCTCTCTCTCTTTCTCTCTCTCTCTCTCTCTCTCTCTCTCTCTCTCTCTCTCTCTCTCTCTCTCTCTCTCTCTCTCTCTCTCTCTCTCTCTCTCCCTCTCTCTCTCTCTCTTTCTCTTTCTCTCACCCCTCCCCTCCCTCCCTCCCTCTCTCAAGAGTCACTGCGGCATATCCGTCACGTCGTCTCCCCTCTTTCTATCCCCCTCTCCCCTCTTCTCCTCTTTCGCTCGTAAGTCAAGCTTCTGTATCGGCATCTCGGCCCCTCCCTCGATCGCGCTGTGGGTGGATACGTGGGGCGCGTGGGTGTGGTCACGGATGTACACGAAATGTTGAGGCCCTTTGTTAGTCGTTTCATTACTTCAACTGAGGGTTAATTGTTTATGCGATGGGGCGGCTTCTGCGCGTGACGTCACTGGTCTTGTTGGAGGAGGGAGGAGGTGGAAGGGAGGAGGGTGAAGGGTGAAGGGTGATGTCCGGAAGGTAGGATTTCTGGCCGTTTTGAAAGGCGGGTTTTTTTTTCTTGCTTCGTACTTTCTGTCTTTCTATATTTATTTATTTTTCCTTTCTCTCCTTCGTTCATTAAAATCGCTTCTTCTTCATCGTGTTCTTTTCTTCTTCTTCTCCTTCTCCCTCTTCTTTTCTTCTTCGTCTCTTCTTCTTCTCTTCTTCTTCTTTTCTTCTTCTTTTTTTCCTCCTCCTCCTCCTTCTTTTTTCTTCTTCTATTTTGTCTATTTTATATGAAGGAGAAAGGACAATCAAGTGAATGTCTTTCCAGATCCTCCTCTTTTTTCCGATAACAATGCAGCTCTAACGAGATTCATCAAAGGATATCATAAAGCAGACGAAAGAGGGAATAGGAGAAGTGAGAGGAAGAGGAATTATGAGAGATAAAGATTGGGATGAATAGTAATGATGATGACGGCAATGACGATGATGATTATGATGATGATTGCAACAACGATAACAATAACGATAATGGTAATAGCAATAATAAGAATGATAATGTTGATAATCGTGATAATGACATTATCTATGACATTATCATCATAATATTAATAATTATTATTATTGTAATTATTATTATTATTATTTGTCTCAAAGGACCCAGCTCTCACCGCTAATGTGCGCTGCTTCTTTTTACTTTTCTTAATGGTAAAAAAAATGTTTAAGTGTTGCTATTTTCGACTTCTTTTGAGGTGATATTTCCGCTGGGGTTAAGTGGGTTGAGTACTTGATGGTCGCATTCAGTTTCTCTTCTTTTTGATCTGTGTCTGTCTTTGTCTTTGCTCTCCTCCTCCCCCCCCCCCTTTCTTCTTGCTCTGCCTACTCCCCCTCTTTCTTACTCGTCTCCCCTCATTCTCTCGGTTCGTGTTCCTTTCCGTCTCTTTCTCCTTCGTTTTTGCCCTCTACTTTCTTTTTTTTTCTCTCTGGTTCCTGTTCTTTTTCTTCTTGTTCTTCTTCTTCCCTTTCTCCCTCCCTTTCTTTTCCTTTCCTTTTTTTTCTTTTCACTTTTCTTCTCAGCCTCATTTTCATTATATTTCGTATCCTTCTTCTCCTTCTCCTTCTCCTTCTTCTCCGTATCCCTCTCCCTCCACCTTCCTTCCAGTCACACTCCCGCCATTCATACCATCCTTCCTTTTATGTCACAAGATGAAACGTTTTAATGGCATCGTTTGAAAACTGAACAAAACGATGGTAGTCTTGTTAACAGAAATGCATTTCGGTGATAGTTTGAACAGAGCGAAACCACGTCATTTTTTCCATATATGGAAAACAAGCAATTCGCCGACTGAGAGAAGGAGAGTAGGAAGAAGAGGAATGATGAAAAAGAAGAATTGGGATAAATAGTAATGATTGCAACAACGATGATGATAATGATGATGATTGCAACAACGATGATGATAATGATGATGATTGCAACAACGATAATGATAATGATGATTGCAACAACGATGATGATAATGATGATTGCAACAACGATAATGATGATTGATAATGATGATTGCAACAACGATAATGATAATGATGATTGCAACAACGATGATGATAATGATGATTGCAACAACGATAACAATATGTGGTCTTGTTGGCGAGTAAAAGCTGCAATAATATATTCAAATTAGAAATGATGGAAGTTACGGATCGGAAACTACCGCAGCTGCAGAGTTCGAAACCCCGAGGGCAATAATGGTGATTAGTTGGATGTTGGTGAAACAATGGGCAGCTGGTATGCTGAGTAGGGCGTAATAATGTTGATTGTTAATCAAGTAAATTGAGAGGGGCCAACAGGGGAAATCGGTGTAGTGATGTAAACAAAAGTATAGGAAAGCAGTGATTAATATAAACAAAAGTATGGGAAAGCTGTGATTGATATAAACAAAAGTATGTAAATTCACTGTACTAATGTAAACAAAGGCTTGGGAATTACTTGTGAATAAACGTATGGGAAGTCAGTGTGTTGATGTAAACAAGCATGGGTAAGCAGCGCGTTGATGTAAACAAAGACATAGAAAAGCACTTTATTAATATGAACAAAAGCGTCATTTGCATTTCTTTCTCTTATCAGAAGCGCTCTCGGCGATCCGATCAGCTGTCGCCTCTTAAAACATCATTTGCATTTCTTTCTCTTATCAGAATCGGCGATCACTGTTGGCTCTTTCTTATCTCTCGGCTCCGATTGTCCCTTATTTGGCTTTTGCGGGGAGCGACAGCTAATTTGTTCTGAGATGGGTGAGCGGAGGGGTAGGGTAGGGACGAGCGAGAACGGGAATGGAAAACCGAGGAGGAGGGCGCTGTTGTGGGGCTCATGTGCCGGTTTTTTTGAGGGTGCAATGTGAGGTGTGTTTGTGTGTTTGTTTGTGTGAGTTCGCTGGGTTGAGGTTGTTAGGGTGTTTGTTTTTGTGAGGTGCAGGTTGAGGTTGTTGGGGTGTTTGTTGTTGTGAGTTGCAGGTTGAGTTTTACGGTGTTTGTTGTTGTTCGGTGCAGGGTGGTTTGTTGGGTGTTTGTTTTGTTTAGGTGATGGTTGAGGTATTGACGGTGTTTGTTGAGGCAGGTTGAGGTTGTGAGGTGTTTTGTTGTTGCGAGGTGCAGATTGAGGGTGTCATTATATATTAGGTACGGTTAGGATTGTCTTTTCTTTTCGGAGCAAGTTGAGGATTGTAGATTGTCGTTTGCCGCCTTTGCATTTAGTACAGATTGAGATTTTCGGAGCGTTATTTTACGTTTTTGCCGTAGATGATGAGTTGTGAGTAGGATTGTATGTCGTCGTTTGTCAATTTTTTTTTATTACGTTTAGGTTGATGATTGTGGATATTAATTCTCGTTATTAAGTACAAGTTAAGGATTGTGGATTGGCGTGTGTCGCCTTTTGATTTGTTACAGGTCGAGGATTGCCGTGAGCAGTCGAGCAGTTGGAATGCTGCGAAGGATGCTAGGATGAGAAGTCGCGTTGTCGAATCGGGCTCGTGGATGAGAGAAGAATCTCTCTCTTTCTCTTTATCTTCTCTCTCTTATCTTTCTCTTCTCTTCTCTTCTCTTCTCTTCTCTTCTCTTCTTTCTCTTCTCTTCTCTTCTCTTTCTCTTCTCTTCTCTTCTCTTCTCTTCTTCTCTTCTCTTCTTTCTCTCTCTCTTCTCTCTTCTCTTCTCTTCTCTTCTCTTCTCTCTCTTCTTTCTCTCTCTTCTCTTCTCTTCTCTTCTCTTTCTCTTCTTTCTCTTCTCTTCTTCTCTTCTCTTCTCTTCTTCTTCTCTTTCTCTTCTTTACTTCTCTTCTTTCTCTTCTCTTCTCTTCTCTTCTCTTCTCTTCTCTTCTCTTCTCTTCTCTTCTCTTCTCTTCTCTTCTCTTCTCTTCTCTTCTCTTCTCTCTTCTCTTCTCTCTCTTCTTCTCTTCTTCTTTCTCTTCTCTTCTCTTCTCTTCTCTCTTCTCTCTTCTCTTCTCTTCTCTTCCTCTTCTCTTCTCTTCTCTTTCTCTTCTCTTCTCTTCTCTTTCTCTTCTTTCTTCTTTCTTTCTCTTCTCTTCTTCTCTCTCTTCTCTTCTCTTCTCTTCTCTTCTCTTCTCTCTCTTCTCTTCTCTTCTCTTCTTTCTCTTCTCTTCTCTTCTCTTCTCTCTCTTCTCTCTCTTCTCTTCTCTTTCTTCTCTTCTCTCTCTTCTCTCTTCTCTTCTCTTCTCTTCTCTTCTCTTCTCTTCTCTCTCTTTCTCTTCTCTTCTCTTCTCTTCTCTTCTTCTCTTCTTTCTCTTCTCTTCTCTTCTCTCTCTTCTCTTCTCTTCTTCTTCTCTTCTCTTCTTCTCTTCTCTCTCTCGAGCTGTCGAAAAGGTCACACGGATGGTAAGAACGAAGGTTCAAACTGCCGAACAGACTGCAGTGATTGGCACAACGGAAAAACAATAACAAGTAGCGTAAAATACCCTTTCTTCAGGTGATTTTGTTGGCTTGACGTTTATACTGTGTGGGAAAGTTTATTGTCGGACGGTTCTCGTGGTGGATTGCGGGGGGAGGGAGGGAGGGAGGGGGAGGGGAATGCGGTTGTAAATATCGGGTCATCTATTTGCATGTACGATTTCACTTCTTTTATTATTATTATTATTATTATTTAGTTATTTTACAGGAAATTTGCATACGTTCTCCCAGAAAATATGTACCATTGATCAGAATGGTGATATAAACTTGATAGTAAAAAAATAAATGAGAATAAATGAGGGAAATGGAGAAAAGGAAAGAAAAGGAACACAAGACGGCAAGGGGTTTACCTGGTAACACGATTTGCCCATTTCCTGATTCGCAAACTTTACTGCTCGTATTTGTGGGCTCGCTATTCCTTCATAGACGTGCGTGCGAGACGAGGTTTCTGGTCGATATATGGAGCACGCCGTCAGAGTTATGGGTAAATTCAGTGCGTGTGGATATTTTAGGTGGGTAAGTTGAGTGGATATGGATATTTTGGGTATAGGCCTATGGATCTTTGATAAGGTGAATGGATATCCGTGTGTGTGGATATTTTAGGTGGATAAGTTGAATGGTTATGGATATTTTAGGTAAAGGCCTATGTATCTTTGATAAGTTCAATAGATATATGCGTGTGGATATTTTAGGTTTAAGTTGAATGGATAGGAATATTTTGGGTATAGGCCTGTGTATCTTGGATAAGCTCAATGAATATGGATATTTTGGGTAAAGGCCTGTGTATCTTGGATAAGCTCAATGGATATCAATATATTGGGTATAGGCCTGTGTATCTTGATAAATTAAATGGATATAGACATAGTGGATAGCTTAGTATCTGATGAATTGAATTAGTACAGATTATATCGATATCTATATTTAATGGATATAGATAATCGAGGAGGAAGCTTCTAGCACGATAAGCAAAGTGGATATCGATACTTAATGGAAAATGGATACGAGGAATGGAGGCCTCGGTTTAAACCCATCGTGTCCGCGGGCTGATTGCGGGCGTGCGTGAGGCCCTGTTGCTATCGCCTCCGTAATGGGCGGTGAGAAGGTAATTAGGTAATCAGGGCGAATTGAGTTATTATGCCCGGGGGGGTGTAATCGATTTCCTTCCGATGTTTAATGGTATTGTTATTTTTTTGTATCGTGTCGAGGTGTGGGAATGATTTTTTGTTTTTTTTCTCTCTCTTCTTTCTCTTTCATTTAGTTTTGTCTTCTTTATTCTCTCTCTCTCTCTCTCTCTCTCTCTCTCTCTCTCTCTCTCTCTCTCTCTCTCTCTCTCTCTCTCTCTCTCTCTCTCTCTCTCTCTCTCTCTCTCTCTCTCTCTCCTCTCTCTCTCTCCCCCTCCCTCCCTCCCTCCTCCCTCCTCCCTCTCTCCCTCTCTCCCTCTCTCCCCCCCTCCCTCTCTCCCTCTCCCTCCCCCCTCTCTCTCTCCCTCTCAAACCACGTCTACTTAGTACACACACTGTTCGTGCAGCCTCCGTGTTTCATTGTTTTTTTATCGGCGCCAAATCCCGCATGCCGGCGCTACAGATCTCTTCATCCCGCGGGTCTGGAGGAACGGGCCATTATCTTGGATAATGAGGTTCGAAATGATCAGCAATGCCCGCAAATTACTCCGCAGATGTACGTCATCAAAGATAATTCGGAGCCGTTGTCTGCGGGCTTCGTTATAGGCGGACCCTGAACGAGGGTTTGCAGCCAGCCAGAGGAGAGGGTGGTGGTGGGGGGGTGGGATGGGGGGATGGGTGGGGGGAGAGGGAGGAAGATCGTAAATCCAGTTGAAAGAGGTGGGGGGGGCTATCTACGTGTTGTTTCTTTACGCTATCTCTTTCTCTCTCTCTCTCCTCTCTCTCTCTCTCTCTCTCTCTCTCTCTCTCTCTCTCTCTCTCTCTCTCTCTCTCTCTCTCTCTCTCTCTCTCTCTCTCTCTCTCTCTCTCTCTCTCCCTCTCCTTCTTCTTCCTCTCTCTCTCTTTTCCTTCTCCCTCTCTCCCAGCCTCCCTCCCTCCCTCTCCCTCTTCTATTCTCCACCTTTCCACCTTTTTCTTTCTCCCTCCCTCCCCCCCCCTTCCCCACACCTCCCCTCCCCCACCCCCACCCCTCCCACCCCCACCCCCTTAGAGACCCTCCTCCTAACGCGATTACCTCGAGTTTCTCACTGCGTCACTTACGGCTCGAGGACAACCTTCAAGTCTCCCGCGACCCTCAGGCTAATGGAGCGAGCAGGACGCAGAAATGGACGCCGTTGTGAGGAAGAAAAATTAAAGAAAAAGGAAGACAGACGAGGCCCCCGTGTATTCCGCGCTGCCGCCCTACGAGACGGGAACTGTGTCATGAGAGGTCGCCATGGAGGGGAAACTGGGTCACGGTACGATTAGCGTCGGGTCGTGATGTAAGAGGTCTGTGGTTGGGAAAGTCCCCGAGGCCGTGTTGGTAGAATATGCATACGGGGGAGATGTTCGTTTATAAGTTTATCTTTCAGCTGACGCGCGCAGAGTCTTGGGTTTGTTTACATTTTGCAGCGAACACCCGGACGCGTGTGTGTATTGTGCATTTGTGTGTAGAGATGGAGTCGGAGAGGATAGGCGAGAAGCAAAAGGGTGTAGGAGGAAAGTGGAAACAGGAGAAGAAAGATGGAAGGGAGGGAATGACGGGAAAGAGGCGAAACGGTAAGGAATGACAAGGGGGAAAAGAAATTGGAGGAGAAAGACGAAGCAATAAAAAGACAAGAGACAAGGGGGTGTGAGGCTAAGAACAGGAGAATGTGGAGGGAAAGAAAAATTAGGAAAAGGCCGAGGTAATGAGAAAAAATAAAGGGAAGAGAAAATGGGAAGAGGCGCCTCATTAAGAAGAAAGGGGGAAAGCGAGAGGCAAAGAAATAAGAAGAAATAGATAAGGAGGGGAGGAGAAAGGGTGGCGAAAGGCCAGCTAATGAGGGAGACGAAACCAGGTCAGCCGGCGCAGCGGGGAGGTGACACGGCGGCGAGATACAGCATCGCGCGGTTAAGTGGCACCCGAGGCGAGTCCAGGCAAGCGGCCCGGGGCGGACAGGTTAATGAGTAACCCGAGTGGCGGAGACGCACCCGCTCGCGACGCCAGCGAAGGGAGACAAATGGGAATAATGATGAAGACGGGGACGGCAGAGTGGCGGAGGAAAGTGCATTTTCTGGAGAGCGCGTGATGGGCGAGGCGGCGGCGTTCGGCAAATAAGATCGGAGTGGAGGTCGCTCTCGGGAGGAAATTGGGAGTCGGGTTGATGGAGTGAGAACGTTCCCAGGCGGTGGCGTCCGCGATGCGCTCGTGCGTGAGTCTGACTGGCGCGTGCGTGTGCGTGCGAGTGCGGGCGTCGTCGTCGCGTTCGCCTGAAATTACAGGGCAGCAAAAATGAAGGCTGTCATATGTTCCCATGACTTTTGCACACGTATCATGAACACTGGTATAACTTTTTTTCTCTCTATCGGGTGTCGTGAGCATGAACTTTTTTTTTTTTCTCGATCACCTGTCATGAGCAATTACATGTTTTTCGTATCACCTGTCATGAGCATTGGTATTTTTTCCCACCAACTCTCATGAACATCGACATTTTTTCGTATCACCTATCACGATCCTTTGCTATTTTCTCTATCGCATATCACGAAGACTTTTTTTCTTTTTTTTTTTTTTGATTTCAAGTGTTTTGAATTCTGTAAAGCCAATCCGCATAAACCATACAACGAAGACGATGCCCTGGCGATGAGAACGAAAGAGCGGAAAGTTTTTTATTTCAAGTTATTGAATTCTGTGATGCCAATCCACTCATGGCATACGACAAAGACGACGAGAATGAAAAAGATGGAGCGAAAGAAGCGAGAACAAAAGTCGTCCTGGCAACGGCGAGCGGCAGGAGCAGGCAGACAAGGAAGGGGAGGCAGGCAAACAGAGTGGGAAGCAGGGAACAGGCGAGCAGGGGAGCAGGGGGGAAGCGAGGAAGGACAGTGGAGGAAGGCAACAGGCGAACAGGTAGACAAGGAAGGGGAACAGGTGAGCAGGCAGGCGAGGAAGGGGATCAGTCAAACAAGTAGACAAGGAAGGGGAGCAGGCGAGCAGGTAGACATGGAAGGGGAACAGGTGAGCAGGCAGGGGAGGAAGAGGAGCAGGCAAACAGGTAGACAAGGAAGGGGGAACAGGTGAGCAGGCAGGCTAGGAAGGGGAACAGGCGAGCAGGCAGGGGAGGAAGGCGCAGCGGGGGCAGTGGCCGCGATGCCTCGGGCACATTCACGCCGCGGGCTCTCTGCTTCCTCCCCCCTCCCCCCCCTCTCTCTCTCTCTCTCCTCCTGCCTCTCTCCTTTGCTTCTTTTCCCCTTGGGTGCTCTAAGTTGGATGATATATATATTTATTTATCTATTTGTTTATTTTATTTATCCGTTTTCTTGTTTGCTTACATTTATTTACCTGCTTATTAGTTTTTTATTCATTGGTTGATAGGCTTATTTGCTCGTTTATTTATTTAATTTAATGCCTATGTAGATATTCGTTTTTTTATATGTTTGTCTCCATCTCCAACGTTACTCTATTTCGCTTTCGCATACTTTCGCATACTTTTGGTTCTCTGGCACGAGCTCCTGTTCTTATAATATATCGGTTTTGTTGTTTCGCCTTTTATTTAATATTATCACTCTTACCTATCGTTTTTTTCTGTTATACTTTCCTCCGCAATTTTGTCTATTCGTCTTCCATGCTTTATTACCGATTCTTCTCTGCCTCTTTACATCTTGTCAGGTCGGACTTACTCCAGGTTGCGGCTATTTTCTTGAAGGGGATAGAGTCGCATCTCGCGTCTTGCCATCCCTCTCTCTCTTGCCGTCTCGTTTGCATGCGCGGACACACGCACACATACACAAGCACATAAACGTATTCACACACACATGGCCATAAGCACAAAAACATAATCACACAAAAACACAAACACACAAATATTCACACACACATGAACACGTACAAACGTAAGCACACACATATAAACATATATACATATAAACCCATACACATATAGATATACGCACAAACACACACACACACACGCCTTTGCTCATAACAGTCGTTTTCACTCAATCGGTAATTGACTGGCGCTCAATAATTCCAGGTTATCAAAGGGTGTTTCCGTCCGGGTCATGAATCGGTGTGGGCGGGCGGGCGGTGATAATGGCTGATAAGGAGGGCCTCGGGGGTTAACGCGAGATAAGGAGGTGACCTGAGCTTGACCTTTGGTTGTCAGCTTTGGGAGTAAAGAGTCTGTGTCTTGGCTTTTGATTTTGGGGATCTTTGATTTTGTTTATTTTTCTTTCTATTTGTGCATTTCCTTTTGTCGGTCTGTCTCTTTCTTTCTTTCTTTCTTTCTTCTCTGTCTCTCTCTGGCTGTTTCTGTCTCTCTCCGTCTCTCTCTCTCTCTCTCTCTCTCTCTCTCTCTCTCTCCTCTCTCTCTCTCTCTCTCTCTCTCTCTCTCTCTTCTCTCTCTCTCTCTCTCTCCTCTCTCTCTCTTTCTCTCTTTCTCTCTTTCCTCTCTTTCATTCTTTCATTCTTTCTCTCTTTCTCTCTTCTCTCCCTCCTCTCTCTCTCTCTCTCTCTCTCTCTCTCTCTCTCTCTCTCTCTCTCTCTCTCTTCTCTCTTCTCTCTCTCTCTCTTCTCTCTCTCTCTCTTCTCTCCTCTCTCTCTCTCTCTCTCTCTCCCTTCCCTCCCTCCCTCCCTCCCTCCCTCCCTCCCTCCCTCCCTCTCCCCTCCCCCCTCTCTCTTGACTTGATATTAACATTGATATTCCATTTCCCTCATAACTTCAATTTGTTTATGAACTTTGTTAATAATAATGTCGTTTTCTATCTTGCTACATTTTTATGAAGTTTCGCATTGTTATTAATATTCTCTCTCTCTCTCTTTTCAGGTGAGTCTCCTGCCCGGTGTCTTATGGCATGTTCTTCACCTTCACGAGAGCTGCGCCGTACGTTGGTAAGCTTTCGGGCTGTATGCGTATTAGTGTTGTTTGTATCATCATCATCGTCATCATCATCATCATCATCATCCATCATCATCATCATCATCATCATTATTGTTATTGTTGTTATTATTATTTTATTATTATTGTGATGATGATGATGATATCCTTTATTTATAGTTTGATATTTTCGTTTTATTTGTACATCTTTGGTTTGGTTGTTTGTGGATGGGTAAAATTATGTTACCTGTTCAGCCTGTAGTTTTATTTTCGAGGGTAGTGTTATATGTGCTATCATTCGGTTTGATTCAGTAATGTTATGTTTGATATTTTTCTTTTGTTTGGTATTAGGTTATGAAGTGTTAGATGAGATAACCGTATGTTACGTTAGGTAAGATTATATCAGATAATGTTAGATAAGATCATGATTTTATATTAGAAAGGAGTATGCCATGTTAGATTTTTTTTTATATCAGATAATGTTAGATAAGATCCTTATTTTATATTAGAAAGGAGTATACCATGTCAGAAAAAAATCATATAATGTTAGATAAGATCCTTATTTTATATTAGAAAGGAGTATACCATGTCAGAAAAAAATCATATAATGTTAGATAAGATCCTTATTTTATGTTAGAAAGAAGTATGCCATGTAAAAAAAATATCAGATTATGTTAGATAAGATCCTTATTTTATATTAGAAAGGAGTATGCCATGTCAGAAAGGAATTCCACGCCATGTTAGAAATGCCGATGTTATGCTCGGTCCTAATGAACGGAGGCGCAACCCGACTGAACGGGGGGCGCTCATTGTCGGAACGCCCTTTGAACGTCGCCTCTTTGTTCTGAAGCTGTGATCGGCGGGCGTGAAGGGAGTCCGCGGCGAGGGGCGAGGGAAGGGAGACACGGGGAGCGACAGCCAAGTGGGATCGGGCGTGCTTTTGCTCCCTGTGGGTGGGTTGTCATTTGGGTTATTTTGTTGTTATTGTGATTGTTTGTTGATGTTGTTTTTACCTATCTTGTAAGTGGGTTGTCATTTGAGTTATTTTTTATTATTGTTATGATTGTTTGTTGATGTTGTTATTGTTGCTTTTGCTTATGTTGTGAGTAGGAGGATCACGCGTGGGTTGTTATTGAGTTATTTTTTATTACTTTATTAGTTATTGATATTGTTATGTTGTTTTTTACCTATCTTGTGAGTAGGAGGATCAGGCTTGTTTTTGCTCCTTTTTGGGTGGGTTGTCATTGAGTTATTTTTTTTTATTATATTGTGATTGTTTATTGATGTTGTTATTGTTGTTTTTACTTATCTTGTGAGTAGGAGGATCAGGCGTGCTTTTGCTCCCTTTGGGTGGGTTGTCATTGAATTATTTTTGATTATTATTATTATTATTATTATTTATTGATATTATTGTTATTTCTTTTGCCCATCTTATGAGCAGGAAGATCACGAGTGCTTTTGCTCCCTTTCTCGTTTTCTTTCGGAGTTGTCACTGAACTGTTTCAGATTATTATTGTATTTATTATTATTATTATTATTATTATTATTATTATTATTATTATTATTATTATTATTATTATTAATTATTATTATTATTATTTACCTATCTTAATTATTATTATTTACCTATCTTATAAGCAGGAGGATCACGAGTGCTTGCTCCCTCTCTCGTGTTCTCTCGGGGACTACGTGTTTAGGATGTTAGTTGTCAATGAATTATTCCAGACTATTATTATTATTGCCCAACGCAGATTGCAGTGTCACTCTAATTCTGACTTTCGATTGCTATGTAAACTTTGAGGAAATGCACAGGTATTGAGGAAATGCACATTGAGGAAATGCACAGGTATTGAAGAGATGAACAGGTATTGAGGAAATGCACAGGTATTGAAATGCACAGGAAATGCACAGGTATTGTACGCACTTCTTAGACAGGTCGGCGAGGGGTTTCCGCGGCCGTTTTGCCCGCTGCAGCTCCCGATTGCGCGCACGCACGCCAACTACGCGTGGCGGGAATCGGAGGGAGGGCGTGCCATTGTTGCCATGCACAAGTGGCGTTGCCGTGCTGGTCGGTTGGGTGGGGGGGGGGGGGGGCGCTGCGGTGGGCGGGACCTTGCGTTGTTGGAGGCGGTGCGGATTTTTATTTATTATTTTTTTTGGTGTTGATGAGGATGGTGTTATTATTGTTGGTTTGCGTTGTTTGTTATTTTTTTTTTTCAGTTGCTGTCTGTGTGTTGTTTTTTTTTTTTTGTTTCTGTTGTCTTTGTTGTTTCTGTTATTGCTGTTGTTATTATTTTGTCTTTGTCGTCTTTGTTGTTTCTGTTGTTATTATGATTTGTTTTGGTAAATTAAATTATATAAATAAACAAATATTTATTTTGTAAAACCTAGAGAATGTATCTGTGTACGTTTTTGTGTCTGATTTGCGAGCCTTTCCCGTCCGCCTCTGGGTTAGCATTGTCTTTAATTCCCTCAATGAGCTGCAGGAGGGAGCGTTTTCCTTTGCGCGCGACGGAGGGAATGTAACAAAGGCGGCGGAGGTGAGGGCGGCGAGATTCCCGCGGGAAGAGGTGGAGGAGGAGGTGGTGGAGGGGAGGTGGGAGGTGGGAGGTGGGAGGGGAGGGGAGGTGGGGGGAGGGGGAGGTGGAGATGGGGGTGGGAGGTGGTGAATGAGGAGTGGGGGGAGGGCTGGAGGGGGAGGTGGGGGTAGGGGAGGTGGAGGAGGTGGTGGTGGGGGTGGTGAAGGAGGTGGGAGGGGGAGGTGGGGGTGGTGAAGGAGGTGGTGGTGGAGGGGGAGGTGGGAGGAGGTGAATGAGGAGGGGGGAGGGGTGGAGGGGGAGATGGGGGTGGTGAAGGAGGTAGGAGGGGAAGGGAGAGGTGTGGGTGGCGGTGGAGGTGGAAGAGGAACTGTTAGAGGTGGAGGTTGAGGTGATGGAGGAAGAGTAGGCGATGGAGGTAGAGGTCAAGGGTTAGGTTTAGGTGGGAAGAGGAGGGCGAGCAGCAGGGGACGAAGGCGGAGCTATAACTCGAGCGCGAGGCGAAGGTAGATGGAGGTGGAGGTAGATGGAGGTGGAGGTGAATATAGAGGTGGAGGTGAAGATGGAGGTGGAATTCAAGGTGGAGGTGAAGACGGAGGTGGAGGTAGATGGAGATGAAGGTGGAGGTGAAGACGGAGGTGAAGGTAGATGGAGATGAAGGTGGAGGTGAAGACGGAGGTGGAGGTAGATGGAGATGAAGGTGGAGGTGGAATTCGAGGTGGCGCGGTGACAAAGGCGATGTCATGTTGTGGCCAACGCAATATCTTTTATGGAGGACTGTGCCGTTGACCCCGAGTTGGAGGTACGTTTGGCGCGGTCGGGTTCGGTTCGGTTCGGTCTGGTTCGGTTCGGGGAAGGCAGGTGTTGTCCCCGAGTCTGTGTTAAGGGGATGTCACACTAGCACAATTCCCGTGGTTCTTTCACGTTTCCTTGTTTTCTTTTTTCTCGCTACCGCTTGTATTTTGGGTGAATGCGATAAATTCCAGTCAAACGATAATTATCGTTTTCGCTGGCAAGTTTCCGTGGTCTTTTTCGTTCAAATGATAAGCTATAATAGATAATCGTTATAGTAATGTAAAAAAAGTATTTACAATATAAAACGATTCCAAAAGACAGTTTAAATTGCAAATAATATTTTAAAATTGGCAAAATTCTCCCTTGTATTTGATAAAAACATACAAGTTTATAACTAGCTGCTCGCCTGTTTGTTTACATTTGTCCCCGTCAGCTGACTAGATGAGAATAGCGAGAATACGCCCTTATTTAGCCTTATACATTCGTTGTTTCGCATTAAATCGTCGCCACATAGCCAGAATAGCGTCCATCATCGTCAGAGCCTGTGCGGGGGTTGAATCCATCTTTCTGTGTTTAGAATTTTGGTCGGACTGTTTCGCGCGAGCCAAAATGACCACGATTTCCGGGGTGACAGCGGAAAAGTAATGCGGAAAAAGTGCCAGTGTGACACGGCCTTTAGATGGGCTTGGGTTAGGGAAGGCAAGGTAAGCCTAGACTAGGGTAGGATAGAATAGCATAGGGCAGGATAGAATAGGATAAGGTAGGACAGGACAGGAATGGGTGGGATAGGGTAGGATAAGATAGGATAGGGCTGGATATGATAGGACAAGACAGGAATGCGTGGGATACGGTAGGATAAGATAGGATAAGGCTGGATATGATAGGACAGGATGGGATAGAATAGAATAAGGTAGGACAGGGCAGGAATGGGTGGAATAGGGTAGGATAAGATAGGATAAGGCTGGATATAACAGGACAGGATAGGATAGAGTGGAGTAGGATAGGGCAGGATAGGATAGGTTTAATTAAGATAGGGTAGTGTAAAATAATTTAAAAAAATGGGCAGGACAGGACAGGATAGGATAGGATCGCATAGGATAAGTTGAGCTTAGTTAGGATATGATTATGCCAAATTTCCCCGCCCCATTACCCTATCCTCCCTGTGACACTGTATTGATATTGTAATGAATAGACTGAGTAGGTTTATTTTATTCATTTGTTGTCTTTTGTTATCTGCGTTGTCTGTGACCTGCATTACGTGTTCGGTAGGTTCCTTCGCTGCTATTATGATTATGCATATTTTTTCTATCCTGTTAGATGCAGTAATAGAAAGGGGACAATGGGACACAGGAAGAGATGTAGACGGGACGAGAAACAGAAGCGGAGATTGAGACAAAGACAACAAAGAAAGGGAAGGGAGGCGGAAAGTATATGCAATGCAAGGAGGGAGAGAGAGGGAGAGAGAGAGAGGGAGAGAGATAGAGGAGGAGAGAGAGAGAGAGAGAGAGAGAGAGAGAGAGAGAGAGAGAGAGAGAGAGAGAGAGAGAGAGAGAGAGAGAGTGAATGAGTGCGTGAGGCAGATACAGACAGACACACAGGCAGACAGACAAACAGACAGAGATAGAAACAGAGATAAAGATAGAAAAAAGAGAGGGAGAGAGCGAGAGGAGCAAAACAACGATTTCGGTACTTCCCAGCATCCCTCCCCGAGAGCTTTAGAGCCTGCCGGGAACTCTGCCTAGAGCGGCTGGAAAGCTCTCCTCCGGGGCTCGCAGGGCTTGAGGAGCTGGCAAAGTACAGGAAGCTTTTACAGTGGTAATAAGGGTGGCGATTCTCCGGGGACCATTACACGGGTCTCGGTGAGGTCGGCAGTACGGATTCTCTCTCTCTCTCTTCTCTCCTTCGCTCTCTTTCTCTGTCTCTGTCTCTGTCTGTCTCCCTCTGCTCTCTCTTTCTCTGTCTCTGTCTGTCTGTCTGTCTGTCTGTCTGTCTGTCTCTTTCTTCTCTTTTCTTTTCTCTCTTTCTCTCTTTTCTCTTTTCTCTTTCTCTTTCTCTTCTCTCTCTTCTCTCTCTCTCTCTCTCTCTCTCTCTCTCTCTCTCTCTCTCTCTCTCTTCTCTCTCTCTCTCTCTCTCTCTCTCTCTCTCTCTCTCTCTCTCTCTCTCTCTCTCTCTCTCTCTCTCTCTTTCTCTCTCTCTCTCCTTCTCTTCTCCCTTCTTTCTTCTCTTTCTTTTCACTCTCCTCCTCTCTCTTCCCTCCCTTCCCTTCCTTCCCCCTTTCTTCCCTTCCGTCTCCTCCCTATCTCCCTCCCTTCTTCCCTCCCTCCCTCCTCTCCTACCCTCCTTCCTCCCTCCCCATTTTCCCTTATGTCTATTATTCCTTATGTGTATTTTGCGCCCATGGCTCTTATTCTGAGGCCTGTGTGCATTTCCCTCGGCGTGACTCTTCGCTCTTTGAGTTAGATTGCAATCAGACGAGGGTTGGAACTTCTTAGGAAATCTGTTTCATTTTCGCGTTGCTGAGAAATATGAGCACCGTGAGGGTTATGAGGCGAGTTTGGGGGAGTAGGAGGAGATGCGAGGAGTGTTATGAGGGAGGGGAGTACCGTGAGGGATATGAGCTTCTTAGGAAATCTGTTTCATTTTCGCGTTGCTGAGAAATATGAGCACCGTGAGGGTTATGAGGCGAGTTTGGGGGAGAAGAGGAGATGCGAGGAGTATTGTGAGAGGGATGGGGAGGAGCACCGTGAGGGTTGTGAGGCGAGTTTGGGGGAGAGGAGGAGATGCGAGGAGTGTTATGAGGGAGGGGAGCACCGGAGGATATGAGGCGAGTTTGGGGAGAGGAGGAGATGCGAGGAGAGTTATGAGTTATGAGGGGTGGGGGGGGAGGAGAGGAGGGGCACGGAAGAAGGGATTTTGAAGAGAATGATGCGAGAACAGGAGATGAGAAGGGAGGGGTGGGGAGAGAATATGCGAGAAGGATTATGAGGAGAAGGGGAGGGAAGAGTATGAAGGGAAGGAAAGAATATGCAAAAAACAAAAAACAAAAAAAAAAGAAAATGCAAGGAGAAGGGGAGGGAAGACGAAGAGAGCGGATGAGAAAAGAATACGAAAGAAGGGGAAGTGAGGTGAAGGAAAGGGGGGAGAAATGGAAGAGGAGGGGGAAGAAAGAAGATCCACAAAGGGATTACGGGAGAAGCGGAGGGAGGGGGGGGGGAGGGGCGGCGGGGGTCGTGGCACAGCCCTGAATGCAGGAGAGAGAGAGAGAGTGTTGCTCGTTAGTTTATCTGGCGTCGCTCCCACCTGTTCGCGTGCCTCACCCTCGGGGCTTGCCGGAAGGGGTGCTGGGGAGGGAGGAAGGGGAGGAAGGGGGAGGAGGGGAAGGAGAAGGAGGAGGGAGAAGGGGGAGGGAGGAGGGGAGAAGGGAGGAGGGGAATGGAGAGGGGAGGAAAGGGGGGAGGGGAAGGGGAAGGGGAGGGAGGAGGGAGGACGAGAGAGAAGGAGGAGAGAGAAGAGAGAGAAGAATGGAGAGAGAGAGAGAGAATAATGATAACTCCAGTAATAATAAGTCCAGTGCAATAATATCTTGAAAAAAAAAAAAACAGTACCCATTGCAATAATATTTTGCAAAAACAAAGAAGAGGGAAGACGGGATAAGAAGAAAACTATAAGAAAAAAACAACAACAACAAAGAGGGGAAAGAAGAACAAGAAGGTCGCACATCATCGCCTCGCATCCTTCTGCATCCTTCTCCCACCTGCGGCATCCTAATCATCCTTCAACACACCCCTTTTTCCCCGCCTCGCGAATCCTGCAGTGCCTCCTGTTGTAAGTGGAAAGGGGGATTCATTTCGCGTAAAAAAGGGTGGTCGCTCTACCACAGTCCTTCTCTCCATTCCTCTTTGCTCTCCTCTCTTTCCTCCTTTCCTCCTTCTCTCTCTCTTCTGTTTTTGTTCTCTTCTCCCTCCCTCTCCCTCTCTCCCACTCTCCTTCTACATTGCCTTCTCCCTCTTTACTTTCCTTTCCCTCCTCTCCCTTTTAGCTTTTCTCTTCTCCTCCCTCCTCCCTCTTTGCTCTACTCTCCCTCCCTCTTTAACTCTTCCCTCCTCTTCGCTCCCTCCCTCCATCCCTATTTGCCCTCCTCTCCTCCTCCCTCCCTAACCCTTATCTTCTCCCTCCCTCCCTCTCCCTCCATCTTTCTTTCCTTCTCTCCTCTCTTCATCAGTCTTTTTAATCCCCAGGCGTTGTTTATTCGCAATTAGCTCAATTTACTTTTGGCTTTTATCCAAATATTGATCTTAAGAATATTAAAGCGAGCGTGGCAATGAGAGGGTTTAACGGGTGGGGGGAGGGGCGGGGGGAGGGGGGGGATGCTGATGTCAGGGTGTTGATGCGGTCGAGTCGCGTTGCCTCAGCTGGGCCTGGGGGAGGGGGGACGGGGTAAGGGGGGTGTTGGCAGGTGGTTATATTTTTTCTTCTCTTTTGTTTTATTTTATTGTGTTTTGTTTGTTTGTTTATTATTATTATGATTACGTCATCATCATCATCATCATCATCATCATCATCATCATCAATATTGTAACTTATATTGTTATGATAGAATAGTAATAATGATGGTAATAATAATGATAAAAATGACAATGGTTATTTTTATTATTAAAGTAATAGACTAGTTACAACCGAAGCCAAATAAAATCAAGAAAAATTGTATATTCTGTTTTTGATTGTGTTTCAAAACTTGCAATTGCGATAAATCCGTGTTCTAGACGAAAGGGAAACATATATGCACATATAAGATAATAACACACCGAAAATACACCAAGGAAGAGAAAGATAATGAGGAGGAGGACGTGAGCAACAGAAGAAAAAAAAAGATAAAATCGAGACACGTGGAAAGCACCGCGGGAGGAAGCAGGGAGCGGAATCCTTGGCGGTTGAATGCTCCGAATGCTCTCGGGTACGAATGCGAGAGGGAGAGGGAGAGGGAGGAGAGGGTGGGGGAGGGAGAGGGAGAGGGAGAGGGATGGGGGAGGGGGGAGGGAGAGGAGAGAGGGATGGGGGAGGGGGAGATGGAGAGGGAGGGGGGATGGGAAGGGAGAGGAGAGGATGGGGGAGGGAGAGGGAGAGGGATGGGGGAGGGGGAGGGAGAGGGAGAGGAAAGGGAGGAGGAGGGAAGAAGGGAGAGGACGGGGAGTGGAGTAGGAAGAAAGAAGAGAGAATGAGAGTAAGAATCAGAGCACGAAGGAGAATGAACGACTTCAGACAGACAGAAAGCGAAAGATAAAGAAAACAAAAAAGAAAAAACAGCAAACAAGAGAAAGAAAGAGAAGAAATAGAAAAACAGACAAACAAGAGAAAGAAAAAAAAAGAAAAACATGAAAAGACAAAGAACAAAAAAAGAAAAGAAAAAAAAAACAGACGAAAAGAGAAAGAAAGTCAATAGAAGAAAGAGCGAAGGCCCGCTCTCCGGGAAGCGCGCGCGAACGCCGACGAGAAGCGGGGATAAGCGCCGGAGATCAGAATGTTTGCGTCCATTAGCGGCGACGCTGTAAACACGACGGTATGTTGCAAGAATACCATTTGTCCCTCCGAGTTATCTTGGGCGTTTCGGGTCTGTTCTCGCTCGCTTTCTTTCTTTTCTTTTTTTTCTTTCTTTTTTTTTCTCTCGCTTTTTTTTCGTTTTTTTTCGTTTTTTTTTTCTTTTTTCTCTGTCTCGCTTTCTCTTTGTTTCTCTTCTTTCCCCTTTTTCTCTTGCTTTCTTTTTGTGTCGTTCTTTATTTGTCTGTTTTTCCCTCACGCTCTCTGTCTTTCGGTCTCTCTCTCTCTGTCTTTTCGGTCTCTCTCTCTCTGTCTTTCGGTCTCTCTCTCTCTCTCTCTCCTCTCTCTCTCTCTCTCTCTCATCTCTCTCTCTCTCCTTTCTCTCTCTTCTCTCTCTCTCTCTCTCTTCTCTCTCTCTCTCTCTCTCTCTCTCTCTCCTCTCTCTCTCTCTCTCCTCTCCTCTCTCTCCTCTCTCTCTCTCCCTCTCTCTCTCTCTCTCTTCACTCTCTTCTCTCTCTGCTCTCTCTTCTCTCTCTCTTCTCTCTCTCTCTCTCTCTTCTCTCTCTCTCTCTCTCTCTCTCATCTCTCTTCTCTCTCTCTCTCTCTCCGTATTTGACGTGATTTTTCCTTTCTCTGTTACTCTTCTCGTTTATATTCGTATTGCCTTAGCTATTTTTTTTTCTTTTTCTTACTCCGCTTACTCTTTTTTATACGTTATTTTTTTCCTTTGCGGTTTTCCTAGTTTAAAGGCCTGAGGTTGGGATGTATTTTTTTCGGGTATAACTTTTTTTTCCTTTCGTTTCATGTAAAGTCGAATTTTGGTTTTGTCAGTTTTTTTTTCTTTTGTTTCTACTCGACTAAAAAACATTTAACATTTATTGACATTTTTTTTCAAGGAGAGTATGTAATAGTGATATTCATTATTTTTTTTTTAAATAATGAGCTAAACGTTATGCAAAAAAAAAAAAAATGCATTAATAATAATACTCAAACCGCAGTGCTAATGCGTACCCCAAGGACCCCTCCGTTGTCACGTGAACAACGCCGGTACACGGAGCATCATAGAAAACCACTTACGGTCTGGTAAGTATGGCAAAAGTGGCTCCTAGAATACCCGTCCCCTTCGCCTTCGCTCCTCGGGACTCCGTGTAAACATTGGACGTCCTGCGAGTCCCTCCCGCGCCAGGACGAGGGGTCTGACCTGGAGTGCGGATGAGGGGCGAGGAGAGGGGAGGGAAGGAGGGGAGGGGGAGGAAGGGAAGGTGGAAAGGGATAGGGGAGGGGGAGGAAGGGCAAGGAAAGGGACAGAGAAGGGGAAAGGGAGGGAGAAAGGGAAGGTGTGGGAGAGGGGTGGAAGAGAAGGGAAGGTGGGAGGGGAGGGGGAGGAAGAGGAAGGGGCGGAGAGGGGCATTGAAAGGGGGAAAGGAGGGAGAAGGGGGAAGGTGTGTGGGAGGGGGAGGAAGAGAAGGGGGGGGAGGGAGGGTAAAGGGCAAGGGAGAGGGACAGAGAATGGGGAAGGGAGGGAGAAGGGGATGGAGGGAAGGGGGAAGGGAGAGGGGCAGAGGGAGGGGAAGGGTAGAGGCAAGGGAAGGAGAGAAGAGAAGGGAAAGGGAGGGGGAGGGAAGAGAAGGGAAGGGGAGGGGAAGGGGAGAGGGACGAGGGAGGGAAAAGGGAAGGGGAGGGGGAGGAGGGAGAGGAGGAGGAGGAGGTGGAGATGGGGGGGAGAAAGGATTATAGGGAAGAAATCCAGGAGAAAGGAAAGAAAACAGGAAGGTAAGGAGGGAGGAAATCAGAGACAGAAACAGGAAGAGAGAGAGTATGGATAGAGAGAATCGTAGTGGGAACGAGTGAGAAAGAAGCGTCAAAAGGGGAAAGAAACGAAAAATGGGGAAGAATCAGTACAGTGAAGTACAAGTGAGCAGAGAGAAGGGGAAAGAGAGGAAGGAGAGAGAGAGAGGGGAGAAGAGGGAAGGCGCGGGAGAGCGGGGAGGGGGAGTGGGAGGAGCGGGAGAGGGGGAGGAGTGGGAGAAAGGGAGGAGGAGCGGGAAGGACATGCAATTGCCAAAAGAGAGAGCAGATCCCGGGGATGCCTTTATTATCATGAGTCCTGTAGCGGGCACGCAAGTTAGCCAGAAGCGCGTGAACGCACCTGCGATCCCGTGCGCAGCAGAGCTTGGTTGTAGAGAGTCATTGGGAGCTAATACGGCCATAGCATCTCTGTAACGACTGAGTCACTGTAGTCGTCGAGGACGCAGTCTCAGCCTCCCTGAGGTGGCTGGGAGTCGCCCTGACTTCCCTCTCGACCCTCTCTCTCCTTTTTCTTTAACGTGCCTCCTTCTTTTCTTAAACCTGTCTTCCTTCCCTGCGGTCCGAGGCCGCGTGCAGCTGCCTGCCGTACCCTTCTCTCGCCTCCCTCGCTCTTTCGTCCCTCATGGACTTTTGTCTCTTTTCCCTCTTCCCCGCTTCCTCCTCATCGAACCTGCGAGATGTTTGAGCCATCTCTCGCGAGTTGAGTCTTCAGCGCATCTCTCCTGTTCATCATATAGATCCTGATGTCACGGTGCGATCGCCTATGCTGCCACAGTGGGACCAGAAGTTGAGTCGACATATGTTTATACAGGGTGCTGACTTCATTCACCTCTCCAGGAGATTTCGGCACGAAGCCTAAGGTTACTCGGTGGTACTTGGAGTCACCGTGGAGCGAGCTGTTGGGCTTTGTCAGTCTAGTTCACTCTCTTGACAATGACCTAACCCATGTGCGAAGAAACTTCCGCTAATCCCAATCGTTCGGGTGCTTGCTTCGTTCTTTCTTAGTTTTGGGCACTAGCTGATTCGTTATGGTACCTCGCTGGCTGCTCTCATTATGAGGCCATTGCATTGCTGCGCCCTGGGCAGTTGGTCACCGTTTCTCTCTCTCTCTGCTCGCTTCTTCTCTCTCTCGCTTCTTCTCTCTCCTCTCGCTCCCCATCTGCTGGATTATTTTCGTGGGTGACTCTCCTCGCGTCGGCGCTAATAGTCGTGGTTTTGGACTTGCCTCTCAATCTGTCAGGCGGCGGCGACGGTCTAAATGGTATGCCGCCTCGGTGTAGATGGATAATGCGGAGTTTGCGGGGTCTGAAGGTACCAGGTGAGTGGCTTCTCGCAGGTCTACGACTGTGCGTACAATGTATGTGGCGTCAGAAGGGGTTCCTCGTGATGCGAGGGAATTTAAGTTAGAGATTCAGGAGGGAGTCTGGGACTCGTTAGAGGGATAGAGGTCGGAGCCGTTCAATTGCAAGAGAGAAAATGGTTGGGTTCTTGTTCGGCCGGGAGGACAGAAGATAAGGAATAGAGAAGGAGAGATGTCACGTCTGAGAGAACTTGTGGTGCCGACGTTGTTATCTCGTAAGTTTGTAAGGTGTCTGTGAGTGTACGTGAGTTGGGTACTCGGTATGCATACTTATCGTGCTGTTGTTTTGCGGGTGCTCGTCGTGTATCTAGGTCCGTTCTTCCTGTCTCGGTCTCTCTCTCTTGCTCTCTCTCTCTCTCTCGCTCTCTCGCCTGCTTCACTCGCTCTGCTGGTCTGAGCTGGCTGTACTAGGCTTCTCGCTCTCTCTCGCCTTTCTCGCTCTCTCGCTCTCTCTCTCTCTCTCTCTCTCTCTCTCCTCTCTCTCCTTCTTCTCTCTCTCTCTCTTTCTCTCTCTCTCTCTCGTTCTCTTGCGTGTCTGTCTCTCTTCTCTACCATTTCCTCCAGGTAGAGTCACGTCGCCGTTCTGTCTCTCTCTCCGACTCCTTACTGATTCATAGCTCGATTCTTGTGTCTCTCCGGCACCTCGCGTCTCGGCGTCCCTTCCGGCCCTTCTCACTCCTTCCATCCTCCCTCCGTCTCTTCCCTTCCTCCCTCCTATTCCCTCCTTCCCTCCGTTAATCCCTGTCCTTCCTTGGACTCGCACTCCTCGTCCAGGCTCCCTTGTGCCGCTCCAGGTCTTCCCCTATACTACCTCAGCTACCCCTCGTCATCGCTCCTTTCACTCCTTCCAACTCCTTCACATTTCTTGCTCTTCAATTAATGAATATCCGACCATCCGGACCTTATAAGCTCTCCTTCCGTCGGACGCCGGACCTGCCTCCAACGCACCTTCCTTGTTGGTATTGTTCAGTCTCCTTTTTTACATGTTTGGATTCCGCTCTCCTCTCGCCGTTTGTTTTGGATTTCCACGGCTGTCCTGGTTTCGATTCAGGAGCTTTGCACTTTTTGTTTTGTTTTGGTTATGTTTTTTTGAGGTTCTATGGCCTTTTTTTACGTTTTGGGATTCATGTTACTTGGTGGGGGGGTGGGGGGGAGAGAGAGAGGAGAGAGAGAGAGAGAGAGAGAGAGAGGAGAGAGAGAGGAGAGAAGAGAGAGAGAGAGAGAGAGAGAGAGAGAGAGAGAGGAGAGAGAGAGAGGTAAACGGTAGTGAATTGGAAGGAATTGAAACGAGAAATAAGGAAGCCGGGAGAGAAGAGGGAAAGAGAATGGGAAAGACTACATTAATGGCGAATACAAGAGGGAGGGGATAACGGGAAGAAGAATAAAGAAATGGAAGTCTGAGAGTTGTTGAGCGGGTTGGGACGGAGGACTAGAATGCAATGACAGAGAGGCCAGATCGGGGTGGAGATGCGAAGGCAAATCCACAAACGAAGGAAGCATCGTACCATGCAAACGAAGTCGAGGCATAAACTCAAAGCCAGATGATTATGCAAACAATGTTTCGAGGCAGAACTCAAGAGCTCAGATTTTTGATTATGCAACAATGTTTGGAGGGCCTGAAACAACAAAACCAGAACGACGGATGCAACATTCTGAACTGTAACATAATCTAAGAGTTTGATGCAGCGAGTGGTGTAGAGTATAGTACAAAGAGTAGGAGAATGTAGTATGATTGAGATGTAACGACGAGAGAAGAATAAGTTGACTTGCGGCATGTAGAACAGTGAGGATTGGGGATTGGTAGAAATATTAAGTGTTAAATGGAGGTCGACGTAGTTAATCTTCCATGAGCTAGACAGATCAGAGCCAGCGATCTACTCAGATGTAGAATTCGGAGGATGGATGCGTGGGGGATAAGTAGATATATAGAAGGAATAAATAACATGTGGTTGATAGGTAAAGGATGCCATAAAAGGCAGATAGTAGTTAGTTGTAGAGGGTTTCATGTGAGAGATTAGGAGAAAAAAATGTTGACCAGAAAAACCAGGCCAGGAATGAAAAAAAATAAATCAGAGGATGCAAAAGCATCAAAGGTCAGAATGCAAACAAAGCCACGCCGTCACAAGTGTAATTAGGGAGAGAGAGAGAGAGACGGGCCTCGTCCTGCGTGGGGCGCTGCGTGCACGGACAGTAGCGGCGGCGAAGAAAAATCGATGGTCTTGTCAGCGCCACGAAATAAGTTTGGAAAATTAAAAACTTGGATGCTCGAGTTGGGGAGAGAGAGAGAGAAAAAAAATTCGTAGCATCGCTTTATTTCGATTTTTGAAGAAAAAAAAAGTTGGTGTGGGCCTTTTGAGTCGATTTCAGGTTTATAATTAAGTGTCAGATGCTGGAAAATAAATGTTTTTTTTTTAATATTCAGCACTGTTGCTTACACTTCAGGCTTTTAACGAAGTGTAAAGACTGATGTTATGTTATTGCAGTAGATAAAACAGCAATATGGGGTTCTTAAACTTTGTAAACCTTCACTATTAATTGGCCTTAAGTTCAACCCTGTGTATGGAGCTTCCTCTTCATGTCATCTGTCATTTCTCAAAGGGCATCCTCGCTTGTCAAATTAGAAATGTCAAATCGATAAATCCATATCCTTGAAAAATAAATACAAACACCAGCGGATTATATGAATTTCTTCCAAACAGAAAAATCACCAAAGCGTGTATCACCATTTAGCGGATGTGTTTCTACGTAGTCAAATGGTTGGAAAAAAAGGGGATTTTGGAGTATTGTGGGCGGTAATGAAGTCGGTTTTCTGAAGTTGTTAATAAGCGGTTAGGTATCGGATAGGGAGAGAGGGAGAAGGAGAAGGAAAGGGAAGGGGAAAGGAGGAGAGGGAGAGGGAGTGAGGAGGAGAGGAGAGAGAACCCCGTGCACATGAAATAATTACCTGGAAACTTTTGCTTTCCGGCTAGAGTTCAGTGGCAAGGTTGACCGGATATATTTGAAAAGGTTATGGTTGTTGTTATCATTGTTATTGCTTTATCGTCATCGTCATCGTCGTCGTAATCATTATCATCATCAATCATATCAATCAATATAATACTAATATTATCATGCCTCTCAGTATAGTTATTATGAGTAGTTGTAGCAGTAGTAGTTGCTACTGGGAAAGACAGTACTATAAAACAAAAGTATTCAGCATGGAAATGAAAAACGAAAAAAAAGAAATGAAAGAGAACAGAAAGACAGATAACAAAACCGACCTTTCATGGCTTTTATTCATTTATTCATGGCTTCATTTATGTGTACCGAACCGAAAGTATTTTCCAAGAACTAATGGTTTCCATGAAAAGTGGAAAGTAGAGACTTAATATGATTTTTTTTTTTTTTTTCGTGGGGGTGTCTCGAAAAATGAATGTGATACCTTAGGGAACGAAGGAACAAAATCCGAGTTAATTAATTACTCAAAGAAAAGAAAAAGAATGGAATAAAAATTGGTGTTGACAGTAGGAGAGGTTTTGATGAATTAAGTGAAAGTGAAATGCATTTACTTGTCGGGGGAAAACCTCTTTTGTCTTCTGTAAAGATTTTTTTCTTTGAATAGATTAAAGTTTTCAAAAGTTTAAGATGATAATAAAAGAAAAAAGAGAAGAAACGGATAGATTTTGTTTGGAAGGTATTTTACATACATTCAGATTTTACATACATTTCGAAATCTATCATGCAAATTATTTTTTTTTCGGTTTATGGTTTTTTACTTTTTTTACTTCATCATATTTTAATTTGGTATCGTATATTTTTATATATATTTCATTTCGTTTCACTTTATTTTACTTTCCTTTCCTTTCCTTTCCTTTACTTTGCTTTATTTTCATTGTAATTTTAAATGTCCCAGGTCACGTGGCCTTCACACCCGTACAGGCTAGGCCACCGAGGTCAATATCTCCATCTTGCAGCCCATTGTCTCACACACCATTAAGTGGTACCTGGGGGAGGGGGGAGGGGGGATTTAGGGGAATGGGGGATATGGGGAGAGGGAAGGGAAGGGGAGGGGGAGGCAAAGAAGAGGGGAAGGGAAGGGAAGAAAGGAGAGCAGAGTGGAGGCTGGAGAGAATGGGGGTGGGGGTGGAGGGAAGGGAAGAGGGAGGGATTGGGAAGGGAAAGGAGAGGAGAGGAGAGGGGAGGAAGAATAGTGGCAGAGGGAGGCGTAAATTGGCTTCTATATCTAGGCGTTTTATGGACTAATTTTGCGGCAGCGGATGGGGAAGAGGCTTCGAGGCAGACTAGAGCAGAGAGACAGAGAGAGATAAGGCAGGACAGACAGACAGACAGACAGACAGACAGACAGACAGACAACAGACAGACAGACAGACAGGAGAAGAAGGAATAGATTTTGTGAGTGAACGTGCGAACCAGAATGTAAATTTCAGAAGACATAAATAGAGTGAAATGATATAGGGAATAGAAGAGGGATAAAGAAAAGAGGAAGAGAGGAAAACATGATAATGAGGGGAGGCAGGAAGGGAATGCGGGTTTATGCAATAGAGGAGAAACTGGAGCGAAGGGTAGAGGGGACGAGGGAGAGGGAGAGGAGAGGGAGAGGGAGAGGCAGAGGGAGAGGGAGAGGAGAGGGAGAGGGAGAGGAGAGGGAGAGGAGAGGGAGAGAGAGAGGGAGAGAGAGAGAGGAGGAGAGAGAGAGGGGAGAGAGAGAGGGAGAGAGAGAAGAGAGAGGGAGAGAGAGAGAGAGAGAGAGAGAGAGAGAAGAGAGAGAGAGAGAAGAGAGAGAGAGAGAGAAGAGAGGGAGAGAGACGAGAGGGAGAGAAGAAGAGAGAGAGAGAGAGAGAGAAGAGAGAGAGGAGAAGAGAGAGAGAGATGAGAGAGAGAGAGAGAGAAGAGACAGGAGAGAGAGAGAGAGGGATGGGAGAGGGAGTGGGAGTGGGAGAGGGAGTGGGAGTGGGAGAGGGAGTGGGAGAGGAGGAGAGGGAGTGGGAGGGTGGGAGAGGAGTGGGAGTGGAGAGGGAGAGGGAGTGGGAGAGGGAGAGGGAGAGAGGAGAGAGAGGAAGAGGGAGAGGGAGATGGGAGTGGGAGTGGAGTGGGAGTGGGAGAGTGGGAGTGGAGAGGAGAGGGAGAGGGAGGGGAGAGGGAGGGAGAGGGAGAGGAGAGGGAGAGGGAGAGGAGAGGGAGAGGAGGGAGAGGAGAGGAGAGGGAGAGGGAGAGGGAGAGAGAGAGAGGGAGAGAGAGAGAGAGAGAGAGAGAGAGAGAGAGAGAGAGAGATGAGAGGCAAGAGGCAGAGGAAGAACAAAAAGGGTTTCGAAATGTTGCTGATGAGGTGTTGGAGGAGAATGTGGAGAGGGGGGGGGGTCGGGGAGGGGGAAGGGGTATTCTTTTGGGGCGGAGAGAGTCGCTTTATCTCTTCAGATTTTTTTGTAGTGTGTTTAGCTTGTCATTTCTTTCTTTCGTTCTGCTTATCCTTTTCCTCTCTGTTTTCAAGTTTGTCTCTGTCCCTTTTCTCTCTCTCAAATTTGTCTCTCCATTCATGAATATACTGACTCAGGTATGTATACATGTGTACGTGGAGGTATGTTTATACAGCATGTGTACGTGGAGGTATGTTTATACAGCTGTATTCCTACACGCGTGTGTAAAAGCGAACGCGCCCCTCGCATGTACGTAAGCGATGCTCCAAAATCTCTCATCTCTCTCTCTCTCTCTCTCTCTCTCTCTCTCTCTCTCTCTCTCTCTCTCTCTCTCTCTCTCTCTCTCTCTCTCTCTCTCTCTCTCTCTCTCTCTCTCTCTCTCTCTCTCTCTCTCTCTCTCTCTCTCTCTCTCTCTCTCTCTCTCTCTCTCTCTCTCAACCAGTATGTACGCGCAGGTGCAGAGGAGCCGCCGACTCGCTCAACGAAGCTTATTGTTTCGCTTCCACGTTTCGAAGCTTCGAGGCTCCGAGGCGGGCGTCGATTTCTCACGCGCTAACGAGCCTGCGTTGCCGTTTCTCTCATGCGAGCTAATCGTTGAGGCTCTTGCGGCATCCGTGCTTGCGTGTCCTTTGTTATCTCAGTTTTGGTGGGGGTTTGAAGGGGAGGGAGGTGGGGTGGGAGGGGGGAGGGGAGATTTGGTGGGGGGGGGAGATTACTTGGAATTGTTCAGGTGTTTTTACTTTGTCTTCTTTGTTGTTGTTGTTGATTTGGTTCGTGTTCTTTTTTCGTGGTTTTGTTCATCCTTCTCTTCTTCCTTCTCATCTTGTTTTAGTTCCTTTTTTTGGCTTTTTCTTTTTCATTTATTCTCTTATCCCCATCTCTCTTTGATCTTTTCGCTTGTCTTCTCGTAGTTTTCCCCTCATCAGACTTTCGCTTTATCTTAATTTTATCTATTTTCCACAATTATCGTTTTCGTTGACTATTTCATCTCCTCTGTTTACTTCCTTTGGGAAATGTAAAGTAAACAGCCTTGCAACTTTAATCCCACAGGTATTTTATGGATGGGTTTTAATACCCTGAAATGGCACTGGATTTCACAACCTCTGTGGGTACCATTAATGACAACGATTTTCCCGATCTATTTTTATCGTCATGAATAGCAGTGGATGTCGCATTCTTTGTTGAATAACATATTTGAAGAATGTTGTTGCTTTTTTATATCTTAAATAGGGGAAAATGCAGTCTATTGTTTAAGTATAAATGGCAGGAATAACCCAAGCTTTGTTAATAAGACAAATGGCAACGAATTTCGCAGTTGTATTTTAATGTCATGAATATTTCATCACTTAACCACGTTATTAGATTTCCTTCATGAGTTCTCGCGTGACGTTGATTTTCTGCATAAATCTCGGACTTCTGGATGCTGCTGGATGTCCTCTCTGAGTCTCGCGAAGAGGAAGGTTAAAGAAATTCTGTGCGACCTTTGGAATATGAGGGCAAAGTGTGTGTGTGTGTTTTAACTGTGTGTATATATGGTTTTGTGTGTGTGCGTGTGTGTGTGTGTGTGTGTGTGTGTGTGTGTGTGTGTGTGTGTGTGTGTGTGTGTGTGTGTGTGTTGTGTGTGTGTGTGTGTGTGTGTGTGTGTGTGTGTGTGTGTGTGTGTCTGGGTAGAAGAACGTTTGAGGATCTAAAGTAGAGTGATGGGTGAGAGGGGAAAATCTTATCTTTCGTTTCGCTCCTTTTCTGAAGAGAGTCTGAGAAGAACTGGTGGTGTTTTGTGGTCCTGGAGTGGTAGCGGGATACAAGGACTAACCCTCAAGGAATTGGTTGGAGGTTGAGGTTCGAACTCGGCGAAGGCTGTAGGATTATAAAGAGCAGTTGACCTGGGTGGCTGCGATTGGGGACAGGTCGCAATATTACGTTAATCTTCGCTAATTTTGTCGGTACCACGAATTGATATTAATGCTATTAGCGTGGCTTAAGTTGCGTTGCGCGATCTATGTTGGCTGTATCATGAGCTGCGTTTCGTAGAGGTTAAGTGCCTTTAGATGAGGTATCCATGTTTATGCAAATCATTCTCACTGTATGTGTGTGTGTGTGTGTGAATTGCGTGCGTGTGTGTGTGTGTGTGTGTGTGTTTTGTGTGTGTGTGTGTGTGTGTGTGTGTGTGTGTGTGTGTGTGTGTGTGTGTGTGTGTGTGTGTGCATGTGCATGTGCATGTATTCATGTCTGTGTTCGTTCCTGTATCTGTCTCAGCGTACGAAGTCAAAATCTGCGGGTTTAGAAAGACATTTTGGCCACACCACATTCTCTTCCTCCTGTTCGCCACCACTCGACTAATACAAATAGACCATACAAAGACAATATAATGTGGTTATATATTATATGGTTAGATTTCATAAATTCAAAAGGGAATAATGCGATAATGAAGTTCTAACAATAGACAGAAAAAGGAAGATTTTTTTTTCTCCCGAGTTTTTAAGAACAATTCTCCTTATAGCGAGAGGGAACATCGAGATTTTCCAGGAAGGAGCATGAAAAACTCATGACGCTGGAGTTGCTGTGTTTTTTTTTTTTTTTTATTTTTCCCTTTTTTTAATGTCCTTGATTGATTAACTTTACCAGGAACAGCAGCAGCAGCCTCTTCACTACACAAGAATAAAAATAAGTAGAAAAATGAAATATAAATAGATAAGTAAATAAATGGAATATGTAAAAGATAAATCTACTTCTAGAATGGAGTGCGGGCAATAAACCGGATTTTATTTGTCTCTAGCGTCTCATTGGAGAAGTAGAAAAAATATACTGGTAGAAGAGAGATACACGGCACTCTATTTATATGCGTCAAGGACACTGATATCTGCGCCAATCCTGCTGAGCATTGGGGGAAAGATGTCCTTGCGAAATGGTGCTTGATTTGTTTGTTTATTTATTTATTTATTTATTTATTTATTTTATTTTTATTGTTGCTTCCCGTTTCCTTGGTATGTTTGTTTTGGATTTTTTTTCATGCGTTTATTAGTATGTGAGCGATGTGGGTTTCCGAGGTTCTGATTGGTATTGCTAGTTATGATCACACAATCTTTCTATTCCAGAGACTTTGATTACGTGATAGGAAACAGCCGTAGACACAGATACAGGCACATTTTCAAATACAGATATAGACACAGCTATAGACATAGACACAGATATAGACACAGACATAGACACAGAGACAGACACATATACAGGCACCCCCACACACCTGCGCACGTACCCACGCACGCTTGCACACTCAATCATTCCCTCAATCACTCACTCACTCACTCGCACACACACGCGCGCGCAAATGACATCTCTGATCCTCCGACGCCAAAGTTTACCCAGTTGAGCAAACGGAATCCCGCGCGATAGCTTATCCGGCCGAAAGTTTGTCAAGTCGAGTCGTATCCCGAAGTTCGAGAGTTATCGGGAATGGGAATATTCCAGGGGGCGAAGCCAATGTATCTTTCGCCATCCGGGAATATCGGATAGTTTAAAAAACAACCAAACCAAAAAAACAAAACAGAATATTTTCCCTTCCTTTATTCAACCTCTTACCTAACCCTCTGTTCCTCCTTCCTCCGCCCCAGTCCTCTACTTTGCTCTCGCTTGCCTCCCATTATCAGCTGATAGTCTAGGGACATCTACCCCTCGTTTCCTTACCTTTCATTGACCTCCTCTGCCTCGCCCGTGATTAGGTGCTGCTGGATAATGGAACTTTGGGACTATTGGTCGGATTAGTTAGTGTGAGGATGGATTAAGGGAATTCGAGTGTGTGG
>NW_020869658.1:46425-66425 GCF_003789085.1 Penaeus vannamei | reverse complement strand
CTTCCTCCTCCTCCACCTCCTCCTCCACGTCCTCCACCTCTCCTCCTCCTCCTTCCTCCTCCACCTCTTCCTCCTCCTCTTCTTCCTCCTACTCCTACTCCACCTCTTTTACCACTGACTCCTCTACCTCTTCCACTCTTCAATCCCTTCTCCTCTCCTCTTCCTTTTCTCCCTCCCGTCCTTCTTCTACTCCCTCTATCCCCCCCCCCCCCGCTTCCTTACCCCAAGGCCGTTTGGTAACCCAGCAGAGTGGCAAGGTTGAAGTGCGGGTGACAGTGTGTTAGTGTGGGTTAAAGTGTTAAGTGGCAAGCCATGCCCGGGGGGACCATAGGGGACCGCCACGCAATTAACGTTCTTCCCTCCACACCCTCCCCTCCCCACCCCACCCCTTCCTCTTTTCATTATCTCTTTCTCTGTTCTCGATCTCTCTTTTTATTATTTTTTTTCTTGTTTAGTTTTTTTTCTTTCAGATTTTTTTTTTTTTCTTTTTCTTCCTGATCTCTTTACTTTACTGTTTTCTCTCTACTATCTTCGCTCTCTCCTCTCTCTCTCTCTTTTTATCACCCTCCTTCCCTCTACTTCCCTCCCCTTGCCTTCCTCCTTCCCTCCCCTCACTCTCCTATCTGCATCTTTCCTTCTTTCCTCGTTTTCTCCTCTCTGACCTTGTTTCCCTCTCCTCTCTCTCTTCCAATTATCCTCTCCTCTATCCTCTCTTACCTCGTTGTTTCCCTCCCCTCTCTCTCTTCTCTTGAAATTCTTCTCTCCCCTCGTTATTTCCCTCTCCTCTCTCTCTTCTCATCATCTTCCTCTCCTCTCTCTCTTCTCATCATCTTCCTCTCCTCTCTCTCCTTTCTCTTACCTCGTTGTTCCCCTCCCCTCTCCCTCTCCTCAATATCATCATCTCCTTTCTCTCTCTTACCTCGTTGTTTCCCTCCCCTCTCTCTCTCTCTTCTCATTATCTTCTCCTCTCTCTTACCTCGTTGTTTCCCTCCCCTCTCTCTCTCTCTTCTCATTATCTTCCTCTCCTCTCCCCTCTCTCTTACCTCGTTGTTTCCCTCCCCTCTCTCTCTCTCTCTTCTCATTATCTTCCTCTCCTCTCCCCTCTCTGCTCTCTCTTACCTCGTTGTTTCCTCCCCTCTTTTATTACGTGTGTTGAGCAACACCGGCGCTCCGGGATCCTGTTTCCCGTTGATATCTGAGCAATGTGTTCCGAGCCAGACGGCGGCGGCGGGGAGGGGAGGAGAAGAGAGGAAAGGAGAGGAGAAGAGAGGAGAGGAAATGAATAGAATAGAAAAAGAAGAGAAGAGAGAAGAGGAGAAGAGAGGAGAGGAGAGGAAAGGAAAAAGGAAAAGAGAGGAAAGGGAAGAGGAGAGGAGGGACGAGACGAGACGAGAGGAAAGGAAAGAGGAGAGGAGGGACGAGACGAGACGAGAGGAGAGGAAAGGAAAGAAGAGGAGAGGAGAGCGGGGAAGAGAGAGGATAGGAATCGGAGGCAACCGGAAATTATGCTTTATGTGGCGAGTGGACGTTATCGTGGCCATTCTTTTGTGTTCTATGGTATATATATATTTGTTGTAGTCCTTTTTTATCGTTTTTTTCCTTCTTCTTTGGCAGGGAGGTTTTGTAGGCGAGTGAAATGCGTCATTATTTGTACTTTTTATATTGAAAATATCGAAAAATCCAGAATGAATCCCTTATTTCGCAATCATAATTGCAATTAATCCTTGCATGATAAACCAGTGCATTAATATTTCCCCCACTCCCCCCTACTCTTTTTTTTCTTTTCTTCCTGGTCTCTTCTCTTTACTGTCTTCTCTCTTCTCTTCTCTTTTCTTCTCCCACACTCCTTAATCTCCCCCTTGTGCGTGTTGGAGAAGAGAGGCAAGCGTGGGCGTGGGAGGCATTGGAAGTTGTCATGCGTTGAATCATGCACGAGCGTGTGAGATAAATTGCATAATAGGGTTTATTTGTTTAGGTTCATGCAATGAAAGTAGAGGTGTTTATTTTATTTTGTTTGTAGGAGCCATGCAAAAAAATGGAAATCTTCATGCCCGAAATCGTAAAAAAAGAGCCATGCAAAACACGAAAAATGTAAATAAAGCCTTGCAAAAATATTTAGAAATGAGAACCACACACTTAAAAAGATGAAATAAGAACAGAAAAAAATATCACAAAATAAGAAATAAAAATCATGCACAGAATTAGAAAGTTTTATGTGGTCGCGGGACAGAAGTGAGGTTGACCAATCACGACGATCTGAGAGGTGAAGTGAAGTCGACGGCGTGTGTGTGTGTGTGTGTGTGTGTGTGTGTGTGTGTGTGTGTGTGTGTGTGTGTGTGTGTGTGTGTGTGTGTGTGTTGTGTGTGTGTGTGTGTGTGTGTGTGTGTGTGTGTGTGTGAGAGAGAGAGAGAGAGAGAGACAGACAGACAGACAGACAGACAGACAGACAGACAGACAGACTGACTGACTGACTGACTGACTGACTGATTCTGTCTTGCTTGTGTCTGTCTACATTCGCCTTATGCTATTCCCATTATCATTATCAATCGTCACCATCAACCACCATCATCCATGCGTGTTGGAGAAGAGAGGCAAGCGTGGGCGTGGGAGGCATTGGAAGTTGTCATGCGTTGAATCATGCACGAGCGTGTGAGATAAATTGCATAATAGGGTTTATTTGTTTAGGTTCATGCAATGAAAGTAGAGGTGTTTATTTTATTTTGTTTGTAGGAGCCATGCAAGAAAATGGAAATCTTCATGCACGAAATCGTAAAAAAAGAGCCATGCAAAACACGAAATAGAAAAAATGTAAATAAAGCCTTGCAAAAATATTTAGAAATGAGAACCACACACTTAAAAAGATGAAATAAGAAAAAAAAAATTATCACAAAATAAGAAATAAAAATCATGCACAGAATTAGAAAGTTTTATGTGGTCGCGGGACAGAAGTGAGGTTGACCAATCACGACGATCTGAGAGGTGAAGTGAAGTCGACGGCTGTGTGTGTGTGGTGTGTGTGTGTCTGTGTGTGTGTGTGTGTGTGTGTGTGTGTGTGTGTGTGTGTTGTGTGTGTGTGTTGTGTGTGTGTGTGTGTGTGTGTGTGTGTGTGTGTGTGTGTGAGAGAGAGAGAGAGAGAGACAGACAGACAGACAGACAGACAGACAGACAGACAGACAGACAGACAGACTGACTGACTGACTGACTGACTGACTGACTGAATTTCTGTCTTGCTTGTGTCTGTCTACATTCGCCTTATGCTATTCCCATTATCATTATCAATCGTCACCATCAACCACCATCAATCATCATCAATGCTCGTATCACCACCACCGTCAACATGATCATCACCAACATCACCCCCGCCATCATCACAGATTACTGCAATCATTTCCCTCCACCACTTAGCGAATCGAGAGACAGGAAAAGAGACAAAGGAGACAGAGAAGAGACAGAGGCAGACAAGACGGAGAAGAGATAGAGAAGATAGAGAAGAGAACAAAGAAGAGACAAAGAAGAGGCAGACAGACGGAGAAGAGATAGAGAAGAATAGAGAAGAGACAAAGAAGAGACAGACAAGACAGAGAAGATAGAGAAGAGACAAAGAAGGCAGACAAGACGGGGAAGAGACAGACAAGACAGAGAAGAGGCAGAGAAGACAGGGAGATGAGAGAGAGAGAATGAAGGAGAAGTCACGTGATTGGATAATCAGCTTTGATTTCGTAACCTTCCGGAAGTTGTTGCATGAGTGTTTATGACAAGATTCGGGCCGCACCTTAATTGCACCGAGGGGGGGGGGAGAGGGGCCGGGGGAAAAGGTAAGAGGAGGTGGGGGAGAGGGGAAAGGTAAGAGGGGGGTGGGGGAAAGGGGTGGGGAAAGATAAGAGGGGGGGGGATTAAGGGTACAGGAAGTTAATGAAGATAGAGAGAGAAAAGTAAAGGGGGTGATGATGAAGGCGGAGAGAAAAGTAGGGTAAGATGATGGAAGGGCGGAGAGAAAGAGTGGGAGATGAGGAGGAGAGGAGAGGAGAGGAGAGGAGAAACGAAGAGAACGGGAGTAAGAGAAGTGCAGGGGAAGAAACGCTTTGTATGCGTTGAGGGATGAATTAGGTAACTCTTTCTATTATGCTTAAGAAAGAAAAATGCAAGAAAAGTACTTTCCCCCCCCAAAAAAAAAAAAGAACAAGAGAAACGGGAAAAACACAAAGAGGAAGAAAACAAACAGAAAAAACAAACGAAGGATATAAAAATAGATAAAAAAGATATAAAAAAAAACAAGATGTCACGCCATGTTCGTCACGAGAGCCCGAGTCTACAGGTGGACGGCCATCTTCTCGCCCGGTGCTAATAACCTCCTGACCCATCCTGAAGAATAAAGGAACATTCACAAACGAACACGAGAGAGGGGCGGGGAAGAGCGTTCGAGTTAAATTAATTTTTTCGTCGTCCTGTTGTCACGCGCTTCGGAATTCCAACCGATTCGTCGTGTGTGGGGAATTATTTGGTCGTCGGATGTGTGTCTGTGTGTGATGTGATGTGATGTGCATTATTTGCTGGAATTGACTTGTGCTCGTTTACATGCGCGAGGGAGCGAGGTGGGCTTGCTGGGTGGGTGGGTGGGTGGCTTGGTGGTGGGTGGGTGGGTTGGTGTGAGCGAGGGCGGGTGCGTGGCGGGATTGCATGACAAAGTGCATGATGGATAGCTCGCACGTTTTCTTGTTAGTATGGGACGGGTGGAGGATGGGGAGGGGGTGGGAGGAGGAGGGTAGAGGGAACGGGAAGCAGAGGGGGGGAGGAAGGGTGGGGAGGGAATGAGAGAAGGAGGGGGGAAAGGGACGGAAGGAGAAGCATGAGGTGGGGAAGAGAGGATAGAGGTGGGGAAGGAGGGAGAGAGGAAGGAAGGAGGGAAGGAAAGGAAGAACGCCCCAAAAGAAGTAAAGGAAGAGAATAACAGGGGAGACGAAAGGAACAGAACAGTTTCCTTCCTTTCGCGCATATTCACAGAGTGCAAGATCATGGCACGGATTCGCCAGTTTACATTCTGCCAAACTATCTCACTCTCCATCTTCGCCTTCCTTCCACCTTTCGCTTTATTTTCCCTCCTCTCCCGGTTCTCCCACCTGCCTGGTTTTCCCTGATTTCCCTTCCGCATACTTGACGCATAATTCACGCACTGAAAATAAACCTTTAAAAGTCTCTTAAGTGTTTATTATCGCGACTTTAAACAAAGGCGAGAGAGATAATCTAGAGAACGGTGTTTAGGTTAAGCCTTGGCGACGGAAGGACACGTTAATGGCGGTAGATTTTCCCGCCAGAAAGAGCGTTCAGCGGACGGTTAAGGAATGTCGACAGAATGGGAGAAGGAGAAGTCTTTCGAATTTATCAGTGTGTCCCTTTCTCTCCCTCCGTGTTGTGTGTGTTCGATGTGACGTGTGATATTGGGTGTTAGTGTGTGTTGCGTAGACGGTCGTTAACTCGAACGATGTCACGTGTAATAGACTTCCGGTCGATGTGTACGATTTTTTTCAGGATTTTAGGGTCGTACGAGAATTTATAGATTTTTATGTTGGTCGTTTTATCCTTTTCTATGTTGTTATTTTGTTTTATTCGTGTATTGTCCATTCACTTATTTTATCTCCGAGTTGTTTCACTACTTATTTTATTAAAGTTAACCTGCATAAATGAGGTTTGGGTGATAATTGATAGATTGCAGAAATTCGATGCATTTGCGACGTCCCGGCCAAGTGCTCAAACTTTGCGGGTAATTGCCGTTTGTCCGCCATTCAGGGCCAAATGCTAATCGTTCTCCCTCCGTCTGAGTATGTGCTTTGTTTATATTTTGTCAGGAAAAAAAAAACATTGAATTTCGCTTTGTTTGATTGTATGATTTTTCGTTGTCTTTTTTGTTTGTATTTTCTCGCCATAAAACAATAAGGTTGATTATGATTTTATTTGTTTATATTTTTCTTTCGTTTTTTGTTGATGTTGAATGCCCATCTGCCATCCATTGATTGCCACGCTAATATTGCTTTTTAATTAGACGAAGTGTAAATCAGTGGCTGGATGATTGATATTTATGATAGCTGGAAGTTGATAGTAATTACGAAAACTTTGTGATAATTAAACTTCAAGTTATGTCATTTCTATCTATCATTTGATTTTCTGTTTATCTCTCGTCCATCATCTCTTCCATTCATAATATATTTTTCTCTTTCTCTTTCATCCATCATTTAATTTTCTCTTTCTCTTCCATCCACCATTTAATGTTCTCTTTCTCTCTTTCCAGGTTTGTGGTAGCGTCCGAGTCGGCACTGTGTCCCGCGTGTGGTATTTACGCCTCATAAGGACATGTTGAGTGGTTAGCGGAGCGAAGACGTACAACGAAGGCAAGGGTGAGATTCGCTTAACACGTATGCCACGCGGAAGGGAGATGGCTGTTGTAGTTGGGGTGTGATGGTGGTGATGAGGGTGATGGTCGTGGTGGTGTGGGTGGTGATGATTGATTTTGAAGATTGTAGGCCTATGTCTGATAATGATGACTGGTGATGGTCGGTTATGGTTGTGATAGTGAGGATTAGTGATGATAATTGATGGTGAGGATGATAATGTTGCTATTGATGGTGACGATGATGATGGTGTTACTCATAGCTTAATGGGAAGAAGTGACATGACAAGAACATGATAAGGAAGAGGTACGAGCGAGAGTTGTATGATGAGTATCGCGACGTATGGTAATGAGGTGGAAGAGATCAGCTGTTCGAGGGTGTTGTTGGAAGTGGCGATTAAATGGAATTAATTAACTGCACGGCGAAGGCAACAGATGATGGTGATGATGGCCTCGGGTTGTGTTAGCCCTGGATACAGTAGAGGAATTGTTGGTTGCGTGTTGTGTGGTTATTGTTATTGTTATTGTTTTGGAATTTAAGGGTCGGTTTGTTACGTTTTCCGTGGGAAAAAGTATCTTGAAAATTAATTTGCTTTCTCGCTTTACATCCCTCTCTCTTTATCTCTACCCCCCCTCCCTCCTCTCTCTCTCTCTCTCTCTCTCTCTCTCTCTCTCTCTCTCTCTCTCTCTTCTCTCTCTCTCTCTCTCTCTCTCTCTCTCTCTCTCTTCCTCTCTCTCTCCTTTCTTCTCCGTCCCCCCCCCATATCTCTGCCCCCCTCTCTCTCTCTCTTCTCTCTCTCTCTCTCTCTCTCTCTCTCTCTCTCTCTCTCTCTCTCTGTCTAAGCAATCTGTTCTTTTTTGTTCTCCATCCTCCTTAATTAAGAGCAGTCTTGTAGGGGGACCATCCAAGGGAACTGATAAAACGCCCGAGGAGGGAGATAGCCTTGTGTGGTCGAGAGGGAGGGGGCGTCCTGCTACAGATCGAGGCCGAGATACGTAGGATCCGTGTCCGAGAGGGATGCTGGAGGGGAGGGAGTGGGGGAGGGGGAGGAAGGACGTCTGAGAGGAAGGAAGTGTGGGGATGGAGTGTCGAAGGGAGAGAGGAGGGGGAGTGATTGAGGAGTGGGAAGAGGAAGAGGAAGGGGGTTGAAGTGAGGGTGATCGAGAACGGGGGGAGGATGAGGAGGAGGAAGGGGAAGAGGAAGAGGGAGGAGGTTCGTGTGAGGGTGATCGAGGAGGAGGAAGTGGAAGAGGAAGGGAAAGGCAAATAAGATGACGAAAAAGAAGAGGAAGAAGAGGGGTAAGGGGAAAAAGAAGAAGAGAAATAAGGTAGAAATAGAGAGAGAAGGTAACAGATAGGGGAAGATGAACGGGAAGGGACGAGAGGGCAGGCGGAAGAGAAGAAAAAATAAAGAGAAAGGAAAAGAAAAAAAAGGAGGAAGAGGGGAGGGATATGAGTAAAAAATAAAGAACAAACAATGGACAAAAGAAAAAATGAAAAAAAAGAATAAAAGGAATAAAGAAACCGAAAAGGGAGAAGGGGGCGTGTCGAAAGGGGCGTGTCCGAGTGGAAAGGGGCCAGAAGCACGTCCGGCTCGGAATTCTGACACTTTGATTTACTTCCCCCCCAAATGGCGGCCATAGAGTGCCCGCGGTGAGATATGTGGGGGTGCGTGACCCTCGCTCGCCTCCTCTCCTCGGTCTCTCGGTTTTTCGGTCTTCTTCTGTTTCTCGTCTCCAGGTCTCTTTATTCTCTGTTTATTTTCTCTCGTTTCTTAGTTTGTTTTTTTGTTCTTTGTCTCTTGATCTCTCTGTCTCCCGTCTCTCGTCTCTCGGTTTCTTGGGTCTCATTGTCTCGTCTCTCGGTATTTCGGTCTCTCAGTTTCTCTCGATTTTTCGGCATTTCGGTCTCGTCTCTCAGATTCTTGGTCTCTCGATTTCTCGGTATTTCGGCCTCTTGTCTCTCGGTTTTTCGGCATTTCGTCTCGTTCTCAGATTCTTGGTCTCTCGATTTCTCGGTATTTCGGCCTCTTGTCTCTCGGTTTTTCGGCATTTTTGTCTCTCGGTTTCTCGGTCTCGGTCTCTCGGTTGGAATGTGGACGCGGTTAGGCTGGGAGTTCAGAAGGAAATCTTTGACGTGGCTTTTGTTAAGGGTGGGAGGGAGAGGGAGAGGAGAGTAAGGGAGATGGGAGAGGGAGGAGTGAGGGAAGGGGCAAGAAGAAGGTAGAGGTACGGAGGGGAAGAAGAGTATAGGGGTAGAGGGTACGGAGAGGGTTGGTAGGAGGGAGCTGATAGCGAGGGGAAGGACGGGGGAGGGAGAAGGGGAAATGAGAGGGAAAGGGCGAGAAGAAGGGTAGAGGTAGAGAGGGGGAAGAAGAGGGAAAAGGGGGGATAAGAGAGTAGGGGTAAGGAGAGAGCTAGTAGGAGGGAGCTGAGAGGACGAGAAAGGACAGGGGAGAGAGAGGAAAAGGAAAGAGACGAAAGAGGAAGAGGATATGGAGAATGAAAAGGGAAAGGGCATAAAAGGAGAGAGAAAGAAAGAAAGGAAGAAAATGAGAAATGGAGTAGGAGTGGGAGAAACTGCTTTCGTATATATAAGGGCTTAAAAAGGACTAGAAACACAAAAATTGACGAGGATTTGATGGAAGCTAAATGTCGTCATATCCGACCGAAAGAAATGGCAGATAAAATCCGTAAAATGTGGTAAATTACGATATTATTATGAAATATGAAATAACTTGGCCACTGGGGACAAGACGAGGTCATAGAAGGGGGTGGGGGGGTGAGTGACAGGTGTTAAAAATGTAAGGCGGAGGAGTGAGGGGGCCCTGCGGGGGGGGGGGGGTGACCGGGTGTATTGGGGATGAGAGCCGAAGTGGTCGCCTTCGAGGTGGCAGAGGATGTAGAAAATATCATTTTGGGTTTTAGTAAAGGAGAAAGAGAGATAGAGAGGGAAGGGATAGAGAGAGGAAGGAGAAATATGGGAGAGAGGAGAGGAGGAGGGAAAGGGATAGAGAAATGGAGGGAAAGGATAGAGAGAGAGAGAGAGGGAGAGGGGTAGAGAGAGGAAATGAGAGTGATGGGGAGAGGGAGAGAGGGAAATGAGAGTGATGGGGAGGGAGAGAGAGAGGGAAAGGGATAGAGAGAAGAAAAAGAGATGTAAGGAGAGGAGAGGAGAGAGAGAAAAAGAAAAGAAAGGAATGGAATGGAATGAGAGAGGAAAAGAGAGAGAGATGGAGGAAAAGGGAGAGGAAAAAGGAGCGAGCAAGGGAGAGAGATATAGCCATTAAACATGGAAAGCCTCTTTCGCTATCAATATTTCCTCTGCAGTCCCCCATCGCTCATAACGTTTATGTCACTCCCTTGTCCCCCCCCCACCCTCTGCCCGATTTCCCTACATCCTAAATCCCCATTTCCACTTTAACCCAATCCTTTTGCATTCACTCTCTGCTCTATTTCTTACCCCCTTGTTTCTTACCTTACCTTCCCCCAATCACCCTAATCCCCGTCTGATACCCCATTCCTCACTCCTTCCCCTATTCCTTATTCTCAAGTCTTTCCGTCCTCACTCTGTTTCCAGTTCCCTCTACCTCTTGCTTCTCACTTTATTCGTTATCCCCGCACACCAGTCCTAACCCCTCTTTTTCCGCCCTTATATTTACCCCTCGCCCAGGTCCCCCATCCCCCAGCCGGAGGTATCCCCTCTTTCCCCATCGCTTTATTTACCCCTTGCCCTATTCCCCATCCCCGTTCCCTATCCCTTCCCCCATCCCTGTTCCTTATCCCTTCCCCCATCCCCGTTCCCTATGCCTTCCCCCATTTATTATCCCCTTCCCCCATCCCCCACCCCCCATTTTACCCCATGAGGAACGCTGATGACGGTGAGGCTTTACGGCGAGCCAAACAAACAGAGCGTGACATATGCGACCGGTTCGGAAGCGAAATAAAATTCTCGTAAAATAAGGTCCAATGATCTTGGCTCAGGTGGGTGGGTGGGTGGGGGGTGGGGGGAAGGAGAAAGAAGAGGGTTGGAAGAGTAGGGGGAGGAGGGAAGGAAGGGTAAGGACGAGAGAAGAAGGAGTTCAGGAGGAGAGGGAGTAGAGGAAGCAGGAGAGAGAGAGAGATTAATAGAGAGAGGTGGAAGAGAGGGAGAGGAGAGGAGGATAGAAGAGATTGAGAAGAGAAGATCGTGAAAGATATAATACACGGAAAGAGTGTGAAGAAATAGAGGGAGAGAGGGAAGGAGGAAATGCAAGGAGAGAGGAGAAGGGAGGAGAGAATAAGTGGAACAGCCAGCGCTGCTATTCGACCATACGAAAATTGGAAATCCGTTAGAAGTCTTCTCAGATTAGAAAAAAATGACAACTCATCGACAGTAATTAACGCACAGGTTCCTTCTCTCTCTCTCTCTTTTTCTACTCTTATCCATTCTCTTATTCCGAGGCAATGCGTGGATAGGCTTCGTGGATAAAGGACGGCGATCGCGGATTGGTGATTAGGTTGGGTCAGGCCGCGAGGGACTTCGGGGAGGGATATTGATTGGCTTTGGTGCACGTTGCGCTACCTGCGGGGTATCCTGTGTACGGGTGTAGCTTGTGTGTGTGTATATATATATATATATATATATATATATATATATATATATATATATATATTATAGTATTATATGTGTGTGTTGTGTGTGTGTGTGTGTGTGTGTGTGTGTGTGTGTGTGTGTGTGTGTGTGTGTGTGTGTGTTGTGTGTGTGTGTGTGTGTGTGTGTTGTGTGTTTGTGTGTCACGCACACACATGTACATATATATATGTGAACCGTCAAGAAAGAATCGAGGTTCTTTTACAGGTCACTGAACGACCTACGATAGAATGAAAAGGTAAACAAAAGTCAGCCTGAACTTAATTAAATAAGGAAACCTCTTGAGGTCTCTGCCTGACTTTCGTTATTTAATTTTATCCACTGCGAGAAGAGAAGAAAAGAGGAGAGGAAGAAATAGTAAAGGAAATGGGGAACCAAGGGAAGATGAAGATGAGCAAAGGAGAATGGTAAGAGAAGGGAAGAAGGTTAAAAGAATGTGAGAGAAGTGAGAAAAAAGGAGAGCAGAAAGAGGAGGGGAGGAGGAAAAGGCAGGAGGGAGGGAGAGACACGGGAGGGAAAGGGGAGAGAAGAAGGGGAAGAAGAAAGGAAGAGGGGACCCCAAAGACGGCAATAAAAAATGATATTGAGAGCAGAAAGAAAAGGTTCGATAAGAAAGGCAGGAGAAAAAGGATCGGGAGGAGAGAAAATAAAGAAAGAGAAAGAAAGAAAGAAGGGACAGAGAGAGAGAGAGAAAGAAAGAGGGGGAAATGAGAGAGAGGGGAGGGAGGGGGGAGGGGGAGAGAGGGTGGGTCTGTCGCAAATGGAACGGCCGTGATTGAGATTGACGTGTCGAGGCTGAAATAAATAGTTTGTGTGAAGAGCGGCGTTCCGTCCGCGGTCGGACCTGGAGTGGTGATGGGAGATGTTGGTAAATGCTGTCCTCGACCCTTCCCCCTATCCCCTATCTCCTACCCCTCCTACCCTTCCTTCCCTCCTCCTTTCCCCTACCCTCCCTCTGCCTTCCTCCTTTCCCTTACCTCCCTTCGCCCTCTTCCCTCCCTTCGCCCTCTCGCTCTCTCCCTCTTCCTCCTCTCTTCCTACCTCCCTCCACTTCCCCTCCTCCTTCCCTCGCCGTCCCCCTCCCTCCACCTACTCCCCTGCACCCTCCTCCCCATTCCCACCCTCCTCCGCCCCCACCCTTCCCCATACCCCCACTGCCCTCCTCCCCTCCTCCTTACCTCCTCCGCCCTCCTCCCCTCCCCCTTACCTCCTCCGCCCTCCTCCCCTTCCCTGCGTGTGCGTGCGCGTGTGCGTATGCATCATGCTTAATGTGTATGAGCGCGAGATCTGTGCGCCCATGACCTGCCCCATGAGCAGCGCCTCCGGTGTCTCGGCTCACCTTCAAGACTAATCCCCGGAGATTGAGTCGAAATCCCCCGGGCGCCGCACCCGATGCCTCAGGCGTGCGTCATCCTCGCTCTTCATTATAGCGATCTCACTCGACGTGGAACAGAACAGCTTCACTAACGTCGTCCCCACCCCCTCGCTTCCCCCTCGCCTCCCATCCCCATGCTTTTTCCTCCCCACTCCTCCCTCACTCATCTTCTGTTGGTCCTCGGCCCCTCGCTTTCCCTCCCCCTTCGGTTGCTCCTCGACCCTTCCTCGCTCCCCCCCTCCTCGTTGCTTCGACCCCCTCCTCCCTCCCCCGGTTGCTCTCCCCCCCTCACCCTTCTCTTCCTTCCCTTCTCCTCGACCCCTCTTCCCACTCCCACCCCCTCGGTTGTTCCTCACCTTTCCGTGCGCTTCGTTCCCGGACACCTGCTCTCGCCTGCTGCTCACCTGCTCCCTCTCTCTCCCCTCCCCTCTCCCTCCCTCCTTCTCTCCCTCCCCTCCCTCCCTCCTCCCTCTCTCTCCCTCTCTCTCGCCTCACCCTTCTATCTCCTTCTTTTCCCCATCTGCCTTTTTTCTTCACGGAAGGATCAGTCTCCTGTGTTTCCTTTTTATGCCAGAGAGAGAGAGAGAGAGAGAGAGAGAGAGAGAGAGAGAGAGAGAGAGAGAGAGAGAGGAGAGAGAGAGAGAGAGAGAGAGAGAGAGAGAGAGAGAGAGAGAGAGAGAGAGAAAGTGTGTGTGTGTGTGTGTGTGTGTGTGTGTGTGTGTGTGTGTGTGTGTGTGTGTGTGTGTGTGTGTGTGTGTGGTGTGTGTGAGTGTGAGAGAGAGGAGGGGGGGTAGGGAGAGAGAGTGGAAGAGAGAAAGAAAGAGACAGCCAGACAGGTAGATGGAGAGATAGAGAGAATAGATAGATAGATAGATAGATAGATAAACAGGCAGCCAGACACCCGACAATCGCACAGGAAAACAAAACTCCTCCCCCATTTGGAAATCAATAACGACCACTCGGTTTGCTCTGCTCCTCTTGTGCAATATTCAATAAGGTGAAAGTTGAAAGCCTAACCCCTAAGCCTACTTTAGTTTAGGCTTAGGCTGTGAAATAATAAAAAATAAGAAACTTTTTCCCTTATTTGTTCGGAGTCGTTAAATAATTAATAAAGTTGTATTGTTTGTTTGTTTTTCTATTTCTTTCCTTCTTTCTTTCCTTTTTTCTTCTTCTTCTTTTTTTTTTTTTCTTTTTTTTTTCCTTTATGTTCTTCCATCCTTCCTTCCTTCCCTCCCTCCTTCCTTCCTTCCTCTTCCTTCCTTTCTTCTTCTTTCTTTTCTCTGCTACTCCTTCGTATATCGGCCTACATGCATTGGGTTTAGTACACGCTTCACGAAACAGCGCCTGGGAAATGTGTATGTGTTTACCGTTTCCCGAATTAATTAGAACGGACGAAACATATTAAAAGGGAAGGGGAGCGATGCAGGTGGCGAGGGGGGGGGGGGATTGGTATGGGATTGGTGTTGGTATTTTATTCGGATTGGATTCTGTTTGTTGTGGGACGAAGCGTTTTGTGTCCTGGTTTGTGGTGCTTCGGTGCGTTCTTCGGTGCGTTTCGAAGTGCCTGAAGCTTCGGTGCGTTTCGAAGTGACTGAAGCTTCGAAACATCTCGGTGCGATTTTATTATTATTATTACTATTATCATTATCATTATTATTATTGTTATTATTATTATTTATTTATTGTTGTTGTTGTTGTTGTTGTTGTTGTTGTTGTTTATTATTATTATTTTTTATTTATTTATTTATTTATTTATTTATTTATGAATTTTTTTAGTGATTGAGTAAATTTAAAGAATGCTTTGACATGTTTCTTCTTCTTCGTATTGTTGAGTGGTGAATGGGGTTGGCTCGGATACAAGGCGAGAAAGATGTTATCGTATTTTTTACTATTCTTGCTGCTACTTGCTTTTATTATTATTGTTGTTGTTGTTGTTGTTGTTGTTATTGTTAATGTTATTATTTTTCAGTTATTATTGTTATTGTTATTTATGTCAACTTTTTATTATTATTGTTTTGTTTTGTTGTTGTTGTTATTAATGTTGATGTTGCTATTTATTGTTGATTTTGTTGTTATTGCTGTTGTGTTATCGTTTGTTGTTATTCCAGTACAAGATTTTTGTTTAAAAAGGATAAAAAAATATTGAAAAATGCTGACGATGATACGTAATTCCCCCCCCCCTCTTTCTCCTCTTTGACGTACTTCTTCTCTCTACTCTCCTTCTCTCTTTCTTCTTCCTTCCTCTCTTTCTCCTTCTTCGACATATTTCCCTCCTCTCTCCCTTCCCGCCTCTCTTTCTCTCTCTCTTCCTTCCTTCGACATATTTCCCTCTCTCCTTCCTCCCCTACCATTCTTCCGACATATTTCCTCCTTTCCTCCTCTTTCTCTTCGCTAGATATATTTCCCCTTTCTCTCCTCTTTCTTCTCTTTTCCTCCTTTCCCTCCTCCTCCTCCTTTCTTTTCTAGATGTATTTCCTCCCTCCCTCTCTATTCTTCCCCCGAATATTTCCTTCCTTTCCCTCCTCCTCCTTTCTCTTCCCTATATATTTCCCTCCCTTTTCCTCCTTCCTTCTTCCTCTTTAGATGTTTTCCCTTCCCTCTCTTTCTTCCTTTCCCCGACATTTTTCTTCCCTTTCTCCTCCTCCTTTTCTCTCCCTAGATATTATTTCCCTCCTTTCCCTCCTCTCTTCCTCTTCCTAGATGTATTTCCTTCCCTCCCTCTCCTCATTCCTTCCCCCGATATATTTCCCTCCTTCCCTCCTCCTCCTTCTCTTCCTAGATATATTTCCCTCCTCCTCCTCTTTTCTCTTCGCGAGATATATCTCGCCCGCACGACCTGATTCCTTACGTCAGGATCCCAAAGGGAGAAAAATGAGAGAGCAAGATCTCATCTTTATCCCTATCGCGGGAATGGAGGGGGAAGAAGGGGAGGTGGCGGGGGGGGGGTGGAAGTGGATTTAGGGTTGGGGGTGAAAGGGGGATGGGGTGGAGGTGAAGGTGGATTTAGGGGTGGGGGTGAAAGGGGGATGGGGTGGAGGTGAAAGTGGATTTAGGGGTGGGGGTGAAAGGGGGATGGGGTGGAGGTGAAAGTGGATTTAGGGGGGGTGAAAGGGGGATAGGGTGGAGGGGGAAGTGGATTTAGGGGTGGGGGTGAAAGGGGGATGGGGTGGAGTGGAAGTGGATTTAGGGGTGGGGGTGAAAGGGGAGGGGGAGGGTGGAGACGGGTGTGGAAGGGAGGAAGTGAAGGTGGGAGTGTAAGAGAGGGTGGAGGTGGAGAGAAGGGAAAAGGGAAGGGTGGAGGTGGATGTCGGGGTGGAAGTGGAAGGGTGGGGTGGGGTTGAGAGTGGACGGAAGTGGAGGTGAGCGTTAAGTGGAGTTAAGGTGGAGGTAGTTTAAGAGGTGAGAGTTGGGGGTCGAGGGTGAAGGTGAGAGTGTAAGTTGAGGCGAGTGTTAGGGTGGAGATGGATACGAAGATGGAGGTGGATATAGAAGGAGAAGTGGAAGAGAGAATAAAGAAATGACAGGAAAGGAGAGTAAAGGAGTAGACAGGAAAAGGCCAATGAGTGAGCGGTACTTCGGCATTTATAGAACGAGGAAGGGGCATAAGGGGCGAAAGTAAAGTTGGAAGGATAGAGACACAGGCAATTCAAAAACAGAGGAGAGAGATGAAAAAACAATAAAAGGGGGAAAGAGAAGAGGACATGCAAAAGGGGATAGAAAAGAGAAAATGGTAAACAAAAAAAAAACAGAATATACTGAAAAGCGTCGTCAAAAAAGGAATGCCATTTTTGAGAAAGCGAGTGAGTTAGGTCATGAAACAAAACTTTTATTTACAAACAGTTTTAGGAAATTCTTTTCATCGACAACATATTTTAATGGATTTTTTCCCCCGCATGTCCAACACGCAGACTTTTTTTTTTACAGGGGGGAAAAATGCCACGGTGAATTTTTTATATGAAAAATGATTGATATTTCGAAACGTGATACATGTAATTGGTTAATGGAGAGAGCAATGTTACGTCATGTTGAGTCATCACGCTTTTTGAATTTGAAGGCCGCCATTACAACAGGGATAGAAAAAGGGACGGAATTAAGGTGTTAATCGTTTTAATTCATTCGCAAACAAATTATTTTCTTGTCCTTCTGGTTCTGCTTGTTGTTCTTCCTCTTGGCCATGCTTTTTTTTTCTTTCTTGTTTTTCTTCTTCATGTTCTTGTTTAGTATCTTCCTTCTCTTCCTTTTCATCTGTTTTTTATCATCATCATCCTTCCTTTTCGTCTTCTTTTTCACTTCTCATTCTTATTCCTATGCTTATTCTCCTCCTCCTCTCCTCCTTTTGCTCCTCTTAGCTTTACTCTCTCTCCTCCTTCTCTTACTCTCTCTCTTTACTCCTCCTCCTCTCCTCCTACTTACTCCTCCTCCTCTTTCCTCTTACCTTCCTCCTCTTTCTCCTTTACTTTTTCTCCCTAATTTCTTCTTCCTCCCTTTACCTCCTCCCCATCTCCACATCCTCCGCATCCTCCTCAAGCTTTATTCCTACAAAAAAAAAAATGACTCGCCGTTGCCTGTTACTCCGTTTCCATCCCTAATCCCTCCTTCGTAAACAGATCTGCAACAGGAACTCTGGTCGATCCGGCTGTCTCTGGAGGCGGATGGGCCGATTACATCCTTCACGGTCTTCGAGTGTAAACATAATGTAGGCCGTTGGTCCGTGGGTTGGGCGAGGCTTGTTCTGTTTTATCTGTTTATTTACTTACTTGGTTACTTAGTTAATCGCTTGCTTGATTACTTATTTACTTATTTACTCACGCATTCGCACACTCATTCGTTCACTTGCTCGCTCACTCACTCATTGACGTATTTTCTCGCTCACTTGCTTACTAAGTTTTAATCTTTTTTGCGATATATATGCACATATATATGTATATATATATATATATATATATATATATATATATATATATATATATATATATATATTTATATATCTATATATCTATGCATGTATATATGTATACAATGTTTTTGGGGTTGGTGGGTGGGTAGGGAAGGAGAAGGCAGTTTGTGAGAAATGAATTCAGAAAATAATTGAGATTTTGGTAGAATTATTCTGTCAGTGTGAGCAACGATGATGATTATAACGACGGAGGTAACGATAATAGCCATAATCGTGATGTAGATAATGATAGAGAAAATGATGACCTTATTCAGTGTAAAAGCCAAAAATAGATTCGAGCAGACGCAGGAGGAAGAAGGGGCAGTAATTAAAGGAGGAAGGGAATTAGAGGGGGCCATTTTGTCTGTAAGTGATACATGTAGAGACCGGCGAGAGGGACATAGAGGAGGAGGAGATGATGATGATGAAGGGGAGGAGGAGGAAGAGAATGAGAATGAGAATGAAGAGGAAGAAGAGGAGGAGAATGAAGAAGAAGAAGAAGAAGAAGAAGAAGAAGAAGAAGAAGAAGAAGAAGAAGAAGCAAAACAGCAGCAGCAACAGCAACAACAACAACAACAACAACAACAACAACAACAACAACAACAACAACAACAACAACAACAACAACAACAACAACAACCTGGAGAAGGAAAAGGGAAGACGAAGAATACAAAAAAATGGAAAGAGAATAGCGAAAGAAATAAAAGGAAGAGAAGAGAGAGAGAGAGAGAGAGAGAGAGAGAGAGAGAGAGAGGAGAGAGAGAGAGAGAGAGAGAGAGAGAGAGAGAGAGAGAGAGAGAGAGAGAGAGAGAGAGAGAGAGAAACAAAAACAGGCAGTTACCGACACAGCCATCCCTGCAAATTTCCTCGATCCAGCTTGCCAGAGCGGCCAAAGGAAGCGCAATTGCGAGCCAGTATATCAGCCTCTTCGACGGATATTGCACCGTCTTCTTACTTCCCTCCGCGCGTGAAAATTCATTAACGCGGGTGCTTGCGTGTGTGAGGGAGAGGGGTGGGTATTGACTCGGTGCTGAAGAAAAAGGATGCGGAATATGGGTTGCTTGTGAGTCGGTTGCGCAGTGTGGTGATGTTTTTTTCTTTTTCTGAATAGCGGGTGATTATTTTCTTCTTTTTTTTGAGTCGTCTTTCCCCCTTTCGTTATCTTTTCTTTCTTTTTTTTTTACTTGCTTCCTCTTTTCTTCGTCTTTCTTCTTCTCTCATTTCCTTTTCTCTTCTCTTTCTCTTCCTCTTCCTTTTCGAAGTCTTCCCCTCTCCTTCCTTTCTTCCCCCTTTCCCATTTCATTCCCACTCATCCTCTCTCCTTCTCCTTTTTCCCCTCCTCTCTCCCTCTTCTCCTCCTCCTCCCTTCTCCCTCTCCTTTTCTCCTCCCTTCTTCATCGCTTATTATCGATCTCGACTGGGTAGCCAAAAAGCGTTCATTCATAGCGTCTGACCGGGTTATTGACCTGTTGACCCGTCGTGACCTATAGAGTAGTCTCTTTTGACCTTTCGCGTGCCTCACGAGGTCAGACGTAGGCATGTGTCATCTTGCTTTTTTTACATTTAATAATTAGACAGTCTTTTGGTACATGGAAAGATTTTTTCTCTTATAAACGTTTAGCTTTTTTGTGGAAGGAATTTTCTCATTTTAGATTTTATTATTTATTTAGTATTATTTATTGAAACGTTTGGGTTGCAAAACTTGATGAAATACGTCCTTTGAGGAAAAGGCATTAAACGTTTCAATGCAAGAGATTGATAAAGCTAGTACGTTTAATATTACAACACGTCTCCTGCTGCCCTGCCCCTCCGGTTCCCAGCCGTCGTCGTCTAATAAGGGCGAATTCGGTACGCAGGACGTTGTCCCATCTTGCTGTGCCTATTCATAAGAGGGCTGTTGGGATTTTGTGCTGGTTAGTGATCCTAGATTGATATGAACCCACGAGTCGGAAGATCGTTCCACGACTCGAAGTCAGGGCGTGAACAATTTTGAGAATCAGTTGATGTAGAGTGGTCTTAGTTAGAGTCGTTGTAGGTAATTCTGTATTAAGGTTGTATATTTGTGGGAGATCTTGGATACGTAGGCTCTGATGTCTGTTCATGTGATCCATAGTGATTGAGTATACGCTAGAGCTGGTCAAAGATTCGTCTAAGTCGGCCTCGTGTCTCGATCTCACCATCGTGCTGATTCATGGCTCTTCTGTGGTTGCGGGCTGCGGACCCAACGTCGCCGCGTCTAGTTTAGTAGGAGCATGGTCAGTGACTGGCGTCTTGGTGCCGCGGTGCGTGGTATCTTTCCAATTTGCGTACTTTGGACTACTGGTGTCTTTGCTAGCTGACGTGATGAATAGTATTATGACATAATTCTCTGTGTTGCTGTGATAGAGAGTGGTTTATAGCCCAAGTACGTGAGTTAAGTTATTTTATGGCGGCTCCGGCGGGGCGCTCTGGAAAATGATGAGATATGCTTGTGTACTGTTACTCAGTGTAGAGAGACTGGTCTGCAGGGTGTGTATAGTGTTGGCATGGAGCTTGGTGTAGGTAGATATTCACACAGAGGAAGGATTCAATACCTCCCGAGTCGTTGTTTTTGGCTCTCTTTTATCTCTGTATGAGTGGGATGGCGGCGTCGAGCATGAGTGATGTGTAGTAGCCTTTTTTCTTTCGCCCTCTG
>NW_020869658.1:44596-46325 GCF_003789085.1 Penaeus vannamei | reverse complement strand
CTGAAATTGCACTTACAATTTGCGAAGAATTTTCTCTCAGGGAAATTTGGTTGAACTGAAAAAAGAAAAGAAAACTCTAATGATAGTTCTGAAGAATAATTGAATCTAAATAATATTTTTTTTGTGTAACTGCTAATAGAACGGGATTGAAATACTCGTACCTTATATGCAAAATCCTCCATTGTGCGGAGTCAGACGAAGAAATCTGCAAATCTGTGTCACGCCTTTGTAAACATCAGCCAACTCTGGTGGTGTGCGGCAAGTCTTCAGTCCTTCACTATATATGACGTGATGCATGCAACAGGTACTTGTAAGAGGTACTGCAAAATCTATGAAAAATGTAGCAATCTAATCAATCTAATCAACATACACTGTCCAATCATTACTAATGTTATCTTTCTAAGCTATACCTTTACCTGGTCGCAGCGGGCGAGTGAGATAGATTTTATCTTATCTTAAGCTTTCGTCATTCACGATATGTCTAATGTGAAGTCATAAATATTTTTCCATTTCCTTTTCGTTAGATCTTTTACATGTCTGATATTTCAAAGTTCTCATGAAAAAGGAATAATACTTTATTTTCTAATGTAATTTGTAAACAATCACAGACATCGTGAAATGAGGATTATTAGAGACAATGATGGATAAAATCTCCACAGAGAGGCGAGTAAGCAATGTCATATGATACCGACAATGCTATTTAGAATGTGCTGTGGTTGTGATACTTTTAATGTCGACAATTATATCATAAAATATGATATCTTCAGAGAGCGAGAGAGAGAGCGAGAGCGAGAGCGAGAGAGCGAGAGCGAGAGCGAGAGAGAGAGAGAGAGAGAGAGAGAGAGAGAGAGAGAGAGAGAGAGAGAGAGAGAGAGAGGAGAGAGAGAGAGAGAAGAGAGAAGAGAGAGAGAGAGAGAGAGAGAGAGAGAGAGAGAGAGAGAGAGAGGGAGAGGGAGAGGGAGAGAGAGAGAGAGAGAGAGAGAGGAAAGGCTGATAGATAGGCGAAGGAAGATAAAATATTAGATAAATAAAATTTTTCTGTGTGTGTATAAACTTTTTATACACACACAGACACATTTTTGTGTGTGTACGTATATATATATATATATATATATATATATATATATATATATATATATATATATATATATATATATATATATATATATATATATATATATATATATACGTACACATACGCGTACAAGCACAAACACACAAACAGAGAGAGAGAGAGAGGGAGATTGATAGATATATAGACAGATCGAGAGCGCATCATAATGCCAACAATAATGCTGATATTGATAACTGAAATGTGATGATGATAATAATGATGATAATGATATTAATGATAATGATAATAAAGATAATGATAATATTAATATTCATGATATTAACAACAATAACAACGACAATAATAATGACAATAATAATAATGATAATGGTTTTACTAATAAACAATAATGATAATAATTATGATAATAGTAATGATAACGGTAATAGCAATGGCAGTGGTAATGATGGCGATTATTATGATAATATTGCTAATACTAAAATGACGGTAATAACCATAGTAATAATGATAATATGGTAATAACCATAGTAATAATGATAATATCACGATTAGAGTACATGAACGAGCCGTGTCCAGTACTGCAATGGCCCGATATAGCCAAGCTCAACTCCCGTCGTGGATAAAGATTGTTCAGAGTGTACAATCATCAGTCAC
>NW_020869658.1:32096-34596 GCF_003789085.1 Penaeus vannamei | reverse complement strand
ATAAGATATTTAATGCTGCATCACACATGCTGGAACACATCACAATGAGTATAAATACAGTAAAAGTTCTATGGAATTGGGTAAACTAAGGCCCAATCACGCTTTTGATACCAAGTTGTTGCAGTACTTGGAAACATTGCCTTAATTATTATCACTTATCACTTGATTATTACCTCTTGTGTTATCATAATCCCGCGGGCACCTGCCTGTGACCCAGCGATTAAATTGATTCTCAACCTCGCATCGGATTTGCAGGTGGCAGGTGTTGCAAGTGCGGCTGGAAGGGGGGACTCCGGAAGCTCTCGTTCAGGAGTTCCACGACCTTGAAGATCCACACGAGCTCCAGGTCCTCCGGGTCAGCAGAGTGCCAGGTGAGTGCCAGTCAAGATTTTCGGTGAATGTTCTAGCTTTCATAGATGTTGTTATAGATGTTTAAGGAGTTGTAGGCACGGGGGAATGTGGTAATGACTGAGGGAAGGGATGTATGGTGCGGCAGGAAATGTCTTAGTTTTGTCATCTTCCTGTGTCATTTTGGGTTATCTTTGTAGGATAAAATATCGCGATAATGCAATGTCTGCAACACGTGTGATTGCAAGATACATTGACAATGGCTGCGTTTGTGATTTCTTTCCTTCGGGTGAGGCATGTAAAGGATCCTAGGTAACTGCAACAGCTTCATTGTTATAGCTTACAACATTGCAAATTACGCATAACTTTTTTTTTTTTTTGTAATGAAGATTATGGTCGAACATTTCCCTTACGATAACTGGATACCGTTATCTGAGCGGCATTTCCGGCCTTTCAGACGGATCAGACTCCGGCCTGGCAGAGGTAGCCGTGTCACCGACTTCCAAGAAGGATATCACGGACCTGCTGGACGCGAGGGGCGTCAACTACACGACTGCCCTTTCGGATCTTGCCCTGTAAGGAAATGCATGGTTTGTTTGCTCTCTGCGTGTGCGTATGTGCTTTTATGAACACACACACGCACACATATGTATATATCTATGTATGTATATATATGTATGCATGTATATATGTATATGTATATATATATATATATAATATATATATATATATATATATATTATATATATAATATATATATATATGTATATATTATACTTGATGTATATATACGTATATATATGTGTGTGTTAAGTGTATTATGTGTGTGTTTAAGTATATTTATATAGACTTATAAATATTCAGACACATACACTATACATTACATACATGCATATATATATATATATATATATATATATATATATATATATATATATATATATATATATATATATATATATATATATATATATATATATATATATATATATGTGTGTGTGTGGTGTGTGTGTGTGTGGTGTGTGTGTGTGTGTGTGTGTGTGTGTGTGTGCTGTGGTGTTCATCTGATATCATCATCACCATCAGCCTGAGTCAGTCCACAGCAGGGCGTAGGCCTCTCCCAATCTTTTCCTCTTTTTTTCTTTCTTGGGTTTTGTCTCCAATCCTGGGCCCCAGATTTCGTTATTTCATCACGCCATCTCGGCATGGTTTGGCCTCTTTGTGTTATCTATAGTCAGTCTGTTACTTTCTTTGTCCATCTGTCTTCTTGTCTCCGACGAGAGGGAAGATAAATAGATAGATAGTTAGAGAGAAAGAGAGAGATAGAGAAAGACAGATAGACACACACACATCCACACACACACACAGACACACACACATACACACACACACACACACACACACCACATATATATATTATATAATATATATATATATATATATATATAATATATATATATGCATATGTATGTATATATGTATACATGTATCTATATATAACGCCTCTGTTCAGGTGAAATTGGGCAGCTGTTTGTTCAGGAAGATTCCACCAGCCTGCGGGCACGGACATCAGCGGAAGGAAAAGAATGCGCGCTGCTTTCCAGTCCATCTGATGGTTGTGTCCCCTGATGACAGAACAGGGCGTTGTTGTGTCCCCTGGATACAGTGTAATTAAACCTGTCTTTGGGAGGTCAACAAAAGGGTCAATGTATCCGATTTTCTCTAACACACACACACAATCTTTGGGCTATCCAGCAATGCGTTGGCGATTGTGACGTCATAGCTTAGGCCACGCCCCTCCAATCACCGTCAAATCCCATCATTCTGTATTGCCTTCGGACCAAGAGCATTTGTCAGACATTAGGGAATAGAAATGCTAAAGAGAATCCAAGATTACAGCATAAGGGATCAATTTATCATAGATTTTTTTGGACTTTTCCTAGTCCTCATAGAGACACCATCTCTAATAGCAGCTAGTAACAGACAGCGGCCACGGGCAGACCGACGCCCAATGTCATTCGAGCAACGCTGACCCAGCATGACCGCCCAGGGGCTCCGTCTTGGTCGTTATATATACACCACCCTTCACAAGACCGCCTGATCCTTCGACCCGACCCGACCTCCCTCCGCTTCCGTTCTCCTGTTCTCACCT
>NW_020869657.1:728053-734627 GCF_003789085.1 Penaeus vannamei | reverse complement strand
TGGTGTCTTCTATGTCTCTCTTTTCGTCTTCTCTCCAAATAAAATGCCCAATTCCTTCTCAAATAAAAAATTATCTACATACAATTCCCTCAAACAAAAAAAAATAGTCAGTTCGTCGTTTCCATTATCTCTTCTTCTTTGCTCTTCATCATCTCCGATATGATCTACAGACCTCGTGTCTTTGCCAAGGATGTACCGAACTTAAATAGTCTTATAAATCTCTTCTACTCAATCAAAAAAAAAAAAATACACTCCAGTCGTCGTTTCATCCGATCGTCTGCGTAAATCCTCAAAAGAAGCCGCTTTGCCACCGCCGTACAATCCTAAAAAAAATAGTCATCGCGTTCATGATTTTTCTTTGCTGCAAATCCGAAGGAAAAAGACCATTGTTGCCATTAGAAATTCCTAAAATAAAATAGTCAGTCCCGTTCAGAATTTTTTTTTGCGCTGCAAATCCGAATGAAAAAGAATTGTTTGCCAGGATTACGACCTTAAAATAGTCCTGCTAAAATTCCTAAAAGAAAAAAAAAAAAAAAAATAGTCAGTCGTTCTGATTTGTTTGCTGTAAATCCAAATGAAAAAGACATATGTTTGGCCATTAAAAATTCCCTAAAAAAAATATCGTCGTCCCGTTCATGAATTTTTTTTTGCCTGCAAATCCGAAGAAAAAGACTCGGTTGTTTGCCAGGACTTACCCGACTTAAAAAATAGTCTTAAAATTCCCCCTAAAAAAAAAATAGTCAGTCCGGTTCATGATTTTTTTTGCTGCAAATTAAATGAAAAGACATTTGTTTGCCAGTAAAAAGCGCTAAAAAAAAATGTCAGTCGTCGCGTTCAGATTTTTTTTTTGCTGCAAATCCGAATGAAAAAGACATTGTTTGCCAGGACTTACCGACCTTAAAAATAGTCTTAAAAATTCCCTAAAAAAAAAAAAAAAGTCAGTCGTCGTTCATGATTTTTTTTGCTGCAAATCCAAATGAAAAAAGACATTGTTGCCAGGACTTACCGACCTTAAAAATAGTCTTAAAATTCCCTAAAAAAAATAGTAGTCGTTCATGATTTTTTTTTTGCTGCAAATCCGAATGAAAAACGACATGTTGCCGGACTTACCGACCTCTTAAAAATAGTCTTAAAAATTCCCTAAAAAAAAACAGTCTCGTCGTTCATGATTATTTTCCGAAGAAAAAAATTGTTTTGGCTGTAAAACCCCTAAAAAAAAAAATAGTCAGTCGTTCATGATTTTTTGCTGCAAAATTAAATGAAAAAGACTCGCCATTGTTTGCCAGACTTACCGACCTTAAAATAGTCTTAAAGATGCCTAAAAAAAAAATAGTCAGTCGTCGTTCATGATTTTTTTTGCCTGTAAATCCAAATGAAAAAACATTGTTTGCCACTTACATTAAAAATTCCCTAAAAAAAATAGTCAGTCGTCGTTCATGATTTTTTTGCTGCAAATCCGAATGAAAAAGACATTGTTTGCCAGGACTTACCGACCTTAAAAATAGTCTTAAAGATTCCCTAAAAAAAAAAATAGTCAGTCGTTCATGATTTTTTTGCTGCAAATTTAAAGGAAAAAGAACATTGTTGCCAGGACTTACCGACCTTAAAAATAGTGCTTAAAAATTCCCTAAGAAAAGTCATGATTTTTTTTTTTGCTGCAATCCAATGAAAAAGACATTGTTTTTGCCAGTCAGCGTCTTACCGATGCAGCAGTTCCCGTATCCGAACGCGCAGGTGGCGGTGGGCGTCCCTCCGAGGCGATGGCAGTTCCGCCGCAGCATGCAGACGCCCACACGGCCCTCGCCGCCCACGCACTGCCCGCCCCCGCCCTCGGTCAGCATGCGGAAGAGTTCGTCAAGGGAGAACCCTGGCGACGGCGGCGGAGGCGGGAGGAGGGCGGAGGAAGATGGAAGATGGACGGTGATAGAGAAAGGAGGATGGTGAAGAAGAGAGAGAGAGGAGGGAGGGGAGGGGGGGGGAGATGGGGAGGGAGAGGAGGGGGAGGGAGAACGGAGGGAGGGGGAGAGATGGAGATGAGAGGAGCGGGAGGGGGGAGAATGGAGAGAGAGGAGAGGGAGGGAAGGGGAAGGGGAGCAGGGAGAGAGAGAGAGAGAGGAGAGGAGAAAGGGAGAGAAGATGGGGGAGGGAAAGGAGGGAGAGAGGAGGGAGAGATGGAGGGACAGGGAGATGGAGAAGAGAGGGGGAGGGAGGGGAGAGAGGGAAAGGAAGGAGGAAAGGAGGGGAACGGGAGAGAGAGAGGACTTTGCTTTAAAATTAGATTTTTGTACAAGATTTCAAGAATATTTAGAAGACAATTTTGTGTCAAGAGATCAGTTTAGAAGGAGAGCTTTCCATCCAGTACAGCTTTCGCAAGGCAATCAAGATGGCCGTTTAAGCGAGACCAACTTCCCTTCCCCTACAACTCATGCCTCGAAATGCGAAAGTGAGTGAAAGTCCCCCTTTTCGCAGGAGGAGGAAAGGAGGAAAAGCTCTCTTTATCAAAAGGGAGGAAAGGCTTTCTTTATTCCTACGAACAAAGGTTACTAACACCTTGGCCGTCGAGGTGGAACGTACGGCAGGAGGTCCTGGGGCGGCGGGAGGACGGCCGGCTCTTCGTAGAGGGTCGTGGGCGGCGGGTGCGGCGACCAGTAGGTGGGCGGCGGGGTGGGCGTGGGCTGGGGGCGCGACGCAGTAGGTGAGCGGGGGCGGTGGTGGGGGCGCGCTGGCTTCCTGGGACGGAACCGCGAGGGGACCTTCTTGGGGCGGGGCGGCGGCGCCCACCTTGAACGGGTCCTTGGGGCCGAAGGGCGGCTTGGCGAGAGCCGGGGAAGGCGTCGCCGTGGGCGGGCGCGGCGGCGAGGGCGTGTAGCCGGTGGTGGGCGTGTCGAGCGTGACGCGGGGCTCCGTGCTCACCCACCAGCGCGTCTTCTCGGCCGCCCTCTCCTCCTCGGCCCTCCGGATAGTGTCTGACCAGCGGTCGGCCTTCCTGACGGGCGCGGGGTCGCGGCGGCGCCACGGGTCCCGGCTCTGGTGCAGGCGCCGGAGGGGCACCAGCGAGCGGGACTCGACGTCGGCGAGGCTCGGGGTGGCCGACGGGTACGGGTCGAGGAGGGGGCTGCTCAGGGTGTCCGTCGGGGCGGAGTCGGTGGTGCCCCGGAACGGCGCGAGGGCGCGGGCCGGCGCCAGCACGAGGGCGAGGGCGAGGAGGGTCACGACCTCGCGCCTGGGCTGCGTCGGGAGCGCCGGCATCGTCCTTTCCCGCGAGAGGCAGTTACCAACGCACTGGGAAGCGGCCGCGGTTGCCTTCGCTCTTTGCTATCATAGTAAATGACACTTTCTTATCACTGCAGATCGGATGACGAGACTGTTATTAGTGGGGAAATAGCGACCTGGTAACTCGTTGAATTATACTTATAGTTATTTCTTATTCGTTTTCAGACACCACCGCAATCAGCTGCAGATCACGTGTTTTTTAGTATTTCCAAAACAGTAGTTAAAACTGTAATTCTTGCATCGGAAAATCCTTGCAATCACAAAGGTCGTCCACATCGAACCTGCAAGAAAGAGAGAGAAAAAAAGGAAATTAACAACAAAGACATAACACTTATCACTCCCATTTATTTATATTTTTTGATTAGTCTCTAGTTTCTCTTTCAACACGTTCTCTCTCTCTCTCTCTCTCTCTCTCTCTCTCTCTCTCTCTCTCTCTCTCTCTCTCTCTCTCTCTCTCTCTCTCTCTCTCTCTCTCTCTCTCTCTCTCTCTCTTCTCTCTCTCTCTCTCTCTCTCTCTCTCTCTCTCTCTCTCGCTCTCTTTCCTCTGATATCACGAAACTTGATTCGGCAAAAGAGAGAGAAAGGAAAAAAAAAAAATAACAATAACGAAATTAACAATAAAGACAACACTATCACTCCCCATTTATGTATATATTTTTAAAATTAGCCTCATTAATATTCTTCTTAATACAATGAGTGGACTTCTCGATAATCACTCCCTATTATGTATATATTTTTTTAAATTAGCCTCATTAATCTTCTTTCTTAACACAAGAATGAGTTGATTCTCGATATCACGAAACCTTGATTCGGGAAAAAAGGTCACCAGCGGGTCTTTCATTCGGTGACCTCCGTGAGTGTTCGTGAGTCGACGCCCATTAGCACACGTCAAAGGTCAGCGCTGTCACACTAGCACTTTTTCCGTCAATTTTTTTTTTTTTTTTTTTTTACAATTTAACATGAAATACAAACATTCTCGAATATATTTGATTTGACTATGCTTGGACTAGCACTTTTTCTCTCAATTTTTTTACAATTTATTTAACATTAAATACAAACATTCTCGAATATAGCTCTTGATTTGACTATGCTTGGGGGAAAAAAGTTGACGGAGAGGTTTTCAGACGGAAACGATCATTATCGTCTGACTGGAAAAATCGACAACTCGCTCAAAAATGGAGAAAACATCAGGAAATTGTTAAAAAAAAAAAAAAAAAAAAAAAAAAAAAATAAAAATACAAAAAAAAAAAAAAAAAATGGCGAGCGAGAAAGTGCTAGTTGTGACGGCTCCTTAAGGAGACGAAAGTTGGTTCCCCTCGATTTTGGGGCTGTTTGGGTTTCGGCGGTGGGGAGGGGAGGAGGGGGAGGGGTGGAGTTTTGTCTGTCTGTCTGTCTGTGTGGTCGGTCGGTTTTGGTTTTCCTTCCATCTCTCTTCTCTCTTTCTCTCTTCTCTCTCTGTCTCTCTCTTCTCTCTCTCTCTCTCTCTCTCTCTCTCTCTCTCCTCTCTCTCTCTCTCGCTCTTCTCTCTCTCTCTCCTCCTCCTCTCCCTCCCCTCTCTTCCCTCTCTCTCCCTCTCCCTCTCCCTCTTTCTCCCCTCTCTTCTCTTCTCTCCCTCCCTCTCCTTCCCTCCTTCCTCCCTCCCTCCCTCCCTCCCTCCCTCCCTCTCCTCTCTCTCTCTCTCTCTCCTCTCTCTCTCTCTCTCTCTCTCTCTCTCTCTCTCTCTCTCTCTCACACACACACACACACACACACCACACACACACACACACACACACACACACACACACACACAACCACACACACACACACAACACACATTCTCACTCACCCTCTCACTTGCAACTCACTGCAATTTCTACATTATGCAGTTGTGATCGTACTTAGAACAAGAGATCTGTTTTAATAGAGACAAATGTGTGTCATTTCATGTGTAACCCCTCCGCCCCCACACCCCCACCCCCGCCCCCCCCCTTGATTGTATTCTTGTTGCTAACGATAGTTGTGTAACGTAATGTTTTTTTTTTTTTTTGTTCGTAAAATGGAAATGTTTTCTACTTGTCATACCGCGTGATTTTAGAGTATTTTTGTTTGTTTTTCGTTGGTGTGGTGGGAAGTTCACGGTCATACTTTTTATTGTTTGTATAATTTTGTTTGTTTTTGTGTGATGGATATAGTACGATTTTTGTTGTTTGTGTGTCTGTGTAAGAGAAATTCACTTACGCATTTTTCTGTTGTTGATACCGTATTTTTGGTTTGTTTTTTCTTGTACGATTTTTTTTTTGTTCTGTTGGTGTAGAATTTTTGTTTGTGTGTTAGAAGAAGAAATTTTTCCTTTGTTGATTACGATTTTTACGATATTTTTGTGTCTGTTGGTACGATTTTTTGTTCTTTGGTACGATATTTTTGTTTCTGTGGTACGATATTGTCAGTACGTTTTGCGATATTTGTGTTTCTGTTGGTACGAATTTTTTCTGTATATTTGCTGGTGTAATTCATGTGGGGGGGGGAGGGGGGAGATGTTCACACCCCGTGGGAGTTTGCGAAAGTGTGTGGGTTTTGAGCGCTAATAATTGGTGTCATTTTCTACCCTGTTACCTTCCTCCTCTCTCTTTCTCTTTCTCTTTTTTTTCCTTAACTGTTTCTCTTTTTCCCCATGAAGGAATATTAACATGTTCTTTCTCATTTTAACATGTTTCTTTTTGTTTGTTTGTTTTGAACAGGTCTCTTTTAAACGTGTATAATTTTTCCTGTATTTTTTTTTAAATATGTTCTTTCTCTCCTCAACAGGTGTACCAACCGTCTTTTTTTCCATGCAGGTTTACCAACTATGTTTCTTTTTCTCTTTTAAACGTGTTTCGTTATCTCTTTTAAACGTTTCTTTTTCCATTTTAAACGTTTCTTTTCCTCCTGTAAACACATTTTTTCTCTCTCTCGTTTTCTCTGATAAACGTGTTTCATTTCCTTCTGTTTTTCTCTTTTTTTTTAAATATTTTTTCCTCTCCCCAACAGGTGTGCCAACCCCGTGCACGACTGATTTGACTTCCTTGACTTCATGACCAGGTAAGGACAACGTATATTGTTATTATCTTTACCTCTTTTATCCATGTTTATTACCGTATCTTTACCACTTTTATCCACGTTTATTACCGTATCTTTACCACTTTTATCCATGTTTATTACCGTATCTTTACCACTTTTATCCACGTTTGTTATCATTGTTATCTTTATCATTAGTATTATGATCATTGTTATTGTTGTTGTTGTTGTAATGATAATGATAATAGTGATGGTTATAGTTGTT
>NW_020869657.1:708124-716624 GCF_003789085.1 Penaeus vannamei | reverse complement strand
GGACGAGGGGAAAGGGGGAAGAGGGAGGGATGAGGGGAAGAGAAGGGAGAGGAGGAAAGTGGGGGGGAAGGGGAAGAAAAGAGGGGATGGCAGAAAAGGGAAGAAAAAAGGTAAGAAAAAATTTGAAAAAAAAGGGGGGGGAAAAACAGAGGGAAAAGGGAAGAAGGGAAAAGAGGTGGGTGGGGGGATGAGGGGGAATGGGAAAAGGGGGGAGAGGGGTAAGGGGTAGAGGGGAGAAAGGAAGCAGGGGGAGTGGGGGGGAAGAGAGGAAGAGAGAAGAGATTTAAAAAGGAAGGAGATAAAAGGAGGAGGAAGGGTGAAGGAGGGAAGACACATGCGCATTATGCAGAAGATTGACTGCGCATTCACGGATCAGTGGTATCTCGGAAGGCATATTTATAACCCATATGCATTATATGGATAGTCTTACACACGTACGCAGCACGCACACCGACGCACGCACGCACTCGCAACAGCACACACACACACTCAAAAACACCAATGAGCAACAACACACACCACACACACACTACACACACACCGACACACATGGGCACACACACCACAGCACACAGCTCACACACACAAGCACACACACACACACATAAATAAAACAGACACACACACATATATACATACACACAAAAAACAGCAGAAAACAACAAACAACAACAACAACACACAAACAAACACAACACACAGACAAACAAACAACACAAACACACAACACAATACACCCCCTCCCCCTTTCCCCCCACATAAATTACAGCGAGATTATGTCTGTCATTCCCTCCCGAAAGAGAAAAAAAAAGAAAAAAAAGGAGAAAGAGAAACAAAGGAAAGATGAAGAGGCAGAAGGAGGAGAAGTGAATTCTAAAAGGGTACGAGGACGGAAAAGTAGCGCTGGTCGACTTCCTGCTCCCCGAAAGAAGGAAGAAGAGAGGAAAAAAGAGAAGAAAAAGAGAAGAAAGAAGGAAGAGAGAAGAAAAAAGAAAAGAAAGGGGAAAAGGGGAAAGAGGAGGAGGAAGGAGGAAAGAGAGGAGACGGGGAGGGGAAAAGGGAAGGAGAGGGGGAAGGGGGAGGAATGAAGAAGGGAGAGGGAGGAAAGAAAGATAAGAAAGAGTGGAAGAGTGAAAGGAGGGAGAGGAAGGAAAAATAAAGAAGAAAGAAGGAAGAGGGAAAGGAGGGGAAGAGGAGGAGAGAAGGAAGGAAGGAAAGAGGGAAGAGAGAGAAAGGAAAGAAAGAAAAGGAGGGAGGAAGGAAAAAGACAGGGAAGGAAGGAGGGAAGGGAGGGAGAGGGAGAAGTGAAAAAGAGGAAGAGGGAAAGGAGGGAGAGTTGGAATGCAGGAAGAAAGGAGGGAAGAGGGAAAAAAAGAGGAAGGAGACGCAGAGAGGGATTTGAAAAGAAAAAAAGAGAGAAGGAAAGGAGGAGGGATTAGGATGGAGGAAGTAAGGAAGGAAGAAAGGAGAAATGAAAACAAAGGAAAAGAAGAAGGGAGGAATGGATAAAAAAGAAAAGAAGAAAGAAAGAAAAGAAGGAGAGACATAGAACCAAAGAACGGAATGAAAAAGAAGAAACAAAACGAATGAAGATAATAAATGGATAAATGGGAAGTAAAGTAATAATAGAATAAAGAAAAATGACGCAAGGATTTTGTGTGTGTGTGTGTGTGTGTGTGTGTGTGTGTGTGTGTTGTGTGTGTGTGTGTGTGTGTGTGTGTGTTGTGTGTGTTGTGTGTGTGTGGTGTGTGTGGTGTGTTGTGCGTGCAGCATCTTGGATGTCCTTGGTCCGTGGCTTCGGAATGCGTGACAGGGAGACAGGGAGGAGGGAGGGAGGGAGGGAGGGAGGGAGGAGGAGGGAGGGAGGAGGGAGGGAGGAGAGGGAGGGAGGGGAGGGAGGAGGGGAGAAAGAAGAAGAAGAAGAAGGAAGGGAGGGAGGAGAAGAGAAAAGAGGGAGGGAGGGGTGTAGGGAGAGGGAGGAAGGGAGAGAATGGAGGGAGGGGAAGGATGGAAGAGGAGAGTGTGGAGGCAAGGACAGGAGGATAAGTCGGGCGGAGGAATTGAGGAGGGAGGAGGGAGAGGGGGAGGGAGGAGAAGAGAAAGGAGAGAGGAGGAGGAGAGAGGAGAGGAGAGGGGAGGAGAGAGGAAGGTAAAGGGAGGGGAGAGGGGGGAGAGGAGAAGTGGGGAGGAGGAGAGAGAAGAGAGAGAGATGGGGAAGGGGTTTGGAGGGGGGAGAGGGTTGAGGGGAGGGAGAAGAGAAGGGAGAGAGGGAGGAGGGGAAGGGAGAGTGTGATGTATTCTAATATTCGAGTTAGGGGGGACCGAGTAATCATGGAGGTGTTTCCGAATGCCTCAAGTTTTTGGGTGATACGGATATGGGACAGACAAAATTTGGGAGGTCAACGGTCTTGGGGTAATGTTTGTTTCTTCGTGTCTTAATAAAAGAGAGAGGCCAGGTTATTATGATAGATGCTCCTCGTCCCATCCCTTCCGAGAACTTTCTCTTGCTCATTGCCTCGCTCTGTGCTTTACCGTCTCTCCACTCCGTCTCGTCGCGTCTCATCATCTCTTTCTGCTGAGTTCGTCTCGTCTCTTCGTAGACAAATGACGGGTCAGTCATCTGCACTCGATCCTCTCTCTCGGTCTTCTTCTCTCTCTCTCTTCTCTCCTCTCTCTTGCCTCTCAAGTCTGCTCGATAGAGGAAGGAGTGAAGGAATGTACAATCGTGTCTCCTGCTTAGAGTTCGCTGAGGGTTCCAGAATGAAAATGAGGGGATAGAAGGAGAGAGACAGAGGAATTTAAGAAAATTTAAAATCATCTTTCTTCCTCACTCATTTCTGAAATCCACTTCTTATAACGCCTTATTTTTCCCCCTGTTTCATATAAATCTCACCGTTGTTATTATTTTTCACATGAACAGACTTTTTTTAACCACCATCGACACAGCAAGCACAAACACAAGTAAAACGTGTACACAGAATAAAAAGGAAAATAGGCCAGTTTTTTTCATTTCCCTGCACTGTGTGCGTATTTTCTAGTTTTTTTTTTAGACTGTTATTGATAAGAGCATTAGATTTTTGTTGTTTTAAAGAGATCCTGGTATCAGGTTTATGGATTGTTATGACCTTTTGCTGTTATTATTAATTACCTAATTTGGTTTATGAATTATGGTTGGTTACGGTTTCGTAATTTTTTTTGTGTCTTTCTTCTTCTTCCTCTTCTTTCCCTCTTTTAACTTTTTCTTCTTCTTTTTCTCTTCTCCTCTTTGTTATTCTTCTTAGGCACTCCTAACATTCGTTACGGAATGTCTTGTTTTGGGTTTCACATTTCTTTTACAACAGAAATAATAATTATATGATTCGTTTGTATTGTGATTTGTTAAAAATATCAACCCACAACAAACAGGAAATCACGTTTCAGTAATAGGTGTTTGTTAATCTCTTCCCTTCTCTCTCCCTCCCTCCACCTCGCCCTTCCTCTCTTACTTTCAATCTATCTCTCTCTTCTCTCATCTCCTCTCCTCTCTGTCCCTCCCATCCTCTCTTGCTCTCTTTCTCTCCTTCTCCTCTCTCCTCTCTCTCTCTCTCCCCTTCTCTCTTCTCTCTTCCCCTCTCTCTCTCTCTCTCTCTTCTCTGCTCTTTGCACTACTCTCCCTCCTCCCCTTCTCTCTCTATCTCCCGTCTCCCTCTCTTTCCTGTCTTTCATTCTTCTCTCTGCTCGTATCCACTTCTTACCCTAAGCTCTCTCTGCTCCGCGTCCATCGCGGTGGCTCAGACGTGCACGGCATTTCTCGTTCGACCGACTCCGTTTCTTCTGTCCCTCCTTTCTCCCACGCATCCCTCCCGCGCCTCCGCTCCAGTCGCAGTCTCTTCCTTTTTCGTTTCTTTTTTTCTCTCTCTCTCTTTTCCTCTCTATTCTCCTTTCCCCTTCTCCTCTCGTTTTCTCTGCTCTCTACTCTTTCTCTTTTCTTTCTTCTCTCCTTTCTCTCCTCTCCACGTCTCTCCCAATCACCATCTCTCTCTCTCCTCCCTTCCCCTCCCGTCCCTCCCCCCTCCCTCCCTCTCCCTCTCCCTCTCCCTTTTCACTGAACATAAATATTTTCAGTGTAGATTTATCCACGCGCCGTAAGTTCAAAACCAGTTTCAGTGTCTCGTGGGTAATTATATATCAGTGTCTATTGCTGTTCTAAATTCAAAATCAGTTTGAGTGTTTGACCGTCTCTCTCTCTCGCACAGTGTTTAGATGATTTAATTTTGGGGATGGTACTGTCTTGGATAAGAAGAAAAAGAAAAAAGAAGAGAAAAGGGGGGGGGGGGATAAGGAAGATAGGGAGAATGAAAAGGAAAAAGAACAAGGGAGAAAGAAAGAAAAGGAGGAAACGAAAGAAGGAAGAGGAAAGAACAAGGAAGAGAAGGAAAGAAAGAGAAAAACAAGAAAGAAAAAGAAAGACGAGAAGAGAACAGGAAGAAAACGAAAGAAGGAAGAGAAAAAAATAAGGAAAAAAAGATGGAGAAGGAAACAAAAGAAGGAAGAAAACGAAATAAAGACGAGAAAAGAACAAGGAAAGAAAACGAAAGAAGGAAGAAAATAGAACAAGGAATAAAGATGGAGAAAGGAAAACAAAGAACAAGAAAGAAAGATAAAGAAAAAGAAAACAAAGAACGGAGGAAAATTACACGAAAAGAAGCATATTTACGTGTGGACTGCGCTTGGCCAGCCCTTCCCCTGTGATTGCAACATCATCACCTTCGGGAATTGTCCACTATTTATCACGACTGCAGTAACTTCTCTTCCTTCTCCGGTTCTTACAAACTTCCTTGAAGATGCTGGCAACCTTAGTTCTTTGCCGTGCGAGGGATGGTGGTGATAATCGTAAAAGTGAAATATAAGGCCGAGTGTTATTGTTTTTTTGGGGGAAAAAAGGTGGTGTAGTCTCGTTTTTCTTGTGATCTTTTTCTTATTTTGTTGTGTGTTTTTGTGTATCAAGGATCTTGGATTTTTTTTTCGTTTATCTGTATTCTGTTTTGTTTATTTTGTTATCTACTTGGTAATCTTTCAGCGGTCTCTTTATCTATTTTTTTAATTAGTTATTTACTTTACATTATTTCCCTTTATCTTATCTGTTTTTTACTTGTTCACATTCGTTATCTGATCTATTTTTTACTTCACATCTGATCTACTTTTACTTTTTCACATCCGTTATGTGATCTATTCTTACTTGTTCACATCCGTTATCTGATCTATTTTTACTTGTTCACATTCGTTACTGATCTATTTTTACTTGTTCACATCCGTTAGTGATCTATTCTTGTTCACATCCGTTATCTGATCTTTTTTAGTTGTTCACATTCGTTATCTGATCTATTTTTTTGTTCACATCCGTTATGCGATCTGATCTATTTTTACTTGTTCACATCCGTTATCTGATCTATTTTTACTTGTTCACATCCAGTTTCACCGGGCAGCGTTGCCAATGTTTGAATGAACCACCAGTCTCGAGCCCTGTATTCGAAACACTTTACCCGTATTCTCCTTGGCGTTTGTTTCGGACACAAGATTCGAAGCTGGCGGATTCGTTCGAACGTTGGCGACGTTTTGTTTGTGGCGGGAAATGCTGTTAAACTGGCGGATTCGTTCGAACGTTGGCGACGCTGAGTTCAAACTAGAAATGGCGGGAAATGCTGGAAATGGCGGGAAACGCACACAAAGGAAGACGGATAATTGATAAGTGAAATAATATGGTCTAAAATCCATTTTATAAAAAAGAAAGAAATAATATGTAGATGATAGATAGGAAGAATGTAGAGTAGATATAGAAAGGTATAATAAACGAAGACTTGAAAGAATATGTACGAGATGCGATGTAAGTTAAACAGCTGACAGATAAAAAAAAATCAAATCCTTGATACAGAGTGCATGAAAAAACTAATCCTTGATACAGAGCATAAAAAAGAAAAACAAAACAAAACAAAAAGAAAAGAAAAGCGAGAGTGTAGATAGAACCTTTTCCAAAAAACAAAAACAAAAAAACAATAACACTTGGCCTTATATTTCACTTTTATTTATTCATCCATCCCTCCTCGCGCAGCAAAGAACTAAGGTTGCCAGCATCTTCCAGGAAGTTAGAAGGAGGTGGAGAAGGAAAAAGGAGAAGTTATTGTGACGGTAATAGCAGTGGACAAGTCTCGTGGGTCAAAAAAAGGGAGAGAGATTAAGGTCGTTCAGCATCTTTTCAGGAAGTGAGTTTGGAAGTACAAGGGGTTGTGGTTGTTGCCATGTTGTTGATGATGTTATTGTTGTTTGGTGTTATGTTGGTGGTTGTTATTCTTATTATTATTTTTTTTTGTTATTATTATTGTTATTATTTATTATTATTATTATTATTATTATTATTATTATTATTATTGTTATTATTATTATTGTCATTATTATTATTGTTATTATTATTATTTTATTATTATTATTTTTATTATTATTATTATTGTTATTATTATTATTATTATTTATTATTGTTATATTATTATTATTATTGTAATTATTAATTTGTAGTTTATTAGTAGTAGAAAGTAGTAGTTGTGGTGGTGGTGGTGTGTAGTAGTAGTTGTAATAGTTGGGGAATAATAAAAGTAGTAATAGTAGCGTTCGTAGTAGTAGTAATAGTAGTAGTATTAGAAGTAGTAGTAGAAATAGTAGTAGTAGTAGTAGAATAGTGTAGTTGTTGTAGTAGTAGTAATAGTAGTTGTAGTGATTGTTGTTGTTGTTGGGGAGTAGTAGTAGGTAGCGGTGGTAGAAATAGTAGTAGTGAAAGTAGAGTTGGAGACAGGTCCCATTCTCCCTCTCCCCCCCCCCCTCTTCTCCTCTCCACCCCCTCACTGGAACCGGAATGCGCTAGATAATTATCCCCTTACCCCCCCCCACCCCTTCTCCCAAACCCTTTCAACTGATCACCCCCCCCCCCTTACCCTTTTCCCTCTCCCAACTCATAATTCCCTTCTGTCAGATTCCTTTCCCATACCCCTACCTCTTCTCCCCCTACCCCTTACCCATTACCCCTACCTCCCCTCCCCCCCACCCCATTACCCCCCCCTTTCCTCCCCCATTCCCATACCCATTACACCCTTCTCCCTTCCCATACCCCCTACCTTCCATCCCCCCTTCCCATTTCTCTTACCCACTCCCTACCCCCTTCCATTACCCCTTGCCTATTACCCCCTTCCCTACACCTTACCCACTTCCCTACCTCCCTTACTCCCTTCCATGACCCTTACCCATTACCTCCCCTTCCCATACCCCTACCTCCCTCCCCCCTTCCCTCCCAACTTCCCATACCCCCTACCTTACCCTCTTCCCTCCCCCCTTCCCCCCTAACCCCTACCTCCCATCCCCCTTCCCTCCCAACTTCCCCTACCTCCCATACACCCTCCCTCCCCCCTTCCCCCCCATAACCTCTACCTCCCATCCTTCCTTCCCTCCCATACACCCTCCCCTACCTCCCTCCCCCCTCCCCTCCCCCCCCCCCGCGAGGTCACTTTACTTGCAGCGTCTTGGCTCCCATCTTGCACGCTCTGCTGGGTCGCCGACACCGGAAGTGGCGGTTCGGTGCTCAAGCTTCGAGAGACGTTGTTCGGGGGGTCTCTCTCTCTCTCTCTCTCTCTCTCTCTCTCTCGTCGAGGTGGTCGTCTTAATTAGTCGGTTTTTTTTTCTCGTTTTGTGGAAGATTCTGGTGTCGGTTTTTCGTTTTCGTGAGTGTGAGTGTCGTGTGTGTGTGTGTGTGTCGTGTGTGTGTGTGTGTGTGTGTGTGAGGGTCGTGTGTGTGTGTGTGGTGTCTGTGTGTGTGTGTGAGTGTGTGTGTGGGTGTGTGTGTGGTGTGTCGTGTGTGTGTGTGTATGTTTGTATGTATGTGTGTGTGTTGATTAATCGTTTTTTTTTTCGTTTTGTGAAGAATCTGGTCTCGGTTTTTCGTTTCTCGTTTTCATTCGTTTTCGTGCGAGTGTCATGCGAGTGTGAGTGCGTGTTAATTAGTTTTTTTTTTTTATTTCGTCTGTGGAAGATTCTGTTCCCGGTTTTTCGTTTTATTCGTTTTATTCGTTTTGTCAGTGTGTTGATTAAGTCGTTTTTTTCATGTGGAAGATTCGATTTTTCTTTTTTTTTCGTTTTCGATTTATTTATTTGACTGACTGACCGACTGACCGACTGACTGACTGACTGACTGACTGACTGACTGACTGACTGACTGACTGACTGACTGACTTGACTGACTGACTGACTGACTGACCGACTGACTGACTGACTGACTGACTGACGGACTGACTGACTGACTGACTGACTGACTGACTGACTGACTGACTGACCGACTGACTTGACTGGACGACCGACCGACCGACCGACTACTGACTGACTGACCGACGCGACCGACCGACTGACTGACTGACTGACTGACTGACCGACGACGACTGACTGACTGACCGACTGACTGACTGACTGACCGACTGACTGACTG
>NW_020869657.1:700624-703124 GCF_003789085.1 Penaeus vannamei | reverse complement strand
TAGTATTGTTCGTGGGTGTTCAGTATTGTTCGTGGGTGTTCAGTATTGTTCGTAGGTGTTCAGTATTGTTCATGCGCGTTCAATATTGTCCCTTTGGTTCGACACAACCCACGGACTTCGCTAACCGCAAACAACACACAAAACTACTTCTAAAACAACTTAAAGCGGTGATGATGCAGTGCAATATTACAATGCAACTTGGTACAAATGAGGATGAAAGGGGGGGGGGGTTGGAGGGAGTTGTTCACCGAGTGCCCTTTCCCCGCGGCGAGTGACAGAGGACTAACTGGTGGCCCGCGTGCAGTGCCGTCGCCTCGGAGACTTCAATGCCACGCCCACAGGTAGCCTCCCCTCCCCTCCCCTCCTCTCCCTTCCTCCCTCCTCCTTCCTCTAGCTCTCTCCTTGCTCTTGTCTTTACTCCCCGGTCGTTCCTCTTGCTTCTCTCCTCTCCTCCTTCCTCCCCTCCTCCTCCTCCCTCTGGCTCTCCCTTGCTCTTGTCTCTACTTCCCGGTCTTTCCTCTTGCTTCTCCTCTCCCCTCCTTTCCCTCCCTCTCTCTTGCTCCCCCCACTCCTTCTTCTTGCTCCTCCCCCTCCCTTCCTCTTGCCACGCCTCCCCTCCCTCCCTCCTCTTGTTCCTCCTCTTTGCCCCTCCTCCCCTCCCTCCCTCCCTCCCTCCCCTTCTTTCCTCTTGCTCCTCCTCCCCCTTCCTCATGCTCCTCCCTTCCTCCCCCCTCCTTCCTCTTGCCCTCCTTCTCTTCCCCTCCTCCCTTCTCCCCCCCTCCTTCCTTCCTCCCTTCCTCTGCCCCTCCTCCCTCCCCCTTCCTCTTGCCTCCTCCCCTCCCCTCCCTCCCTTCCTCTTGCCCCTCCTCCCTCCCTCCCTCCCTTCCTCTTGCCCCTCCTCCCCCCTCCCTCCCTTCCTCCCCTTCCTCTTGCTCCTCCCTCCTCCTCCCTCCCGACCACCACCCTCCACCGTGACTCGCTACACGCACGCACGCACGCCACGCGCATACACACACGGCCGTACTTTCCTTGTCTTTATGGCCGGGGGGGGGGGGTGATGGGGATGCTGGGGTTGGAGGGGGTTTCAGTGCGCGTGGGGTTTGAGTTTTTGTTCATGGGGTTTGTTTTGGTTCATGTGGTCGTTGTTTATATATTTGTTCGGTGTGTTATAGGTTAATTCACCATTTTTTTTTTTTATTTGGAGAGAGAGAGAGAGAGAGAGAGAGAGAGAGAGGAGAGAGAGAGAGAGAGAGAGAGAGAGAGAGAGAGAGAGAGAGAGAGAGAGAGAGGAGAGAGAGAGAGAGAGAGAGAGAGAGAGAGAGAGAGAGAGAGAGAGAGAGAGAGAGAGAGAGAGAGAGAGAGAGAGAGAGAGAGAGTGTGTGTGTGTGTGTGTGTGTGTCTCAATTCATGAAATTACCAAAGTGACGTTGCCTGCAATAGAAGGAAATTAATGGATTAACAGAGATATATATATTCATATTATGATTTCACACAAAATGAGCTCGAATTTCGAAAATGAAAGGTACAAATTCAAACAAAAATTATCGTAATTCTTTTAACGTTTATCACCTCAATTTAATGGTGAATGCGTACGTTTTTTTTTCTTTTCTTTTCTTTTCTTTCTTTCTTCCTTTCTTTCTTTTCTTTTGGTTCTTTTTCTTTCTTTCTTCCTTTTTTCTTTCTTCCTGTTTCCTTTCTTCTTTTCTTTCTTCCTGTCTTCCTTTCTTTCTTTTTCTTTCTTCCTTCCTTTCTTTTTCGTTCTTCCTTTCTTCTTTTCTTTCTTTTTCTTTCTTCCTCTCTTCTTCTTTCTTTCTTTCTCTCTCTTTCTCCCTATCTTTTCTTTCTTTTTCTTTCTTTATTGGTTATTCTTTCTTTCTTTTTCTTTTTCTCTCTTTCTTTCTTCCTTCTTGCCTTCTTTTCTTTCTTTCTTTCGTGCGTGGTTGCAGCGAGGTCTGCTCTGTGCTCTGCCACCTGCCAGAAATAATCAGCGGATTCGGACATCCACACACTCTTGTTTATGGAAAGTTTCCGCGGGTTTTCTTTGTATGGGGGGGGGGGTTGGGAAGGGAGAGGGGGAGATGGGGAGAGGGAAGGGAAGAGGAGAAGGAAGGGGGGGAGAGGGAGGGAGAAGGGGAGAGAGGGGAAGATGGGAGGGAGGGGAATAGGGGAGAGGGGGGAGGGGAAGGAGGGAATAGGGAAGAGGGGGAGTGGGAAGGAGGGAATGGGAAGAGGGGGAGGGAGGACATGGGAAGAGGGAGGGTGAGAAGGGTAGAACGGGGGGATAGGGAGAGGGGAGGGGGAAGGGAAAGGGAAAGGGGAGGGGTGAAGGGGAAAGGAGAGGGGAAGGGAGAAGAGGGGAGAAGGGAAGATGGGAAGAGGGAGGGTGGGAGAGGGAAGGGGGAGCATTGGGGAGAGGGAGGGTTTGGGAGGGATAAAAGGGGAGAAGGGGGGAAGAATAGGTGGAAGAGGGAAAGGGAACGGGAGAGGAAGGGGGAAGGGA
>NW_020869657.1:683589-696089 GCF_003789085.1 Penaeus vannamei | reverse complement strand
AGGGAGGGGGGAGAGGAGGAGAGGGGAGGGGAGTGGAGAGAGGGGAGGGAGGAGAGGACGGAGGGAGAGGGAGGGAGAGAGGAGGATGGGAGGGGTGAGGAGGGAGAGGAGGGAGAGGGGAGAGGAGGGTAGAGGAGGAGAGGGGAGGGAAGGGGGAGGAGGGAGAGAGGGGTAGAGAGGAGAGGGAGGAGGGGAGAGAGGAGGGGAGGGGGAGGAGGGAGGAGAGGTGGAGGGGAGGGAGGGGGAGAGAGATGGGAGGGGAGAGGAGGAGGAGGGGAGGCGGCAGGGGGAGAGGCGAGGAGAGAGGGAGGGGAGGGGTAGAGGAGGAGGAGGGAGGGAGGGGAGAGGAGGAGAGGGGAGAGTAGGAAAGAGGGAGGGGAGAGGAGAGGGGAGGAGAGGAGAGAGGGGAGGGAGGGAGAGGAAGAGAGGGGAGGGGAGGGGGAGAGGAGGAAAGGAAGGGTTAAGAGGAGAAGGAGGGAAGGGAACAGGAGGAGAGGGGGGGAGGGGGGAAAGGAGATGAGGGGAGAGGAGAGGGAGGAGGGGAGGGCTTCTCTCCAGGGGGAGAGAGAGGGTTAAGGGAGGGGGATGAGAAGAGAGGGGAAGGAGGGGAGAGAAGGGAAGGGAAGAGGAAGGGGAGAGAAGAGAGGGGAGGGGAGGGGGAGAGCAAGAGAGGGAGGGGAAGGGGGGGGAGAGGGAAGTGGGACAGGACGAGAGGGAGGCGAGGGGAGGGCGCAGCGTTAAGGGGGAGGGGAAGGGGAGAGAAGGAGGGAGGGAGGAAGGGAGGCAGAGGAGTGGAGTGAGAGGGAAGGGAGGGGGAGGAGGGAGGGAGAGGAGGAGAGGAGGAGAGGGAGAGGAGGGGAGATGAGGAGGAGAGGGAGACGGAGGAGTGAGGAGAGGAAGGGAGGAGGAGAACTGCGAGGAGAGAGAGAGGAGATGAGGAGGGGAGGCTAAAAGATGCACGGGCTAGTACCGAAGGTTCCTCAAAGTTACTTCAGAGATATTCATAAGTTCAGATACCTCAACTCCAAAGGAATAAGAAAAAGCCAGAGGGTTGGATATTTATTCACGCTTACAGGCCTTCACGTCATAACTAATCGAGCAATTAATAATAATAATGTTAATGATAGCAATAATATAGCGGTTAATAATGGTAATAATGCGACTTCATGAAGATAATCTATAAATAATCAAGAATATTTAATAATATTAATAGTGATAGTAATTGGATATGTAATGAACAATAATAATAGTAATAATAATAAAAATGATGAAACAATTGATAATGATAAGAATGATAATATCGTGATATAATTAGTAATAATTTTGGTGAATAATGATAATGACATCCAATATAACCTTTGTTATAATCATTAAAATACATGATAATAACCATAATTAGATGATTGCAACAACAACCACACTAGAAAACAAATAATACAAAATAGTTATGATAATGATGACAATAGCTAAGTAATAATAATAATAATATAATTAAAATAATAAATAATAATAATATAATAATAATAATTAATAATATTATTATTATTAATTATTATTTTATTATTATTATATTATATATTATTTATTATTCATTATTATAACAGCAACAACGCAAACAACAAAAATAATAATATAAGCAATAATACATAAATAATCTCAGATATAATACCCAATAATAATAATAATAATAATAATAAATAATAATTAATAAATAACTTAATAATCATAACTAATGATGATTAAAAATGTTACAATTGTAATTAAAAATGAAATAACAACGCTGCACAACAAAATTAATGATGATTAATTAATAACAAAACATTCATTTATGATGACATAATAATGATCATAATATTAATAAAAAATATCATTGATATGTATAACAATGATTATATAATGCTTTATAATAACTATAACAATCTAGCAACAGATTGGTCACAAAAAGGTAATGATTAGATGAGGATAAGAATAACAACAACAACAACAACAACAACAATGATAATAATAATAATGATGATGATGATGATGATATGATAATGATAATAATAATAATAATAATAATAATAATAATAATAATAATAATAATAATAATAATAATAATAATAATAATAATTGTAATAATGATAATAGTGATAATGATAGGAATAATAATAGTAATAATACCAATAGTAATAGAAATGGTAATAATGATAATGATTTTAATAATAATGATAATGATAATGATAAGGATAATAGTAATGATATGAACAATAATTATAAAGATGATAATTGTAATGGTAATAATGGTAATAGTAATGTTGACATAATAATAACAATAATAATGGTGATAATAACAACCATAATAATGATATGAACGATATTAATAAAAACAAAGATAATAATGACAATGATAACAAAGCAAGAGAGAAATAACAAAATAAATAATACAATAATAATAAAATGATTATAATAATGATATAATAATAATGATAATGAAAAAAATCATAACAACAAATAATATTGAAATAATATTGATAATAATAATGATAATAATGATAATAATGATAATGATAATAATGATAATGATAATGATAATAATAATAATGATAATATAATAATAATTATGATAACGATCATGAAAATAATCACAGCAATAGCAATGAAACAATAACAATGACAATAAAGATGAAGATACTATACATATTACATATATCCACACATCCACATAAACACATATATATGCAAATAGCCAAATGCAACAGTGCAAAACTACTTTGCAACCCCCCCCCCCACTTGCTGCAGATAGAGATAAAAGCGATGGGAATATACTCACACATGCAACATAATCTATGCATCTTCGACGGCTTTGATATGGTGTGTCCATGAACTGTTGACCAGAAATAATCCCATCCGCTTGGGTGATGACATGGAACTAATACAATGAAGTTTTATCATCTGAATCGGGAATCAAAAAAAAAAAAAAAAAAAAAAAAAAAAAAAAAAAAAGAAAAGAAAAGAAAAGAAAAAAAAATCTGTAGTGCTAAGACATATACTGTTTTTTGTGCAATCGCGCCATTACTATCCTTATTATAAAAAGATGATAATTATCATTATTATTATGACAATGAATGATGATAATGATGATAATGATAATAATAATGATGGTAATGATAATAACAATATATGATAATAGTAATGATGATAATAAGAGTAATGATGATAATAATAATAATGATAATGACGATGATAATGTTGATAACAATGATGCTAATGATAACAATAATAGTAATAATAATGATGATGATGAAGACGAAGATGAAAATGAATTGATGATGATGATGATGTGATGATGATAATGATGTATGATGATGATAATGATGGTAATGATGATGATAATGATGTAATGATGATGATAATGATGGTAATGATGATGATAATGATGGTAATGATGATGATAATGATAAATGCTATTTTTATCATAGTGTATATTATAAAGATGGCAATAATATTGTTTAAATGTATATGTGTGTACGTACGTGTGTACGTACAAATTAACAAATTTGGACAAATAGACATACAAACATACGTCATGGGTAATCAATACTCTGCTACGCAAATATCTATCATGTATATATATATATATATATATATGTATATATATATATATATATATAATATATATATATATATATATATATATATATATATATATATATATAATATATATATATAATATATATATATATATATATATATATATATATATATATATATATATATATATATATATATATATATATATATATATATATATATATAATATATATTATATATATATTATATATATATATTATATATATTATATATATATATATATATATATATATATATATATATATATATATATATATATATATATATATATATATATATATATATATATATATATATACATATATATATATATATATATATATATATATATATATATATATATATATATATATATATATATATATATATATATATATATATATATATATATATATATATATATATATATATATATATATATATATATATATATATCCTACATACACAAACCCCAAAATGAGTATACTAAAACCCATAAACACCTCATCCACATATATTCACACATTCATTCCCATATAATTACTCATTTATTCACTCATTCATTCACTAACATCTTCGCCCACACACAAACACCCACTCACATCCACTCCAGCCCGTCACCCACCCACCCACGCCCCTACAGATTAACCATGGAAGTATTACAAGCCCCATGAGCTCATGAGCAAAATTGGGTGCCTGATTGTGGCGAGAAACTTAGATAGTTTTCAACAGGAGTTATGGGCTGACAAATCCCGAAGGCCGGGAAGGTCCTCTCGGCTGGTACTGGTAAGGGAGGGAGGGAGGGAAGGAAGGGATGGAGGGGAGGGGAGGAAGGGTGGAAGGGAAGGGAGGGAGGGAGGGAGGAAGGGAAGGGAGGGAGGAGGGGAGGGAAGGAGGGAAGGGAGGGGAGGGAAGGAGGAAGGGGAGGAGGGAAGGGAGGAAAGGAGGGGGGAGAGGAATGGAAGGAGGAAGGAGGGAGGGAGGGAGGCAGGAGGGAGGGAGGGAGGCAGGGAGGACGGGAGGAGGAGAGGGAGGGAGAAAGAGTGTTGGGAATAGGATGCTGGGGGTCAACTAAGATGGTCAGTGGGGGATTGGGATGGGTATGGAATGTGGTGGATGGTGAGAGGGGATGGAATGGGATGGTAGGATGGGTCGGGATGGGATGGTGGGATGGGAGAGATATTTGAACTGTTTCAGTTTGGATAAAGGGATTATATGTTGTTTTTTTTATATCATAATGCATTTCAGTTGACCTATGCGGTTATACTGTACTGCTTTACATGGCAATTTGATGTGTTATTGCATGAAACGGGTTATCCAAGCTACGCATTGCTTTTTTTGTTTGTTGACTTCGTTGTTCTAGATTTTGTTGTGGGGATTTTTTTTTTTACTTGAAATAGTTGATTAGTTTTTTTTTCTTCTTTATTTTGCGTGTGAATTTACCTATATATTCATAATGCAGCGTTTAATTCAATGCGTTTACTTGTGCTATTACTGACGCTCTCCTTTCCATGTGCTTATATTACGTAAGTTAGGTGTATTATATGCTGTCCTACTGCATTTGTGTTATTACAGCAGCTTTTCTCTCCATGTGTAGTATCATATGGATCAAATGTATAATTTTTCTACTCTGTTTCAATGATGCTCTGAGACATAAACATATGTCTTTGTATTTCCTTTGTTTTTCTCAGCTGTTTTGCATGAGTACTTATTAGCTTAAGGTTTCTAGGTTCGACCAATAAAGTTTGAATGCTGCCACGAGATTTTGTTCCCATTATCCACCTGGTCTGCAAGCACTTGTAGACGCACAGAATAATAGGATGGTGGGTTGGATAGAATGGTGGGGGGGGGGACTAGTAGAATGATGGAATGATGGGATGCTTAGTTGTGATTTCAAAATGTAGAGTTGAATGTGTGTGTGTGTATGTGTACGTGTGTGTGTGTGTGTAGGTGGTAGAGGGAGGTAGGTGTACGTGTGTACATATTTGTATGGAAGTTTGTGTATGTATTTGTATCTGCATGTGTAGGTGTAAGTTGCTCGCATTTTCTGAGTAAGACTCTAGGTGATCGTATAATTTTATGACAGCTGGATTTTTCCTGTTTCGTTATTCACTCAACTTCATTATTGTTCGATAATTTGGGCATAGGGACCCCTATCGATAAAGCCTTGTGATATGCATGAGCTAGACATGGTTACTTCGGTGTATCAGAATATTGTAACAAATCCAAAGTTAGATTTAAATAAAATCGTTGACTGCAATGTGCGTTACTGAGCCTGGAATTTTTTTCATGTTGTCATACACTAATGCGTAGATTTATCACATGTCAAGTGTTGATTTCAATGTGGTAGTTGAAATAATTGTATTTATGTTAATTGCTTGTTAACACATTGTCAATATGACCTTTAATCTTCATGTTTGTGAATCGTTATCTTAAGCTTTCTCGCATGTACGCTCATCCTCACTTAAGGGTGAGAATAACCTGTTACCTCATCCTTTTGAGATGTAATTTTACTTTTGTCTCAATAAACGTGTCAAAGTAAAAAAAAAAAAAAAAAAAAAAAAAAGTCATCCTTACTCATACTGCCACACACACTCGCTCAGTCACTCTCCCAGAACAGAAGTACCGATGTGGAAGGTCTGTTTAACTTATATTATACCTTGCCGATGTTGTTCCTGTTCGCGCATGTTGCAAGTTATCTCCACCAAGAGGATGACATTTATACACCGCAGAAGGGTATAATTAAGAACCTGAATATGTATAACGCTGAGTGTAGGAGCTTGGTCAGGGGAAAAAGTACTATGTTCCTTTAACTTCCTGTTTTTTCTGAAAGATATTAATGTGTACTGACAATAATTCTATAAAATATTGTTTGGTAGAACCTTTTTTTATTGCTGGTTCACATAAAGCTTATGGGAAGCCTCACTTACGAAATACCTTTTGATTTTACTATATTTACTACATTCTGTAAAGGGAGATGGCATTTATATCATGAATTTAGACACAGACAAAAATCAATTGCCATTGGTGCATGCGAGCGCAATGTTCCCTTGTGAGAACTCGATATTCAGGCATGAGGATTTATATGTACATTTTAAGATATTTCTACTTCGATAGACGAGAGTATACGTTTCTTTTTGCTTAGTTTGTGATTAAATACGTAGTGTGTGTGTAAACAAATATATTATATATATAATATAATATATATATATATATATATATATATATATAACACACACACACACACACACACACACACACACACACACAACACACACACACAACACATATATATATAATATATATATATATATATATATATATATATATATATATATGTGTGTGTGTGTGTGTGTGTGTGTGTGTGTGTGTGTGTGTGTGTGTGTGTGTGTGTGTGTGTGTGTGGTATGTATATATATGCACATATATACATCATACGTATAATATATATATATATATATATATATATATATATATATATATAAATGTATATATATATACATACATACATATATACAGTTATACATAAATATGTCTATGTATCTATCTATATATCTATCCATATATATGATATATATGTGTGAGTGTGTGTGTCTGTGCTTTTATGTGTGCAACAATATCTTTGTCTATATTTATTTATCTATCTACACCTATATCTATCTATGTATATCTATATATCTATCAGTCTGTATCTATATATATGTATGTATCTATGTATCAATCTATCTATATCTCTCCATTTATATGTATATGCACGAATATATGAATGTACATTAATATGTTCAGCCAAAGACTGCGAAGTCCTAATTCATGGCAAATCTCTCGACAGGGAGTCCACGTCAGTTCACACTCCCGTGCTCCTAGGGTACGATGTTGTATCAGATGTGTTTGCATATATGCATGTGAGCTTTATCAGGTAAGTCTCACACGCGAATGAGCTTCTAAAATGGATGAGTGATTACTTAGAACGAAATAGTACGAGAGGCTCAAGTTTCTGCTGTGGAAATTCTGATCCCACCTGTGAAAAAAGGTCTTTTTGTTTTAAATCATAATTTTCTTTTTCTTTTCTTTTTTCTTTTTTAACTATTTCGTTTTATACTTTATCTGCTTGATCATTCTTCTGACAAAGAATTCAAACCTCTTTCCCTTTAAGTCCCCCCTACACAGCTGTCCCCGTTCTCTATATTGCTTAAATTTTCTGTTACCCAGAGACAGTATAGCTCCCAGGACTGTTTGTTTATCCAGTGTAAGGTGACAAATGCAGCAAATCTAATCCAGCAAGGAACGAATGACAGCTTCTCATGGATGAAATAACTCCATCGAATTCAGAGTGACTGATGGTCCACAGTTTCATTCCGTATGCTGCTGATCTGTGCGTCCACCACAGAAAACGGAATCCAGGAGGCCGGTTACTCATAGAAAACGTGGTCGAGATGGACACTTGATTCTCATAATTATATTTTCTCAATAATTCTAGGATTATTTTCATTCTTATTGCCTTTACTATTATATTTCTTGGTATTATTCTTATCACCATTATTATTTCTACTAGTATTACTTTTGTTAATAATTATCATCATTATTATCAATGATTATATTATTGTTGTTGCTGTTGCTGTGAATATTATTGTTTATTTATTACTGTTATTGCTATTATTATTATTATTATTATTATTATTATTATTATAATTATTATTATTTATTTATTATATATTATTATTATTATTATTATTATTATTATTATATTATTATTATATTATTATTATTATTATATTATTATTATTATATTATTATATTATATATTATTATTATTGTTATTATCATCATTACTAACATTATTATTATTATTATCATTATCATGATTATCATTATTATTATTTTTGTTATTATTACTATTACTATTATCATCATCATCTTCATTATTATTTTTGTTATTATTACTATTAGTATTATCATCATCATCATTATTATCATTATTATCATCCTTTTATCATCTTTATTATCAGTATCGTCACCATCGTCATTGTCATTATCATAATGGTAATTGTTATAACAATAAAGTGATATCAACATAGATAATACAAATGATGAAAGCGTTATGATAAAAAATAATTATAATAGAAATAATGGTAAGAGTGAGAGTAACATCAATATCAATGATAATAATGATGATAAGGAAAATAATAACGATAATAGCAATAATGGTAATAGTTATGATGATAATGAATACTATTACTATAATTGAAATCACACTATCAATAATATTAATAATGATTATAATGACAGTGATAATAATATTCAATATTGATGACAATATCGTGTTGTTATTGCTATACTATAAATATTATTATTGTTATCATGTTTGCCCTTATCATGATTATTATCATTATCGTCATTGATACCTTTATTATAATTATTATCATTATCATTACCGTTGTTGTTCTTCACTTATATTTTAATCTATTTATCTGTTCAAAACACTTTCTCAAATACACTTTAATGATTCCAATCTTTTATTCAGCAGTAAAATCTAATTTTCACTTTTCTTTAGACTGTGGAATAAATATTGAACACTTATGGAGAGAAAACTAATTAGTTCGTCTTTTTTTTTTTAAATATTTCGTCCTGGAAAATTAACAGGTACGAAGTTTTGAAATGACATCAGTTGTTTTTCATTTACTAGTGTGTGTGTGTGTGTGTGTGTGTGTGTGTGTGTGTGTGTGTGTGTGTGTGTGTGTGTGTGTGTGTGTGTGTGTGTGCTTGTGTATACGGGTGGGGGGGAGCTTCTGTGTGCGCGCGCGTGTGTGTGTTTCTTTCACTCTCTCTCTCTCTTTCTGTGTGTGTGTGTGTGTGTGTGTAAGCTTCTCCCTCTCTCTCTCTTTCTGTGTGTGTGCGTGTGCGTGTGTGTGTGTGCTCGCTGTGTTATCATCGTTAGGATATCTCTCTTTTTTGAGAATACGTTATTAACGCAGGGAAAGGTTCTGAACAAATATTTCTGAAGGGACTTTGAAATATAGTAATTTCCCGACCTTTTTGATGGTACACAGGTCTTTCGGCTTAATCAAGAGAGTAAGTAAAAAGTAATAGAAAAAAAGAAGGTTATCAAGCACAGATTTTGCTTCAAACGAGCAGCAATTCCATCCCCCCTCCCCCCCGCTCCCCCCAACCCCTCCTTCCTTCGTATTTTCTCTCTCCCCCTCCCCCCCTCCTCCTCCATGCTCAATACAGAAGACGAGGGAAAGAGAAAAAGGAAGAGAACTTGAATATAAGAGATCAAATGAATAATTACTTACGAATGTATAAAGCGTCTGTGTAAATCTACATCTATTTGTCTATTTATTTATGCGATCAATCTTTCCTTACCCACGTAATCCTTTTCGAAAAGAAATTGTAATGATTATTAGGATAATACTGATTGAAGCGATAATGATAATGATGAATATAATGATACCGATAATAATAATAATAACAATTATATTGATAATAGTAATGATGATGGTAATAATATTGATAATAATAACAGCAAAAACAATAATAGTAAGAAGAATGATAATAATAATAACTGACAGGCCGCTCATCCTAGCTCCTCCGGTTGGGCGAAGGGACTTGTTACGAAAGACATCGAGACGCGACTCCAAGGCACGAGATAGACCGTGTTCAGACGAGCGACTTTAGTGGCGCGACTGCTAGAAGCGCGACTGCCAGGTCAATGGAAGTGAATAGGAGCGCACACACGTAATGGCTTGTGGCTGGCCTGTAAGCGCCGTGTGTGAATATTCACTCAGTAGTCGCGCTTTTAGCAGTCGGGCCACTAATATCGCTCGTCTGAACAGGGCCATAGTGTCCAGGTTTCGCTTCCATAAAACAAACACCGTTGGCAGGGATAATAATAAAATAATGATAGTGATATTGATGATGATGATAGTATTGTTACAAATACTATTACTACTACTATTGGTAATAATAATAGCTCAATAGTAATACCGATAATACCAATATTTATAATAATGATAAAAATAGTATCGATAATGATAATGATGATAATAATATTGATAAAAATAATGATAATAATACTATTGATAATAATAATGATAATAGTATAGATGATAATGATGATAATAATAACAAAGATTATGAAATTATCTCTTCTTATAATAGCGAAAAAATAATAATGATATTGACAATAATGAGGATAAAATTAATTACAATAATGATAAAAGGTATTAATAACAGTACCAATGTTGTTAGTTTAAGCCATCTCTCCGTGAGTGCTTTCCCTCCTCCTGCTTTCATTTTTCTCCACTTTTCTGTCTCTCCCCTCGCCGCTAGCACACTTTCCCTCCCTTTCTCTCCCCTCTCCCTGTCGCAACCACTCCTGTTTTAGCGTCCCCACACTAACCCTTTACCTTCCGCTCTCTCGCTCCCTTTCCCTTTCCCTCTATACACTCTCACTCTCCCCCTCTTCCTTCCCCTCCTTCCATCGCTCTCTCACCCTACTCCCCATCACGCGCACCCTCTCTTATCGCCCCAACTCCCCCTCCACAACCCAACGCCCCTTTCCCCCTCCCCCTCCCCAATCCAACACCTTCCTACGCCCTTCCTCCCCGTCCCTTTGCGCCTACCCCCTGCCCCGTTCCCTGCCCCAACCCCCACCCCAACCCCAACCCAACGCCTCCTTACTCCCTCCGCCCCTCCCCCGACCCCCTGCCCCCAACCCTCCCCAAACCAACGCCCTCCTACCCCCTCCCCGTCCCCCTGCTCCCCAACCTCCTACTCTCCTCACCCCATCCCCAACCCTCCGCCCTCCTACCCTCTCCGCCCCTCCCCCTAACCCCCTGTTCTCAACCCTGCCTGTCATCCCCAGTGATTGCGCAGTTATTAAACTGTCAACAGCAACACCTCTCGTTTGCAGTGAACAATAGTACGGGCTCGTGGCGGAGTGACGACCTGGGCGCGCATTTTGACTTGAGGCGTCGAGGCGAGAACACGCGATTCGGAAGCGAGGGCGGTGGGCGTGTGGGCGTGTGGGCGGGCGGAGGGTTGGCGACGGGGATAGAGGAGGGCGTGCGGGCGTGGTTCAGATTTTTTCCCACGCTATTTTCATTTTTATTTTTCCTGTTTCACTTGCATTTTTTTTCTCCCTATTTTCATATTTATTTTTCATGTTTCACAATCAGTTCTCTATACTTTAGTAATCTTTCAATATTACCATATTAGGAATGATTGGTAGTTTGTCATCTTTCCTTGCCCGTTTCTTAAAAAAATCTCTGTGTATAGAGTTAAATCTGTCCGTCGATCGGTATATGAATGTGTATACAATACACACACACACACACACACACACACACACACACACACACACACACACACACACACACACACACACACACACACACACACATATATATATATATATTATATATATATATATATATACATATATATATATATATATATATATATATATATATATGCATATATATATATATATATGTATATATATATATATATATATATATATATATATATATATATATAATATATATGTGTGTGTGTTGTGTGTGTTGTGTGTGTGTGTGTGTGTGTGTGTTGTATATATATATATATATATATATATATATATATATAATATATATATATATATATATATATATATATATATATATATATATATGCTTTTAACGTATGTATATCTATATCTATATATATCTATATCTATCTATCTATCTATATATATCTTTTAACTATATATATATATATATATATATATATATATATATATATATATATATATATATATATATATATATATATATATATATATATATATATATATATATATATATATATATATATATATATATATATATATATATATATATATATAT
>NW_020869657.1:671089-673589 GCF_003789085.1 Penaeus vannamei | reverse complement strand
TGTGTGTTATTTTTGTTAATGATATTGCTATTATCATTATTGTTAGTATCATGATTATGATTATGATGATGGTGATTATTGCTATTATCATTATTATTATTGTTATCATTATCCTTATTATTATCATAATTTCATTATTACTTTCATCATTATTCTTATGATTTAGTATCAATATTACTATTACTGTTATCATTAGTATCGGTATTATTTTTATCATCATCATTTTTATCCTTATCATTAGTATTATCATTATTATCAATATTACCATTACCATTCTTACTACTATCATCATTACTATTATCATCATCACTTAATTATTATTATTATTATCATTATTATTATTATTATTATTATTGTTATTATTATTATTATTATCATTATTACTATCATTATTATTATTATCCTTATTATTATTTTCATTGTTATTATTATTGTATTATTATTATTATTATTATAATGATAATTATTTTTATCATTTTTATCATCATTATTATTATTATTATTATTATTATTATTATTATTATTATCATTATTATTATTATCATTGTTATTATCATTATCTTAATTATCATTACTATTACTATGTTATTATCATCATTATTATTATCATCATTATCACATTTTTCATCATTATTGTTAATATCAGTATTACTATTATTATTACTATTACTATTATTATTACTATTATCATAATTATTGTTATTATTATCATTGTTGTTGTTATCTTGTTGCTGTTATTGTTATTATTATCATTATTATTATCATTATTACTAATATTGTTATCATTATCATTATCATTATTACTAATATTATTATCATTATCATTATCATTATTACTCTTTTTAAAGTTATTATCATCAATATCATTCCTGATGATAACACCCGAAAATAACTATAATAACGACAATAATAGAAAAGATGATAATGATGCTGTTAAAAGTAATTATGAAATTATAAATAAGGAAAGCTTAATAATGATAGTATTGATAATAATATGCTAATGATGATGATAGAAATTATACAACAAATAATAATGTCAATGATAATGATGATCATAATGAAAGTGACAATAATGAGAGTATTTGTTTAGTTTACGAATGTGTTAATTCATATGTGTGTGTGAATATGTGTCTTAATATTTTTAATATAGGATCATTATTCCCATAATAATTATTATCAGCATTACTATTATCATCATAAGCATTATCATTATTACCATTATAACTATTAACATCATTATCATTATCATAATCTTTATCACTATCATCATTATTATTATCCTCATTTCCTCTGCTAAGTTTATTTGTAGGAAGCGTTATTTTTAATAACATTATTATTATAATAACTCTTATCATCATCATTATTACTATTGACATTATCATTATTATCATAACCGCTATCATTATTTTCATTACTATTATTAGCATTATTATTATCATAATTATTAGCATTATTATCATTATTATTATTAGCATTATTATTATCATAATCATTATCATTATCATCATTATTATGATTAACAATATCATTATTACCATTATTTTTATTAACATTATCATTATTATTATTATAATCATTATCATTATTACCATTATTATTATCAACATTACTATTATCATCATAACCATTATTATTACCATTATGATTATTAATATCATTATCATAATCATTATCATTATCATCATTATCATTATCCTTACTTCCTCCGCTAAGAAGTTTATCTTTAGGAATCGTTCGTTTGTTTGTTTGTTGTTTAATTGATATGTAGGGTGACTCATGAAATTATGAACAGATTCTTATGATTTTCCCCAACTTAAAATAATAATGATAATAACAATGATAATAATAATGATATAAATGATAATGAAACTTGCAACAATAATGATGGTGATGATATTCATGATAATAGTAACAATAATAGTGATGATAATAATAATAATGATAATAGTATTGATAAAGAAAATAATAATATTAATAATAATGATGATAATGATAATATCAATAATAATAGAAATAATAATAATCATGATAATATCATTCAATATCAATAATGATATTGATAATGATAATGATAATAATATTGATAATAATGATAACAGCAATGATAAAATTGATAAAAATGATAATAGAAATATAAATAGCAATAATAATGATAACAATGATAAAAATAATAACAATGATGATAATAATGATGATAATGATAATAATGATAATAACGATAATAGATTATGATGATAATGATGATAAATTATAATATAGTACTATCAATAACAATATCAAATACAGTAATTATGATAACTATTGCAATTGCGAAAATAATAATGATGATACTGATAATAAGAATCATAGCAACAAATAATACTGATGATAAAGACAATAATGATAATAGAAATTATTATATTCTTCATTACTGTAATATTATGTTAACATTCTCATTCTTATTATTGTCATTATAATGTACTATCACCATTATCATTATTATTGTTATCATTACTGCTTT
>NW_020869657.1:653589-656089 GCF_003789085.1 Penaeus vannamei | reverse complement strand
GTAAGGAAAATAATAAGAAAAAAAAACAAGGAAAACAAGCAGCTTAATGAAATAGATCCGCGTTCAACTGACAACTTTAGCGTGTTTGTGAAGAAGCGAAAAGTTAACCTGGCATCCGGGGGGGAGGGTGTGAGGGACTTCATGTGGCAAAGTAAAGAAAAAAAAGGAGAAAGAAAGACTAAAAAAGTGTATTTGGGTGTTGGTGAGGGTGTCTTTTGGTCTGACACTGGATAGCTCTGTCTGTCTGTCTGTCGTTCTGTCTGTCTCTGTCTTTGTCTCTCTCTCTGGCTCTCTCCCTCCCTCCCCCCTCTCTATCTCTATCGCTACCTCCCTATCTCTTTCTCTCTCTCTCTCTCTCTCTCTCTCTCTCTCTCTCTCTCTCTCTCTCTTTTGCCCGCTCTCTTCGTCTACCTGTATTTCATACTTTACTTCTGGCTCCATCTCTGTTGCTCTATCTCTCTCTGTTTATACTTCTATTTGTCTATTTCGTACTCAATATTTATCTGCCGATTCTCTCCCTGTTTACAGATCTGTCTGCCTTTAACAATTTTCTTCTGTTTGTCTGCCTTACTTACTGTGTCTCTCTCCTTTTATCTCTGTTTTCCTTTTTTCTTCTAACCATTACAATTAATATCCTTATCATTATTATTATAATTATTACCATTTTTATTATTATTACTATTATCATTATTGTTATAATTTTCATTGTTATCATTATTATCATTATTATCATTGTCATCACTATTATTATCATCACCATTGTAATCATCTTTATCATTATTATTATCATTATTATTATTGCTGTTTTCATTATTATTATTGTAATCATTATCATTATTGTAATAATAATTATTATCATTATATTCATTCTATTGTCATTATATTCATTTAATTATTTTCTTTTTCTTCTCTTTGCTAGTACCATAATCTTTATCATTATCATTATCGTTATTATTATTGCTGTCATTATCTTTATTGCTATCACCATTATTATCATTGCTATCATTATTATCATTATCATTACCGTTATTATTTTATCATTGTTATTATAATAATAATGATAAGCATTACTATTATTTTGTCATTATTATAAATATCATTATCATTGTTACTATTATTATTATCATCATTCTTACTATTATTCTCATCATTATTATTATTGTTATTATCATTACTATTATTCTCATTATCATTATTATTAGTATTATTGTTATTATTATAATTTCTGCTATCATCCTTTTTGTTATTATTATCATTATCATAATTATCAGTTTTAACAGTAGTACAACTAATATTATCACTATTGGTATTATCATTATTGCTCATTATCATTATCATTAATATTAATGAAGTTATCATTATCATTATTGTTATCATCATTATTATTAATATTATCTTTAACGTAAATATCATCATTACTATTATCATTATCACGACTGTTAATATAAGTATTATTTCTATTTTCGTTATTACTAATATCATTATCATTATCATTATTATCATTATCATTATCATTATTATCATAATCATTGTCATTATTATTGTGAACATCATTATCAGTATGGTTATTTGTATTATTATCATTATTATTATTGTCATTATTATTATTGTCAATATCACCGTTATGATAATATATATTATCAATATTAATATCATTGTAATAATCAATATCATTGAAATTGTCGTTATCATTATCATAACTATAATCAATATTGTTATATTTTTTAACCGCACTGAAGTGGTTTTCCTACGATATTATGATATCGTAACAAGATTTCCAGTTTATGCAAGTAATCCCTTTAGTGCTTCATAAGTAATGACGTCACGGTGATTTCGTTACGTGCGGTCATTTTATGCGTGCAATATAGCCCGAGGTAAACATGGCCACGGCTCACAAAGGATGAATTTTTGGTCGTGGAAATATCCCTGCGACCACCCTAATTTCGCCAGTGTTGCCAAAACCAAGGTAAAAACACACACTTGGACACCACACCCTCCGCCACACTCGAATGAACAATACTGCTTTGAAAGATATTTGTTCTTCTTCGTCTCAGCTTTCTCCCATTTCTATATGAGGTCGTCGTTATGGATGAACCGCCTCTACTGATTATTTCATATTGGTTTTGGCTTGGGTTTTTACACTGGGGGCCCTTCCTGACACCTACCGAGAGGGTTGGTGTCAGGGACCGGCACCCAAAAAGGCTGGCTTGCACACTAGGTGGCTTTTACAATAGGCAATCAAAGTGAAGTTTCTTGCCTAATGGAACAACGCGCCAAACGGGTGGGACTCGAACCCTCGAACCTGGATTTGTTGACGAATCCAAAGTCCGATGCTCTAACCACTCGGCTACCACGGTCTCTGCGGGAGAAATATATTCAACAACGTTCACGAAACAACCAGCGTCCGCCACACGTGTCCTTCGATATTGGAAAACAAATCTAATTCACGACTCCGGAGCAAAAACATGATAGAAGAAGCACCAAAGAGTACCCGATAGCC
>NW_020869657.1:591089-601089 GCF_003789085.1 Penaeus vannamei | reverse complement strand
GTGGACCAGTGTTCCCCAATCCTTTTTTGGTTGCGATCCTAAATGCACTCTTAACCTGGAGTAACAACCCCATATGTCTAAACATGTAGTAATAAGTCCAACTATTTTCATTTTAGTTAATACTTGCAGATGTTTATGAGCTTACCCAGGTCTATTTATTACGATTTATATTACTAACACATTGAAAAAAGTGTTTTAAAAATGGGGACTTTTACTTTCATTTTTTTTTTCTTTTATTAATTTTTCAGAAAACATTTCACAGCCCTCATTTGGATCGCGACCATCGGGTTGGATTATCACTATCACTTTATAATAATGATAGTAATGACAATAATTATAATGATACTAAACACTGATGATAATAATGATAATGCTCCTACTGCTATTATTACTACTAATATTAACAGTATTATATAACAATGAGAACAAAAGTAACGGTAATTATAATGATAATTATGATAGATTTAATGAAAATAAAAGTGATACGGATAACAACAATGACAATAATAATAATTTTAACTATGATGATGATAATGAGGATAAGGATTCTGGCGGTTTATAAGGTAATAGCAATAGCATTGCCTTGATAAGAGTAAAGATATTGATAATGATGATGATAATTGTATTGACGACACGATAACAACATTGAAGATATTGATAACGATAATTCAGTGATAATAATGATGACCAAATGTCAATAATGATAATGACAGTGAAGATCTAATGATGATAATGATAACTATAATAATCAAACAATAAACAAGATCTATATTACATATAATAACAGTAATAAGCATCACAAGGATATTAGAAAAAAAATAGCAACAATAATCATAACGTTATCAATGATAATAACCAAATTAAAAGCAGTGACAATAATAACCATAAAATTCATAACAAAAACAACAACAGTGATAAAAAGAAAACTAAGATATAACAAGATACTGACAGAATATAAAAAATAACAACAATAAAGATAACGCCAATAAACGGATAATACCATTGCGAACGTAAAAGAAAGCATAAAGTTTTACGCGTCTTGAGTCACTCCTAAATTTCTTCCATGACATCTTTCCTCCGAATCGCTGATTTATCCAGCACAGATTCTCGGATTAAACTTAGATTAAGGAGACTTTCACGCCAATGGAGTACCACTGGCGGGTGGTCCAGGAATTCCACTTTTCATGTATGTATAAATATATATATATATATATATATATATATATATATATATATATATATATATATATATATATATATATATATATATATATATATATATATATATATATATATATATATATATATATATATATATATATATATATATATATATATATAATATATATTATATATATATATATATATATATATATATATATATATATATATATATATATATATATATATATATATATATATATATGTATTTAAATACATATGTTTATACATACACATACACACACACACACACATACAAACACACACACATACACACACACACACACACACACACACACACACACACACACACACACACACACACACACACACACACACACACACATACATACACACACACGCACACACACCACACACACACACACACACACACACACACACACACACACATATATATATATATATATATATATATATATATATATATATATATATATATATATATATATATATATATACATATATACATACATATATGTATATATATTTATACATATGAAGATTGGATAAATTCCAACGAGTTGGAACCGAAACATGACAACATGACTGACAACGCCCATGTGGCACACAGAAGCCTAAAGAGATAACTTGCTACAAGAAGAGGTCAGTAATGTTTACATGAATGATCTAAGATAAAGAAGGTAAATTGTGGTAAAAAAAAAAGAAAGAAAAGAAAAGAAAAGAAAAGAAAAACAGATCATGGACAGATGGAATAAATAAATAAAGAAATTATTTTGTGAAGAAAGAGATGACAACATAATACCAATCAATCGAGATCTGTGGGAAAACATGGTTGATGATTTGCCGATACTAAAGGAAGAGATGAGAGCAATACGAAATGCTCTGGCCAATTGGAAAGCGGCAGATAATAAGGGGGTAGTTGCTGAAGTGCCACAAGCGATGAGAAGCTGTTGAAAAATTACTTCTTATTATCATTCTAACCTAACCTTCACATCGGGACAACTACCAACATACTTCTTTAGATCTTCGTTGCATTACCGAAGAAGCCAATGGTTGTAGAATCAGTCTCATGGCTCACTCGGTCAAGCTGTTATAACAAAGATCTAGAATCTGGAGCAAGCTGGAAGTTGCAGACGAGCAGTTTGGATTTCGAAAGACCAGTGGGACACAAGGAGACAATTATATGTTCAGGACAGTCTGAAAGATATATCCAGACGAAACAGGACGTGAGCCTCTGCTATACAGAAGTAATATTGGTAAAAGAAGCTTAGCATTATCGTGTAACCTGCACTGGCAATAAGAAGCCACTGTATATATAAGAAGTATTAGCAAGGGCAAAGATAGGGGTGCATTATCTAACCGACACTTTAACTTCTACACTGAGTTGGTAATGTGTCTGTGATCTGGGTTGGCGAGAGGAAAATACGCAGCATAAGGTACGCAGATGATATTGTGCTGAATCCGGGGAATAAGGAAGACCTACAGACTATGCGAAATAGGGTAAACCAGGAAAGTGAGAATTTTGGCTTACGACTCAATGCCAAGAAAACAAAGTGAATGCGGCGAGCAAATCACCAGCTGGACAGACATTGAAAGTGCAGATTTAGGATTCAGAGTATTTCATATATTAAGGCTCGATGGTGACAACCGATGGGCGTTGTGAGGAGATGAAAACTAGAATCGGAAAAACTAAGGCAGTTTAACAAATTGAAGAAGTTTCTGACAAACACGGAAATCCCAGTTGCGACAAGAATACTTATGATCAAATGTTATGTCTGGCTTGTTTTGCTATACGGGGTGGAGGCGGGGAAGACGAAAGCAGATTTGGAGGAAAAGTTAAGGGCTTTTGAAATGCGGATAGCCAGACGGGTACAACGGATGGGTTGGGGAAGACAACGGAGAACCTAAATGGACGATGTGATGTATTAGATGAAGACGAGATCAATTGAGGAGCTGATGAGGATGTGTAGAGACTGGTAGAGATGACGACAAGGGACCCCCAACCCTCGTGACGGAAATGGAACCTGAATTGTACTGAATATATATGTATGCATATGTGTATATACACATACATACACAATCACGCATATATGTATATATGTATGTGTGTGTATGTGTATGTGTGTGTGTGTAGATACATTGATATGACTGTGCTTCTCTCTCTTTCTCTCTCTCCTTCTTTTTTTCCTCCCTCCCTCCAATCCTCCTTCCCTATCTCCCTTCCCTATCCATCCCATCCTCCCTCCTTCCTTCTCTCTTTCTCCCTCCTTTCATTTTTCTTCGCCTCCTCCTCCTCCTCTGTTATGCACCCGCGCGCACACCAGACCGCAGGCATGATCGGCCGTCTGTCATATTCACGCATAAATCTTTGGACGGAGGCAAGGCTGCTTCTCCCGAGCTGAAATGGCTGTGTATCATCTTCCTGTCTGCGGGCGATTTCCTTTCTTTCTAGAGCCAGCGAGAGGGGCCGTGTGTCTGCGCGTGTGTGTGTACGTGTGTGTTTGTGTCTGTGTGTGTTCGATAGAGAGATAGAGAGGGAGGAGGAGGGAGAGGGAGAGTGAGAGAGAGAAAGAGGGGGGATAGAGAAGGAGGAAGAAGGAAAGGGGAGAGAGAGAGAGAGAGAGAGAGAGAGAGAGAGAGAGAGAGAGAGAGAGAGAGAGAGAGAGAGAGAGAGAGAGAGAGAGAGAGAGAGAGAAAGAAGAGAGAGAGGAGGGGGGGGAAGAGAGACAGACAGAAGGATTGTGGGTAATTGTGAGGCTTGGGGGGTGGGGGTGGGGGAGGTTCAAGAAATGTATTTTTCATGTATTTTTGTGTGCGTCTGTTTAAAATTGGAGTGAGCTCAAGACTCAATAACTTTTTCTCTATCTTCGCCTCTCTGATCTCTTTCTTCCGCTTTCCTGCTCCCTCCCTCTCTTCCCCTCTGCCCCCCCCCCCCACCCCCCACCCCATTACATTTCCGTCCTCCCTTCTTCAATCTTCTCTCTTCCCTATTCCCTAATCTTTTATCTCTTCCCTCATTATATCCCTCTTTTTTCGCTTCCCTCTCTCTCTCCCTCTCTCTCTCTCCGCTCCCTTCCAGTTCTCCCCTCTTCCCCTTCTTCCATATTTTTTTTTTTCCTTTTTTTTCCCTCTCTGCTTCCCTTGCATGAGTCTCCCTCTGAACCCACAGCCCTCCCCCCATACCCAGGACCCCCAGACCCTCTGCCCCCCCTACCCCAGGACCCTCTGCCCCCCCCCACCCCCCCCCCGGAACCCCTTCCCACTTCCCTCTTTTTTGTATCATAAAAAGATACAACAAGAACACCATCTTCGAAAGCATGATGAAGAAAGTTTTGGCAATTCTTTTTTTCTTTGTTGAAGTCTCTCCTCTAATGCACGGTCATGTTTCTTCCTTTTCCTTAATTCGTTCACCCTCTTTCGTTTCTTCTTCTTCCTCTCCTTAAGTTTCGTCCATTTATTTATATTTTTTATTATATCTATATATAAATTTTTCATTTGTTTATTTATTTTGAAGCTACACGTGTTTGGATTATTTCTTTGTTCGTCTTCATTTCTCTCCTTATTCTCTTCCTTCTCTTTCTTAACTTAATAACATATTCATACTTTACACCTTTCTTTTTCTCTTTATCTTTCCATTTTCCTTTTCTTCATTCCTTTATTTATTATTTTTTATTTTATTATTATTATTATTATTATTATTATTATTATTATTATTATTATTATTATTATTATTATATTTCTTTTGAAGCTGCACGTTCGTTTTCGTTTTCCTTTCTCTCCTACTTCTCTTCCTTCCCTTTCATTTATTAACGTGTAGCTTCTTCTCATTCATACTGTAGACCTTTCTTTCTCTTTATATATTTCCATTATTTCTTTTTATCTCTCTTCTTTACTCTCTTTCTTTCATTCCCCTCCTTGTACCCTTTCAAATATTTTTGTCTCTCTCTTTCCTTTCCTCTTCTTCCATTTGTTTACTTTACTAGTTCCTGTCTTTCTCTTTTCGGTTTATATCAAATTGTATGCCTCTACCTTGATACAATATGATATACTCCGGCCAGCCAATCAATCAAAGCGCGATATGTTTCAGATATATTTAGCGTAGTATCAGATAGAAATTCATACTTTCATTAATTACAAATCGCATCGTGTTTCATTGTCTATTATAAAGAGAAAGATGTATAAAATGTCTCTGTTATTTTTTAACAATACATCAAATACATGTTCACTCAATTTGGGCAAAATTTTAAGTCGTGATTGTCGGATAATATTAAGAAATTCGAACAAGTCCGAGTCATGTGATGTGTTCTTCGCTTTGGTGTGATGAATGTAAAATAATTCTGTACCTCTGTAAATAAATCTTATAGTAAAAAAATAAATAAATAATAAATAAAATAAAATAAAAAATAATAATAAATTTAAAAAATAAAAGAAAAGGTTGTGTATCCAGATTTGTTGATATGATTCAGTCAAGAAGACAAGTAAATGCCCAGTTCATTGGACTTAATCTTGTTATTCATTCGTGGTGGGTACGATAAGACGCAAAACCTTATGCAACTTCCACTTTTCACATGGAGAACAATGTATGTAATAAGAAGAAAAATATGTTATAACTGAATCTGGGAAATACATTTAAATATTTCCACAGCCTTACGAAGCGGTGAATACTGTGTATAAAAAGAGAAATTGCGAAGTAGTCGGGTACTTTTTCCATTTTATTTGAAGCTTCCACAATGTTTTACTTGTAATTAAATTCATAACAGCATAATAAGTAGTTTAGTGGCGTTTCATTGATTTCTGAGGAGAAAATTAAGAAAAATAGTCACAAAAATAAGAATATCAGGAAAGACATCGATGGTATCCTGTTTCGTAGCGACCATGAAGCAGTTTGAAACAATGTATCAAAGTGTTTGAGGTTTCCACTCATTCTTCTGCTTTCGCCTTTTTAACTGGTCGTTTATTCCTGTCCCTCTCGATATTTTATTTTATCTTCCTTTTTTAATTTACATGTTTTCTCCAGTTTTCTCTACCGCTTTGGTTTTCCTTATTACCCAATTTCTTTCTTCTCCTTTCCCTTTTCCATTTTCTTCGATTCTCTATTCCTCCTTCTTTCCTCCTCACCCCGTGTTTTATTCTTGATTTGTCCTTTTTAATTTCTGCCTCTCCTTTTTTCCTTCATGTTATCCATTCATTTCTGTCGCTTCCCCCTTTTCTCGTCTTCTCTCTTCCATTCATTCTATATACTTTCGACTGACCTTTGATTACCTTTTTGCCTTTGCTTTAATTCCTGTGTTATCTGTTTCTGTTTCTTTCTATCTTTTTCGTCAGGTTTCTCTCCTTTTCCCCTCATCCTTCTCAATGCCCCTGTAATATCCTTTTCCTTTCTCTCCCTTTCCTCATTTCTCATTATTTTTAATGATACATCATATTTACTTCCTCAACCCTCCTCACCTTCGTTCGCACAATTTTCTTCCACTCTCTCTCCCTTCCCACTTCCAGACGGTCGAGAGAGGGCCGCTTCGCCCCCTTGTATGCGACTCGAAGCTGTCCGACAACTCCAGTCTCCCTACAACCAGCACAAGCACAAGGCCCCTTCTTAGCCACGGCGGGTCGGCAGCCACGGTGAGTCACAGAGGCACTGGGCGTGGGACTCAAGGCGGAACCGGTTTCCATGGTTCCGGCAACTAGAGGAGCAGAAACTGCTGGTGCCAAAGAAAACGGTTGCTGCAGAGCCTTAATAAAGCAAAGACTAATAAGAGAGGAAAATACACTGATACTCCTTGGTACTGTACACACAGACAAAAAAACACACATACGTATATATATATAATATATATATATATATATATATATATATATATATATATATATATATATATATATATATTATATAATATATATAATATACATATACATTTATACGAGTGTGTGTATATATATACACACACATACGCGCGCGCTCGCTTGTATGTGTATATATATATATATATATATATATATATATATATATATATATATATATATATATAATATATATATATATATATATTTACATTTATACGAGTCTGTTTAAATAAATATGCACACACACACGCGCGCGCGCGCGCTTGTATGTGTATATATACATACATATACACACAAAATATATACATATATATATATATATATATATATATATATATATAGAGAGAGAGAGAGAGAGAGAGAGAGAGAGAGAGAGAGAGAGAGAGAGAGAGAGAGAGACAGAGAGAGACAGAGAGAGAGAGAGAGAGAGAGAGAGAGAGAGAGAGAGAGAGAGAGAGAGAGAGAGATGTGTATATATATATGCATATTGTATAATGAGATCTCCTGTTGATATTCTAAGAGAAACCCAGGCGCTCGGTATGATCCCCGTTGCAGTTCAGCAGTTGGTTGAAGAGAAGCAGAAATTGACGAAAGATGAAGCCGAATGGGAAGAACGTGCTGCTGAACGAGACATTGAGAAATTAGACCTTAGTTAAAAGACGCGGAAAAGCGAATTCCATTATGGCGAGAGAAATAAAGCTGATGATGATGATGCAAGTGCTAATGCTAGTGAAGATGCTAATTTGTATAATGGCCTTAGATTTCTTAATTTTAATGATAGGTAAGATGATTCGACTCTTATGTACTTTAAATTTGAAGGTTTAGCTCACATAATTGGGGGAAAAATTATTATCGTATATATTTGCGATCTTTAGTACGAGATCGTATGCTTAAAGTATTTGTATCCTTGCCGGAAGAAATTGTAAGTGATTACGAAAGGCTCAAGTCTGCTTTATTAAGCAATTTTGTTGATTCCAAAATGTATAAATTTAGGAAGTGTAAATATACTGATAATGAATCTTCTGTACATCTTTTAGTTAGAATGGAACAATATTTTGATAGATAGGTTTCTCTAAGCAATGTTGATAAGAATCGTGATGCATTTTATGACTAGGGATCAGTTTCTTAATAATTGTAATTCTGAATTACGTGTTTTTCTAAGCGAACGTTAATTTTCCAGCGCAACCGAGATGTCTGAAGCAGCTGACAGGTATAGAAGTGCCCGTTTATATCGCGGCAGAGCTCTTTCAACCATTCTAAGAATAAGGGAACTATTAATGTTGTTTGTCAAGCTTGTGGTAAAAACAGACATATCAAACCAATATGTACTGATAATTCCAGGAATTTCAGAGGTAAGGGTTTTTCTAATGATAAAGTTCATTTTGTTTTTTGTTTTTTTTATGCAGAAAAAGTTAATAATTGTATTGTTGTTTTTAACGGATCTCTATTTTATAAGTCTGTTGAAGTGATGCTTGATACTGAGAGCTCAACTATAATAGTCTCTTTGGTTGATTCTAAATATAAATGAGGTAAAATGGTAAATATTTGTGATTATTTAAGTAGATTAAATTATTTCCTTAAAATCAGGTTTTTTTTTTTTTAAGAGCAAGTCCTTTATTGGATGGACAAGCGATAAAGTTTGAAGAAGTTCTAATAGGATGTGTTCCAGGTGTAAACATTCCGAACCAATTCTGACGACACAAGTCCTACTACTAGTGACGTAGCAACCTAAACATCCTGTACTAGTCCTGACCTCTGACCTACCTAAGCTACCTACTTTCTGAGACCTAACCGAATTTCTTGACAAGCCTACATATCCTTTTCCTATTCAATATACACAGATATATAGCGAGAGTTCTTGTCATCCTATAGATAAGGCGCAAAAAATGTTAATGGTTGTTCAAACAAGAGCAGTTAGGAGTAAACCTACAGTAGATTCAAACCTAAAGTGCCCTTCTAATGTTGGTCTTGAAATAAGTAAAACTTCTTTAATCAAAGCACAAAAATCCCCCGTATAACCTTAAAACTGATTCGGGAGAAATTAGAAAGCAGTTAAACGGAAAACGTAAAATCCCGTTCTGTAAAGTATGAAATTTGTAATGGATTGATTTATCTAATCTGCATCAAAAGCAAACACCTTCATGAAATAGGCACTAAACAGCGTGTGGTTACTGAGATGTACAGAGATAAGGTACCGAACCTGTCTCATGATTTTTAAACAGGCAGTCATTCCTCTCATAGAAAGACTAGTTTAAAAGTATTCAAGAAATTCTTTTGGCATGGTGTATTATCAGAAAGAAAACGTTATTGCGTCATTTCATGTCTGGGAAAGAGTTTCCGCTAAAGGCAGCATTGGTCGAGTGCCTATGAAATCAATGCCTGTAGATACTGTACCTTTTTCTAGAATGGCTATTGATGTCGTTGGACCTAGTTCACCTTGTTCTGAGAGAGGTCACAGATATATTCTTATACTGATCGATTATGCAACTAGGTTCCCGGAAGCTGTCCCCTTAAGGAAAATTAATTAAGTTACCATAGTGTTTAGTAAAAATATTTTATAGGTTTGAAATTCCGGAAGAAATACTTTCAGATAAAGGAACACAATTTACATCTGATTTGAAGGTAGAAGTAAACACTACTTTCAAATAAAACTCTTTATACAATCCCATACCATCCAAGCTGCAATGGAGCTGTAGAAAGGCTTAACGGTGTGATTAAATCCATGTTGAAGAAATTATGTACTGACAGACCTAAGGATCGGGATAGCTACAGTCCTGCTATTTTATTTACATAGAGAGAAATTCCCGATTCCTTGAATTTCTCTCCATTCGAGCTACTATATGGTCGATGTAAGGGGCCTCTTAGCATTTTACTTGAACTCTGTTCAAAAGATCATTTGAATTTTGGTGTGAAGAATGTGTATGATTATGTAACCAATTCAAGATCACGTTTGAAG
>NW_020869657.1:563589-571089 GCF_003789085.1 Penaeus vannamei | reverse complement strand
AATGTAGTCATAAATATATCCACAAAGTTATCATTGAAGGAAATAATTGAAATTTTGGGACAGTCTTAATAACCTCGTCGGTACTATAACATATGACTTTAAGACCAATCAGTACAGTATAATAAGCTAAGAAATATTTGTGTGTGATCGTGTGATTTACAAATAAAGAGAGATCATGGCTGCTTTCAACTCTGCCAATCCCCACTGTACTGTTATGCTGCGTTCGGAACATGAGCTCTCTCGTATGTTCAACTAAGGAAAAATCATATTCATTCATTTCAGCAATATGTCTGTTTGAATAGGATTCCAACCAGAGGGCTTCGCAGCGACCTCACGATTCCTTCTGATAAAAAGGTGTCATGACGGCTGAAGTGATGGCATTTGTCTCAGTGGGGTTGGGTCACTTTACCAATACTTTGAGTGTCAGAATTTGTGCAGGAAAATAACAAAATTTGCATATTTTGCAGTATGGAAAATTGCATGAAGAAATATTATTTGCAAACATAGATGGCTATGTAAAACTAAATATCTATATTCATCTATGTGTGTGTGTTGATATTATATATATATATATATATATATATTATATATTATATATATGTATATATATATATATATTTATATGTATATATGTATATATGTATATATATATTATATATATATTATATATATATATATATATATATATATATATATATATATATATATATATATATAATGTGTGTGTACATATGTATATTACACATATGATAAAACCATTATATATATATATATATATATATATATATAATTATATATGTATGTATGGATATGTATATCTATTGTATATTATTGTAGTAATCAATTCATGATGTGTGCATTTCATTTTACAGAACACTTGAAGTCTTCCCTCAAGGACTACCTGGGAGGCCAGTGTTCGAACAGCAAGAGTTCCCTGCTTTTGCTACGGCTTCACCTTCTCCTGACCTCTTGGCCTCGTCTAGCTGTTCTCCTTCTCTTCCCGACGTTCATTTGCGGCCTATTACTCCTGCTTTTCCTTCCACGTCCACTCCTCTTCATTCAGCGTCTGCCACACCATCTGCCTTAGATCTATCTCCCTTGATTCCTACACCAATAACTTCTCCATTGGGGGTTGTTGCTGATGTAGGACCAAGTGAGATGGAGGAGGCAGATGGCTTCTCTAAAAAAGAACATTTGCAAAAAAAAAAAAATGATTTGCCAACTTCAATAGCACAATTGCAAGAAAATAAACCTTGGGAAAAGGAAGAAGTAATTACTCTGGCATTAATTAATTTGGAGAAACGATTTCAGCCAGAGAAATTGCAAAGAAAGTGGAAGGGTCTGCAGAATAGCTTTAAAAAAAGCTAAGGCCAACAATGAAATGTCGGGGAGAGCTCCGAGTAGGTTTCTGTATTTTGCTGAAATGAGGGAACTGATAGGGGGTCAGCATGACATTGACTTCCCAGCCATAGCCACAGCTAAGGGGATTCAGATTCATCGTCCTGATGAATTGGGTAAAGAAGTTGATGACCCTGAGCCTATGGCTGATGCTTACCCCATACCAGGACCTTCACATCAGCAATCTGCACAACCATCAGCTAGCAGGCCAAGAAAAAGGCAAAACACATCGGAGAGTGAGCTGGTAGCTTGCTTACGAAAGAGTGATGAACGTCACAATGTAATATTGAAAGAAATCCTAGAACTTCTCTTGGACTTGATAAAAAGAAATAAGTGCACTTTTAATTTATTTTTCTTTGCTTTCCCACTTTAAAGAACACAACTGTGATACAGATATAGATATATATATATATATTTTCAAAGTTTCCTTAATTATTGTAGTCCGTTGTTTTTTATTTATTTAGTATTATATTGTTATTATTATTATTATTAAAATTATCATTATTATTGGTAGTGTTATTATTTAGGTTAAAGTGAATTTTTGTATTGCTTTCAGCCATATTATTAAAGCCAAAATTTTTCAGCAAAAATTATTCATAATTTTCAGGAAAATACAAAATCAGTGTCTGATGGGCTCCAACGTTACTTAATAAGATTTTACATATCGTAATTGAGTATTTATAACTAAGAATGTCTTGCCAGATTCTCAAGTTGTGCTTCCACAAGATCCACATAGTTGGCAACAGTTTCTTTTCTTTGAAAAAAGATCTAAACGATTAGTTGTTGTCCACTGGGAAACCTATTGAATCGTCATCAAAATCCTCAATACGGAGATAGATGTGGTTTCTTAGATCATTTGACGACCATTGGTACATGGGAGTTGAGGCCCAAAAAATTGCAGATTTGCAGAGGCCTATAAAACAGACAGAAGCTACTGCAGGACCAGTGACCTCAGATTGTTGATGGGGCTGAACAAGATGCCACACCTCTCGTATTGGTCAAGGAACCCGGGTGTACATCAGGCCATATTCCTCTCCTCCATGCCTTGTCTGAGGTTTGAGCAAATAAGTAGGAACATGCATTTCGCATGACGAGGATAGGCTGTGGAAGATGAGGCGGATTATAGATTCAAAGCAGGCCCAGTTTGGCGTAAAAGTTTACAAGCTTTCTGCTAGCGACGGTGTCTGTGCAGTTTACACATCTGCATTCAAGATATTTACAGCAAAAGACAGGCTCGATGCCATTCAGCCAGAAGGCTGTCGTAGACCTCATGGAAGTCAGACCTTTTTTCTGGTAGGGGTATACAATGTATGTTGATAACAGGTACACTTCACTTGTTTTGTTTACTTTCCTCCAGTCGAGGAAAACAGGTGCTGTTGGTTCAGTCTGGCTATGTCGTCATATGCCCAAGGACCTGCAGGTTAAGCAACAGGAGGACGTCGACTACCAGAATCCCGACAGGCATGCTAGCGTTGTCCTGGATGGACACAAAGCCGGTAAACATACTGAGCACATTGCACACATCGCAGATGGGAGAGGTGATTCGACGTGGAGGTCCTCGGGTGAGGAAGCTTGATTGCATCATCTCCTACAATAAAGGCATGAAAGGCGTAGACCTTGGAGACCAGCTCGCAGCATCATGGTATAAGATCTCTATTTACCTGTTCGACCTGGCCACAGTCGACATGCACTCCGTGTTCAAGTATCTCGGCCACAGAACACAGCAAGTAGACTACCCCTTCCAGGTTACAGGGGAGGACTCGGCACGGGGGTTGGGAGATCCAGGGACGGCGTTACAGGCGTTGCTTCCTCTGCTACGGGGCTGGACGCCATTAGATGACCAGAACCTTGTGTGCAGAGTGCCAGGTGTTTTTCTGCACCTACAGATGCTTTGAGAGATAACACTCTTGGAGAGATTTATAGTTATATATATATATATATATATATAATATATATATATATATGTATGTATGTATGTATGTATGTATATGTATGTATATATATATTATATATATATATATATATATATGTATGTATATGTATGTATGTATATATATATGTATATATATATATATATATATATGATATATATTATATATATATATATATATATATGTATGGTATATATATATATGTATATATATAATATATATATATATGTATATATATATATATATATATATATATATATATATATGTGTGTGTGTGTGTGTGTGTATATATATATATATATATATATATATATATATATATATATATATATATATATATATATGATATGGTAATGGGTATGATTCTGTTTTTTGTTCATTTTACAGTCGAAAGAAAAGTCACCTATCCAATTTGACCTCTCATATAAAAAACAAAGCCTTTTTTGAGCTTCTAAGAGGTGCTAGATTCACAGCTGTTCATTTCCCAAGTGTCGTATGAAAGGAAATCAAAATAAATCAGATGTTTCATCTCATATGGACAACACTTCTTTTTATCAATAATGGCACTACGGTTGCTGCTATGCTTCGTACTTTCCTCCATTTGCAACATTGGTCAAAGAAAAAAAATCAATACTTTCACTCGTACAAAGTATTATATTATCTTTTATGTCAAATAGTTCATATCATCGGCAAATATGTTTGTAATACTTTAGCCAAAAGAGACCTAAATAATAACAGAACAAATTAAGTTTCTACACATACTTCTACACAAAATACCAATCCAACAAAACCTGTGGTCGGATTCCGGCAAAATTGTTGGGAAAGTCTCCGCGCGGGCATACCGCGTCAGAAAACATCCTGTTGCGTGGACCCGCGCGGCAGGAAAATATTCCCGTCCGCGGAGCTGGGCGACGAGCAGGAAATTATGCGGCTAATGGGCTAGCCTGTCCATTCTATGAAAATGGTAAAACAACCATCATCACCCACTCTGGTTTCGTGAAATAACTTTTGAGTTAGGGAGAATACTGCGGGATCCATTGTGAGTTTCTGCGGTCACAATTTGTTTTGATGTCGCGATTCCACTGGACAAAGCCGATGAGTCTTTTCGTAGTGTGAATACCATGGATGAGTGGGTTCCAGTGAAATTTATGGACAATTTCACCGTACCTTAGCAAATGTCTTGACCCCAAATGACCAAGTAAGAGAACAAGGTGTCCTAACCTTCGTGCATTTTTTCAAGACGCTGTCGTGCTTACCCGCCAAAAAGGATTATATAAGAAAGGCAAGAAAGGTAAAAAAGCCGGCAAGAGAGAGTTGTTTAGCCATTCACCTGTGCAGCTCTGACACCTAACCTTGTTACTCCTCAGCTGTGACCCGAGATATCTTGCGCATATGACTGATTTTACTGCAGGTTTGTCAGGATAGTGTTAATTTAAATTTCATTTACACTTAGTATTTACTATAGAATTAGTATTCCTGCTAATGGAGTTAGGGTGTACTTGGAACTAGTCACACCTGTCGACCTGTAATACTGTAGAAAGTACGCAGATTCACCGTGTTATGTAAAGTGGAGTATGTTTAACTCTGGGACATAATCTGGCAGGGAAATTAGTTTACTCGGTCGACATCGAAAAGGACGGTCGAGCCTTGAAATTTTCATCGGAGAATTAGAGGCTCTGAAACTCTGAAACGCATTTAACTGGATTTTGGTTTAAATTGCGAAAAATGGCGCTAAAAAGACCAGACGGTCCCCTGAAATTATGTTGCTTAAATAGCTGATAGACATAAAGATACTCAGTTGGTACATGTCAATTTGATCAAATCCTACGTTGACAGAAGACAGACAGCCAAAGGAGGACTCTGCTAAAGGCAAATGAAGTACTTGTATGATTCCTCAAGAATCTCCCATACTTTTTATCTTTATAATCCACCTAACCCAGAGATAATAACTACTCTTTACAAATATTTAAATGACTTGCCTGCTTCAAAGATACGTGATGCATCTCTATTATTAAAAACTTTCCTCAGGTACCAGATGATACCCCAGGGTCTTGTGGCCATACTCTACTTGATGTACATATTATTCCTAAGGTAAAGTCCGTATAGACGGCCCAGAGAAGAAATATATTATGAAGAAGGAATTAGATTATGTACGTTATTTAACTGAGCCCTCACTGCTGGTGCCAAAACCTGACGGCACAAGTAGACGTGTACACGTGAACGAAAGATGTCAATTATCTTCCTTTATTTGAAGAAATTGTAGATTCCCTAGGACAAACAAAGTTCATAACTAAAATTGATATGCAGAAGAGTTACTATCAAATAGGACTGACAAATGATGCTAAAAATATAGTTATTTTCATAACTCCTTTTGGATTATTTGTTTACCCGGAACTTGGTTAAGTTACTGAACGAGGAGCTATCTAGAAAGTTAATAACACGAAATCGAATATTTCATAATTTATTATGCCACTGAATATTCATTAATTCTTAAATATCTATTTCACGACTAACCCTAGTATATGCTAATGAGGAAAATATCTCCGATGCCCTAAGACGTCATACTTACATAGGAAATCCAAGGTGAAAACAAGGCTGTCAAGCTGACACTTTTTCAGTATGCTGAAATCGCAAATAGAGGCTGCTACGATTAAGCAAGGGAGAGTAATTTCTCTGATTTATTCAGAGAGCTGAGCATCTCCCGGACGATGGTATACAGGCAGAGAAGATGGAAGGATTGCACTCATAACGACCTCCCTCGTTCGCCAACACAGCTAATAGTCATGAAGACGTACATCTCCTGGTAACAGGCCGCACGGTGAAGAAGACGACAATGTGCACATAGGATAAACCATAGACCGTCATCAAAGAAAAGTTAAACAAACGACATTCTACATTTGAACCATACACTATCATTAATGGATGAATATTATAGTTCAGTTACAGTGGGTAAGGTCAGAGTCTGATGATTAGCGGATTCCCTGCGTTACTCTCTTGTTCATTGCAATATATGAAACAATATACAATACATGTATTATCATTATCAATAGTATAACAACATCCAACAACATAAAATGCACCCGCATCTCTACAGAAAATGTATTAGATGTATAAGTATAGAAATTGCGACATTTAACCTGTAAACTTGATTTATCTAAAACATATACGACTATTCATAGGGAGTGTGTTTCAGGGCTGAAGGTTTAAAAGCACTCCATGTGACTGTGGCTCTGCCTTTGGTGATGCCCAGCTGGAAGACCCTGTTGAATTGACATTGGATGAAATTTCCGCCGCGATGACGTTCGCTCTGCCACATCATGTCAGTTGACACGAGGATTTTGGTTTCAGCAATTTTTGTTTGATTTATTTGAATATGGGAAAATATTTTAATCCTGCTTTAGATACTTTTCTTTTGCATCAAACTATTTGTAGTCAAAAAGAAAAGAAAAAAGAAAAAAAAAATACAGCCTGCGGCAGGAAATCCGTAGGTTCTTTGTTAGTCCTGTCATCAGACTCTTGATTTTTATACAGTGAAAGAGCAATATAACGACATGGCTTTACTTTGAATTCATACATTTTTTTCGTAGAACCAAAAAATAGAAATCTATATACACATGGAGAAATTTTGATCGTCATTTTTCGTCCGCGAACGTACACATTTAGAGGGGGGGGGGGTGCTAAAAAGTCTACGCTCTGTAGACGTGATAATAATGAAAATTGTGAATGAACTCTTTGTGGTTCTATGACTAAAACCGCATGAATGCCCTTCGATGGCCTAGCAAGGCATGTGGCTCGAACCCGACGAAAAAAGTTTGAGCGACTATTGTCAATGTTGGAAAAACATTTTTCTCAAACAATGTTAGAGAAAAATAAAAGGACCTCCCAACAGCAAATAGATTATACTAAGATGGAATGGAAATGTGAAGGCGGAAATCGAGACGTCCTCTGTCACGAGGATTAGAAGAAGAATACATTGTTCTAGTATTTGTCTTTTGATACACTTGTTGCCATTTTTCTTTAGCAATCAGACTATAGTAAAATTATCAAGCATCCTCAATTTGTCGATGCACTGCAGTCCCCCATCCTCTAGAAAAAAAATGAATATATATATATATATATATATATATATATATATATATATGTGTGTGTGTGTATATTAGTTATCAACTAC
>NW_020869657.1:556089-558589 GCF_003789085.1 Penaeus vannamei | reverse complement strand
CACACACACACACACACACCACACACACACATCTAAGCTCGCCATCTACTAACTTTGTAGGGCCCAACATTCGGGCTCTTACGCGCGCACACACTCTCCTCTCTCTCTCTCTCTCTCTCTCTCTCTCTCTCTCTCTCTCTCTCTCTCCTCTCTCTCTCTCTCTCTCTCTCTCTCTCTCTCTCTCTCTCTCTCTCTCTCTCTCACTCACTCACTCACTCACTCACTCACTCACTCACTCACTCAATCACTCAAATGCAAACGCAAGCGCATAGACGCATATACAGTCGCAGAACGACTGTGATTCGTAGACAATTATGACAATAATAATAATGATGATGATAATGATGGTGATAATGAAGAACACCGAGTAATAATTGTTTTATCAGATATATGATTCATGTCGCAAGATGTTTCTGACGTTTATTGCGAATATCAGCTTATTGTATTTCAGAAGATTTATTTGTATATTCATAATGTGAGAAAAAATAATCTCCATCCCAGCGAATGTTTTAAATGAATATATGATTTCATGTTTATTTTGCGCATCATTATATTCAATTGTTTTGGCTGGCAAACTCGCGTATGTTATGATTGAGGTATTTCTGTGAAGAGCTGGTTCCCATTAATATTGCATTAATAATCATATGCACGCATGCTCGTATTGTTTTGCCGTTATCTCTTTTGTTAAATGAATGTGAAAAAGTTTTTTTTTTTATAATTTGACATAGGAATGTTAGTGAATTAACTGTAGTAGATAATGGAAAATGTGTAATAAGTGTTGGATAGGTCACTGGAGGGTGGACATGGAAATTAATGTTTCTTAATGTTTCTTAACAATGTGTGCTAGTAACTTTACGTAAATGGAGCGAGGACCTCTTATATCCCGGTGGACTTCGAGTTATAGCAGAGCCTTCGTTATAAATTATTGTAATCCACGAGGTATTAGTTGAATGCTAAACGTTACTGCAAGTTCTTTGTTGTAGGTTATATTGTGATTTCAGGTACTCCATTTTGAATAATTTTGTTCATAAATAATCTTCTATGTTTTACAATAGTAGGAAATATCTGACTGAAGGTTACACACGTTCCGTATGCTTTTTCATAATTTTCTGTAAACGTTAAATGTATTTTCATTTGGCTGATCTAAATGATTTTGATATTGGTTTATAATATTTGCAATTGTTTTTTTTTATGTAACGTAATGCCTTTCATATAATATTTCAGCATTATAATGATGAAATATTATACTCATCATCTACTTTCCCTTTTGATCGCTACAGTAATCGATGTTTATGCAATTAATACTGAATAATTTTATTATCAATAAAGAGTAGTGATAGTAAGATTATTAATAATGAGTTTGATGATAATAACAATAACAATAACAATTTCAACGACATGAAAAACAAGTCAAAGGAAAGAACAGTAACAACAAAAGATATATGATAGTAATGAAAACAATAATGAAAAAGGCGGTAATGATAACAAAATAGATGAGGACATTAGTAGTTTTATTGATCATAATAATAATGATAATTTTTTCATTATCATTACTACTGCTACTACTACTAGTACTATCATCTTTGTCGGTTATTACTATTATTATTACTATTATCATTTGATAAGAATGAGAATAAACATTATCACTACTACTACTACTATTACTATTACTACTACTACTACTATTACTACCAATCATTATTACTATCAAGATCATCTTGTCCATTATCATGATAACGATGATGATAATTACTGATAATGATGAAAATGGTAATAGAAATGATAATTATAATAATAATAGCAATGGTTATGGTAACAGCGACAGGCAATAGTAATAAGAAAAATGAGAATAACAAATACACATAATAATGAGAGTAATAACAATCCTACTAGTAATATCAATGATAATAATAACAATAATAATAATGATTATTATCACTATTACTATTACAGTGAAAATTAAGGTAATAATGTTCATAATCATAATACTAATAGTAGGAATATTAATGCTAATGATAATAATAATTGCAGTTGTGTTTACACATGATAGTATAAGTATTAATTCTAAAAGTAATGATAAATATGATAATAGAAACACCGATGATGAATATAACAAGAAAATAATGATAATAATAATGATAATATAGTAGTCATTATCTTAATGTTATTGATAATAGAATAATAATATTAATGATGATAATAATAATAGTAATAATTATGATAATATTAATCAAATAATAATAATAATGATAAGAGTCATTACAATTATTATGATGACAACAACAATAATGATAATAACAAAAACAACAGAAAAAGGTAATATTGATGATGATAATAATAATGATAATAATAGTAAAACAATGATGATAATGATAATAATAATAATGATAATAATTATAATAACAACAATGATAATAATATCTTTGATAATAATTACAATTACAAAAATGAAAATAATAACAAAATAAATGAATTAGAATAACAGAAACGACAGCAATAA
>NW_020869657.1:546089-551089 GCF_003789085.1 Penaeus vannamei | reverse complement strand
CTCACGCGCACGAGCACAAACTTGTGTTTTCCTAGCATTTTTCTCTCCTTTTTCGAGTTACAGGTATGCGTTTACCCGGTAGGTAATTCATTCCTTTTGTGCTCCGAGATGTTAAATGGCTTCAGGCGGCAAACTTTCGGTCGCGTCGGCTCGGTGAAACTTTCCAGCGGGTGTTGACTATCGCTTATCGTCTTCAGGTGCTCGGGATGCCGGGGTCTATGCAGGGATGATTATAATGGATTAAGAAATACGACAGCGTCATTATAAAGGATCCAAGACACACATACACACACACACACACACACACATATGTGTAAACATATCTATCTATCTATATATATATATATATATTATATATATATATATATATATATATATATATATATATATATATATATATATATATATATGTGTGTTGTGTGTGTGTGTGTGTGTGTGTGTGTGTGTGTGTGTGTGTGTGTGTGTGTGTGTGTGTGTTGTGTGTGTGTGTATAACATATATATATATATATATATATATATATATATATATATATATATATATATATATATATATATGTATGTATATATATATATATATGCACACATTTATATGGAGAAGCAGACAAACATATAAAAAGAGAGAAAAGATATAAACGGATGAAAAGAGACGGATAAAAAGAGAGAAAAATATAAAAAACAATAAAAGATAAATATGAAAAAGGGAGAAAAGAACACACACAAACCCAACCCGAAAGAGCCTGAAACAGAGCCAGAGAGAGAGAGAGGAGGAAAGAAGCACAGAAACGGAGAGAAGGTTCTGCCTCCAAAGCTTATGAAGGAATAAACAACAGCGGGGCATTCATTGTGACAGGCGGAACGAGCAACAGAGAGGAGATTGTGCATTCATTATTCGTGCCTCTAAATCCCCCTTTTCAATCCTCCTAAGTGTTGTACAGGGTCACACTACACCTCATTACCTTAAGTAAGAGGGACGGAAAGACAATTTTGCTGAGACAGTAATGTATACTTATGTTGGTGCATAACAGTATAAATTTCATGAAAATTTAATCTTTATATATATATATAATATATATATATATATATATATATATATATATATGTGTGTGTTGTGTATGATTACGACAACTGTCATTGAAAACAAGATTTGTGTAACAATGATAGTGCTAATAATAAAAAAAAATAACTATAATGGTTTGTGAAACAAGCTAAAAAAGATTGTATATAGATTGGTGGAAACGTATATAGAGATAAATAGATGTTAATACTATGCAGTAACAGATGCACGTATGAAAATAGGAAATGTGGGTATCTTGAGTATGTAAAATGTGTAGATAAGATAGGATATGGCTGAGACTAGAGTGCATGAATATTAAGGAATATATGAAGAGAGATTAAAATATATATATATATATAATATATATATATATATATATATATATATATATATATATTTACATAATACATACATACATACGCATACACACACCACACACACACACACATACACACACACACACACACACACACACACACACACACACACACCACACACACACACACACACACATATATATAATATATATATATATATATATATATGTAGACAGTTATATAGATAAATAGATACATACATAGATAGATAGATGTATATACATATGCATACATGCATATATATATATAATTATATATAATATATATATATATATATATATATATATATATATATGTACACACACACAAACATATATACTAGATATATGCATATATGTATACATAAATGTTATAAATACATAAATAAATAAATAAATGTATACATACATAAAATATATGCATAAATATTTGCATATATTTATGTGCGTCTCTCTCTCTCTCTCTCTCTCTCTCTCTCTCTCTCTCTATATATATATATATATATATATATATATATATATATATATATAATATATATACAGGGACGGCAATCAAAACAAAACCACAACGCTTTTTCGCGCACACGCACAACACTGGTGGGCAAAAGATCAACAATGGCTGCTGAATCAGCTGTGAGAACGATGTCAACCTACTACAAATCTCACGATTTAGTTGCTAAAAACGTCATAATTAAAAACTTAAGATTTCTAAAGGTACAGAAAGCTTACCAGATCCTTTCTCTCTCTCTGATGCCTGGTCTGAAAGCCCCAATGGTTGGCCCGATGTTAGTTTTGGTGATATTTATCTCTACCTAATACACACGCGGGTAGTTGCACGGAAGAGGAGTTGAAAGCCTACAAATCAATCGAAGCTTTTAAGTATTATTCTTAAGTTTTAAAACAAAACAGGATAATGAAATTTTGTATTCAACATAAGAAAAAAAATAGAATACAGCTTTTTGTATTTGCTGGGCCATACTAATTGTTTGGTTGATCGACCTTTTTACAAATACCTGGTGTTTACACATAAAAAGAATTAAAAGCCTACAAATCTCTGAAAGAGTACAACTAAGAGCGCAATATTGCTTATAATAAGACTGGTTCGTGGTATGATTGAATTCTCCTGAACTTCTTGCTCGCTCTTTGCCTTTTAGGCCTGAGTTTTTCGAAAAGTTGCTCAAAACAGGGTTTTTTTAATATTTTCTTCGGACGTTATAGCCAGACTTTTCTAAAAGGTTTACATTCCTATGCAATACTCATCATGATACCTTGAAAAATTTAAGCAAATTTCCTGTTGTTGAGAGGGCAGTGTAGCAGTCATTAGATTTACTATCTTCATTTTGTTCCCATTTAATGTCTTACGACCTTTGTTCAGGGAAAGTTTTAAAATCAAATTAACTGAAACTTAAATGGAAAGAAGATACACACATCTACCCACATCTACCACCGCCTAGGCCAAGGCCTAACCACGGGGGAATGCATCCCGTAGAAAGAGTTATGACGATATGACATAACCGTTTAAATTTTTAAATATCTTTATAGAAAAGCTATCATACGTACCATTAGCACAAACTCTTACATCACTAGCAGGTGCAAGGTCAAAGTTCTTGCGATTGATAGCCAAAGCCTCCTTTTCTCTGGGTCTTTCGGAAAAAAAAATTAAAACTCAGATTTAAACCTTTTCGCTGTCCATTTGCACATCCAATGATAATGCAACTGTTTACCATGTCGAAGTTTCCGAAAAAGGTGAAAAAGGATGCGAATCTTATAAAAATCGAGAGAAAAAGGGACGATGTTCGCGACAAACCAATACTTAATAACGAAGTTCATGGGATTATGTGGTTGTTTTTGCCCACCACTGCCTCCTATTGATCACGTGACAGCTCTGGTGACGTAACGATGACTGTCCCTATATATAAATATATGTATATATATATATATATATATATATATATATATATATATATATATATATATATATATATATAATATACATATTATATATGTATTTATGTATTATGTATGTATGTATGTATGTACATACATACATGCATGCATACATATATATAAATATACATACATATTTATCAATATAAATGAATATATATACATAAATATATATATATATATATATATATATATATATAATATATATATATATATACACACACACACACACACACACACACACACACACACCACACCACACACACAACCATATATATATATATATATATATATATATATATATATATGGTGTGTGTGTTGTGTGTGTGTGTGTATGTGTGTGTGTGTGTGTGTGTGTGTGTGTGTGTGGTGTGTGTGTTGTGTTTCATATTTATTTTCTGTAAATACTTTATATATATATATATATATATATATATATATATATATATATATATATATATTATATATATATATATATGTACACACCCAAACACACACACCACGCACACACACACACACAAATATATATATATATATATATATATTATATATATATATATATATATATATATATATATATATATATATATAATATATATACATTATACAACACACACACACAAACACCACACACACCACAACACATACACACACACACACATACACACACACACACACACACACACACACACACCACACACACACACAACACACACACACACACACACACACACACACACACACACACACACACACACACACACACACACACACACACACACACACACACACACACACACACACACACACACATCTATATACACATAAAGTTTTCCACAAATATAAATAGGACATCCCAGAGAGACCTAAGACGGTACGTAAGAAACCTCGGGAAATGCCATTGCTTTCGGCTTTGGGAATAAACAACACGGGGGCCAGTCGGCAAATGCTCTGAGGCTTGGTATTTGCATCGACTAAGAAGAGCTTATTTTCTAGTACTTAAATCTATTTCAGAGAAGTCGAGCTTTACGAATGTAAATATATATACTTTTACATATGTTTGTGTATTTTATGCATATATACATGTGTATATATACCTACACACACACACACACAACAAACACACACACACACACCACACACACACACACACACACACACACACACACACACACACACACACACACACACACACACACACACACACACACACACACACACACACACACACACACACACACTACTAACGACACTACAATTTGTTAACAAATTGAACAAACATATTGAAGTTGTAGGAATGGCCAGTTCTTGATTATCCAACAGATTTTTAAAAATATATGTTTTTGTAGATATATTGGTGACCAAGACCACATGAATAATTCATCAGATTGCCTTTACTTATTATATATTACAATAACTGCTAAAGATAGTGTTTATAAGAAAGTACACGATCCCGACTCAATTAGGTTTGGTCTTGTGAGAAAATTAACTTACCTCGTTGTTTCTTATAATTATAACCAGTCTAGTCTGGTTCCATAGAAAACCACCCACTCCTTCATAATCTTAGCTGAAGGGATACGTGTCTCCTTGCTTCGAACTTTTACTTTTTTTTCCACATTTCCCAGTGTATTTTTCAGTTGGT
>NW_020869657.1:523589-533589 GCF_003789085.1 Penaeus vannamei | reverse complement strand
TAACAACCAAAGAAGGAACAAGCACGAACGAGAAACTTGTGTGTGGCAATACAAGTAAGAGTGATGTGCACTAACTAGTGAGAGGGTTACTTGATAAGTTTTTGTCAGCCAAGCGACAGACTGACACCTTGTAGTTAGAAGGAGGTAGAAAAGAAAAATAAACTTAGAGTAAGAATGCCGAAACAACAAAAAGAAAAAGAAAGATAATGAAAGGAAGAAAAAGAGACATAAAACAACAAAAAGGAAAGAAAAGAGAAGAATTAATGAAAAAAAAATAGAACTAATGGAACAAACACCACGGCACCAACGAGCACAGAAAGAAGAATTACCGTTATCGTAATAGAAAAGATAGACTAATTTGTAGGTAATATGATTACGTCCCACAGAGATACCACTAAATTCAAAAACCTCGATACTCACCAACACAACTTTCTCTTGCAATCTCTGAACAGTAGGTTTCATAGTGTAACTTGAGCTCATTGTTTCAATCAAGGCGAGGCATCTTGTAATGCTAAGATCTTCAGGATGAAGTGAAAGGTTTAACCGATGAAGATCTAGCGGCAAAATACATTACTTCCATCTGATTTAGTGGCTAATCTGTTAAAAGCTTCTTAAGTGAATCAAATGGAAGTTGCTGCTCTTCTGACCAGAGGAAAGGAGCGTCTTTTGACAACACTTTTGAAAGAGTATAGGCAATTTTAGTGCATTTATCAAGGGAGGTAGCAGGGAGGATGTTAATGAATGCACTTACCTGAAACAAAAAAAAAAAAAGAAAAAAAAATGTTAGCTTCAATCTGGGATGGCATGAGGGGCGCTCTGCAGAAAGCATCGTCACCAAGAGTACATATCACTGTTACACAAGCACCTGTTTCAGGGGACTTGACTGATCTTTCTAGATGGGCCGTCTAAAAATGTGTGGCAGTCCTGAGTTAAAAACCTACCAGGCCCCAATGCTTGGCTAAGGACAAATATATTTTTAGGCGCACATGGCCGGGGGAACGTGCGACAGAGACTTTCCACTTATGACCCTCTCGAATAGAATGATTAATGGAGATGAGTGGTTTGTAAATGCATTTCAGCGGTCCACAGTGTCCGCATGGCATAAGGCAACTATTGACAACCGAACTCTAGCTAGGGGTGGACTGACGGTTAGGGCGGGTTGAGCTGGTGTAGGGATCCTGCGGACGGCGGTGTCTGTAAGTTGGGCGAGGGGAGGGAGCGGAGGGGGTCGAGAGGGGGGGGGTCGGGGGGTAATCCCTGTCCTCGCAAGTAATGCTAGTCCAAGCTTCGGATATGGTTCTCCACATAATATCCTTACATTATATGTGCAAGGTTCAAAACAACGCTGCGGTTGACTGTCTTTTAACTGGAGAATTTTAGCTCCCTCTGCTCTAGAGGGATCCTAATCGCCGCCGTAACTAGGGACTTCTTCTTCGCCGCCGCTGCTTTTTGTGCCGCTGCTGTTTGTGCAGTCATGGCTTTTTCATTGGGAGGTATACAGTCTAGTTACCCCCTACCTACAGGCTCAGGTGTATATTGTTGGTAGGGGAGTTGTTTAGCCGGGATGTCACTTCACTGATAAATGCCCGTTCAGACAAGATTTGGCCCTTACTTTAGTCGGGGCACTTGGGCAAGGCAGCAAAACGCAGGGGCCCCTGCTCACAGCGTATCACCACCAGGGTATACTCTTCCTAATCAATTCTCTATCATCACCTCTCGTCTCTCGTGAAGCCTATGCTTGAGTATAGAATGCGCATATACCTGTGTAACATTTAATTTCATTTCAGGATTGGTATCACCAAAATTGCGCAGACAGTTGCCTGCACCGGCTGAATATGCCCTAAGTTACCCTCTACGCGCATCCAATTTACCCGCCCTACTTTCTGCTTCTCTTCCTACAAGAGAATAACCGACTTGTTTCATTTATCGTCGATCTGCACATGCAGCAAACACCTTTACACATGTTCCTTATGCATATCTGGATATGCATATATATACTCCACCTCTTACGTCTACGCAACCTATGCCACATTCGCACATGCTGTACACTATATTAATGTGACACACATTAATGCATATCTTTCGTACAACATTACACCCTCACAAGACTATTACCATTACACATTCCTCTCCTCTCTCTTTTTTTCCCCTTTCTATTTCATCATCTCTCATCTCTCACATTCATCCCTATCCTCTCTCCTCTCTCTATTCTCATCTTCTATCATCCCGATCTAAATTCCTCCATCGCTCTCTCTCTCACATTTTTTTTGGCGTGGTTCATCTGTGGTTTTATGATGGGTGTGTGTGGTGTAATTCTCTATGTTGTTTACCTATACTTCCATTTTTATGCTCTTAGGTTACTCTTATTGGAATTAATTTGAATTGTGAACTCTCTTATCACAAATCCGCGCGCTCCTCGCTCAATCGCGCAACACATATCTAAATCTATTCTATAATATATACATTCTATACATATTCTATACTGTCTTATATAAGTATTCTCTATGAACTACATGCTCCAAAATAATAACATATTACATCCACCACACAATACATATACAACAGCCTACACGTATAGCTTACACATTGCCATCTACCATCCTCACTCTATTCTTTGTCCATTTCGTGCATCTCTGCGCACTTTCTCACCTCTCCATACGTTGATTCAAGTAATGGAAATTCGTAGGTCCACTCATATATAATATATATCCTATACTATATATATATACTATATTAATCTATATCTATTCATATATATATTATATATATTACATGTATACACCTGTACAGATTGCTCCATATAGCACCTAACGGACCCATTCCAATCGCATACAACACATACTTCGCTCCTCCTACTACCTGATACCTATACTCTATATCTGCCCTTCCTCACCCATCTATTATCTACTGCTTACAATTTTTTCATCCACTAATGTTCAATCCAACTTACTGCCAATTAATTTGATTTATGACAAACAAATTAACATAACATATCTACTCATATATGTAACAAAAAATTAATCGGAGTTATCACTCAGTGTAACATTTTACGCCACAACAGGCTCGGACGGCACAAATACTGCCGTTCTCCTTGGTGATATAATCATTTGTCACCAAGTCGGAAATAAAGTACACACACATACATATATGTCTGTATATACAGATATATACATACGTCATAAGATATAAGGTAACTGGGAGCGTAAAATAAAATTAAGACACAAACAATGAATAACAATGGTGGCAAGGCGGAGTAAATAGAACAAAAGATAAATAAGCACAGGCATGGAGTAGCGAGATGCTGTGCGGAAAGTGGGTGGCAGGAGTTGGGTATATAATAATAACATCAAAATCCATGGAAATTATTTTGTATACCCGCTTGCACCATTCACGATAATGAACAACCATAAGGACAACAGGCTCCGTTAAGTGAATAGATATTGCTATATCAAAGCATTATAACTGGAAGTATACAACATACATCTTGTACTCTTAATTTGGTGGGAAGTGATTACATGGTACAATTAAGCACATAACTAAAAGCGGTTATACACATAACTTGAAATGGAACCTATGGAACAGCACTAAAGATAACTGTGTACATGTAAGTCCCACCTCGTATAGACACCGCATAAGTATGCGAGAATTATAATGTCGGGCCTATAAACAAGATTTTTTAGCATAACGCGCATGTGTGATATGCTAATTCCCTTTCATAACAAAATTACCAACGCGTACAGGCACAACGCCGCTGCTCATAATGTGAGCGCACAAAATATCGTAATAAAAAAAAGGGATAATAATGCTCCGTTGGAAACTTACCTTCCGTGCATATACGCACAATCATCAACTTTCGTGGCACAAACACTTTTGAACAGTAATCTTCATGAAGCAGCACACAGGCATAAAATTCGCATATCCATTATGATAGTAGAGCAAAGTAAATTTATAACAATATACACAAACTCGCTAGCATTAATTAATTTAGTCATAGAACTTTTAAACGGTGAGGTTGCAGGCAAAGTTAGGGAGTTTGAGAAGAAACGTAGGATGGCTAGAGAGAGCAGACAGTGTGAGGAAGGGCAAGGATATTAGGGCATAAGTAGTATAGTAGAATAATGGATAAGAATTAAGGTTTGGAAGAGGAGGAAGAAAGGTAATGTCTGTATTGCTTTTTTTTATTTATTCATTTTTTTTTTTTTTTTTTTTAGAAGTGTCGCATTCCTTATCTGTTGCTAAGCCTACGGCTACCTAACCGCTGTGGTGTGTGGTGTGTGTGTGTGTGTGTGTGTGTGTGTGTGTGTGTTGTGTGTGTGTGTTTGTGGTGTGTGTGTGTGTGTGTGCATATATATATTGTAATATAATTATATATATATATATATACAAGCTAGTGTGTTGTTTGTGTGTTGTGTGTGATGTGTGTGTGTGTGTGTTGTTGTGTGTGTTGTGGTGGTGTGTGGTATATATATATATATATACTATATATATATATATATATATATATATATATTAATTATATATTATACATTTATATATATATAAGTATATGTAATATATATATATATATATATATATATATATATATATATATATATATAAATATATATTATATATTATATATATATATATATATAAATATTATATATAATATATATATATATATATATATATAATATATCATTGTAATATATAGTATATATAATACTGTATATATGTATATACTATTATATATACATATTCTATTATATCTAATATAAGATATATATATAGTATATACTGATAAAAATAATATATATATAATATATATATATATATATATATATATATATATATATATAATATTACCGTTTTTTCTACCATTGGGCACTACTCGATGAGCTTATGAACTTGTATAGCACGGTGATGGAACCTAATATTCCTACTTTCATGCACTCGCTTTAGTTGAAAAGTTAGACGTATGCCTGGTTCATATACTGGATCTTATAAACTTGTGAGGCGTTTGGATGAATTATTATTTCTCTTTTGTACATTCTCGAATCTCTCTTATGTAAACAGCTACCCACAGTATCACTCTTGACTCACATAATATATAGTATTGTCACTGACCTAATCTAAACACCTCCACTCATTCCCAGATATCATATAAATAAATAATATATATATATAATATATATAAATATAATATTATATATATATATTAATATATATATATAATATATATACGTATATATAAATATATATATAAATTATATATATATATATATATAATTATATACATATATATATATATATATATATATTATGTATAATAAATAATATATACCAAAATCTATTATACTATTCAAAAACTTATATCATGTATGCCCATTATATTCCTATTCTGGCTTGTATAATTATTTAATTAGTATATATATTATATAAACTATATATATATACTTATATATATATAATATATATATATATATATATATATATATATACTATAATATGTATTATGTATAACTCTATAATTTCATTATATATACTTGTAAATATATATATAACTAATTTATGAATAATATACATATATATATATATATATATATATATATATATATATTATATATTCATTATATATATAATATATTATATATATATATATATATTAGTGTTGCAATTGTGTGTGTTTATGTCTGTGTGTATATATATATATATATATATATATATTATATATATATATATATATATATAAATATATATATATATATATATATATATATATATATATATATATATATATATATATATATATATATATATATATATATATATATATATATATATATATATATATATATATATATATATATATATATATATATATATATATATATATATCAAAATAAAACAAAAATTCATATATGATTAAAGCTACAGAGGAAAAACAGACATGAGAAAATGAAAATTGAACACAAAAACCAAACGAAACGAGAGAAACCGGAGCAGAAACAAAAACAAAGTAAAAATCCTTCTCGACCTCCCTGTTCCCCGCCAAAGGACCGCCCTGGTAATGCGTCTCTTTTCCACATCGGCTTTGATGGCGCAGATGATGTTACCGAGGGCGAGATCGGCTACAAGGCCCTTGAGCGCTGCAGTTGAAGAGTGTCAGCGGCCATGGCACCACGAGAATGGAGGATATCATGGTACACATACGTATATATGTATATGCGTGTGTAAATATATCTATCTGTCTATTCATTCCTTCCACATCACCGGTGGAATCTCAGGAATCATCAAGGGAAAAAAGTCAATGAACAACTGTCGAAAATATGATAAAACGAAAATATGTCGTTTTGTTGTCTGTCAGTGATAATCAGGTATACTCCCTAGATACCAGGAGTAAACACAGGAGAAATCCGGATGTGGATTCTCTAGAGCAGTTAAACATTAACCAACATAGTTCGGTCAATTCCTGCGATACTGCTGATGCTAAGCTGCGTGGCCTTTTTTTTTCCACTTGATAATATCTGTGAGGTGGAGAGGGGTCCCTGCTGCGTGGGCAATACCTCGTTTTCTGCATCACCTTTGCCCAGACCTGCACCCTGGCACGTAATATTGGTCTTGATTGGTGTGTTGTAAGGCACAGATTCCCTTATATATTGAACCATATAGCCTTTCTACTCGCTGTTCCAATGCCAACTCAAAAATAGAAATATTTTCATGTCTTGTATTCTCTGCACCCTCCCTCTCCCGCCTCCCCGACCGAAATATAGATCGCTGGAAAAAGATATATTATTTTCCGATTTTTCCGTCCCTCTCAGGATTCAATTATCGAAGCTTAAAAAAGTCACCGGCTTATCTGATAACAATAATCAGATTTCCCTCTTCTCACAGGCACTGAAATGTTTTCTGATGAGCTCATATTATGCGATAATGATAAAGAATCAGACGTAGAAAAATGTAATGATAATAGAAGTTTAATCGTTATACGGAGGTGGAGAGAAAAAAGAAAATATATAGATACAACCATTTACTCATATGATAATGGAATTTTACGTACTGTAGATCCAAGGTGAAAGTTGTCACATTACTTTTCACAATAAAAAAAATCCCAGTGGAAATACGAATAGCAAATATTGTAGTAATCATTATATCAAACCAATGTAATAAGAATGAGCCTTCCAATTCCATTATTTTAGAAGGAAACTTTCCCCTTGGATAAGGCTTCCAGCAGGCGGCATTATAGCTCACTGAGATGAGATCAATGAAAACCGCATGATATCAAATTGCCTATCAAGCCCATAAACCAAGCTATAAAATTTGATTGATAATAACTTCTGTTTGATGATACGTGTAATATTTACGATACATCAAAAAAGTATTATATAAACATTTGTTTGGTATATATATATATATATATATATATATATATATATATATATATATATATATATATATATATATATATATATAATATATATATATATATTTTTTTTTTTTTTGTGTGTGTGTGTGTGTGTGTTCTTTATGTAGGCCTAACCTCTATCTTCCTTCAGCAATCCTCTCAATGCTTCTGTCTCGTGTCTCGAGTCTTTCTTTTCTTCGTATCAATCACAACGATGAGTTGACGTGCGATCAGCGTTGTTTGTGTAAAAGTAGCCTTCGTTTCCTCTGCTTTTATTTGATCACACTGCAATATGCTTAGGTATTTTTATCCATCTCTATTTCTTTTCTTTTCTTTTCTTTTTTTTTTCTTTTCCTTTTTTTTTTTTTTTTTTTTTTTGTTACCAGCTTTCTCTTTTCCAATTGATTCCACGAAGTATCCCGCTTGCTTACTGAATATTGCTTACTTCTGTATTACAAATTCCAAATCAACGGTTGATTATATTTATAAGTTATTAGTGTTATCATTATTAGTAATATTAGTAGTAGTGGCGGTAGCTGAATATTATTGTTATTATGATCATTATTATTTTCATTATTTCCATCACCATCATCATCATCTTACTGATATAATCGTTATTTTTATTATATATGATATTATTGTGTTCAATTCTATTATCATTATTATTGTTAATATCATTATTGCTGTTACTACCATTAACATTGTAGTTGTTACCTTGATTATATTTATCATTACAGTTATTACTATCATCATTATTATTATTATCATTTTGTCCCAAATCAAGTTTCAACGATTTTGAAGATTTTGATGGCAAATGGGTAGACAAATAGCATACAAAAAAATATAACCCAGCCTTTCCCATCCCAACCAAATCCAACCCAACGCAATCCAACCAAATTGTCCTAACCAAACTGAACCAAAACAAACCAACCCTTTTCAGATACTGTTATATGATCTTGCCCATATACGAATAACTTCCCCAGGCCTATGAAAAGACTATTTAAAGGCTCAAAGAGTTGTAATCGAATACCAGATATATTAGGTCTCCGAAAGATAATTTTGTCCTTTGCGGAATTCTCACACGAAAATATATTTAGTGACGTTAATTTCATAAGTAATTTCCTGGGCACTAAAGTAATAAATTACAACCATTCCAACCTTCATCACCACAGCAAAGACACACTAATAATACATTTCGTCACTTCCTCTAATTTCACTTATAACTTTGTAATATACCAATATTGTTATTATGATTATCAGTAATATTATTACTGTTATCATTGTTGTCACTTTCACTAGAGTAATAATTGTCACAGAAATTACAGTTGTTATCATCACTCCTAATTATCCTTATTAACATCATCATAACAATCTTCTTTCCAACCATCAACATCACAGTAGTAACTAATATACATATTCCTTCTCGTCGCCTCTCGCAGTTTCCTTTGTAACGTTCTCAAATGCCATCATTACTATCTCGCTCGCATCCCGGTTGCTATTAGCATATCCTCGCAACGGTCCATATCGTGACACTAATTAACACCTTGTATAATCGGCCTGTCATTGCCATCGGCCGTCACGTCTTGGGAGGCAGACAGACACAAGGGTTGCGAGGGGGTGGGGTGGTGTTCTTTTTATTTGGTTACTCGTGTTTTTGGATTGGGGGTTTTGGTGGCTCTCTCTCTCTCTCTCTCTCTTCTCTCTCTTCTCTCTCTCTCTCTCTCTCTCTCTCTCTCTCTCTCTCTCTCTCTCTCTCTCTCTCTTCTCTCTCTCTCTCCTCCTCTCCTTCTCTCTGTCTCTCTCTCTTCTCACTTTTCTCTCTCTCTCTCTCGCTTTCTCTATTTCTCTCTCTCACTTTCTCTTTCTCTCTCTCTCTCCTCTCACTTCTTTCTCTCTCTCTCTCTTGCTTTCTCTTTTCTCTCTCTCTTTCTCTTTGTCTCTTTCTTCTCCCTCTATCTCTCTTCTCTCTCTCTATGGAATACATGCGTGGGTCGCCCCTCATGGGTGATTCGAAATATACCCCACGTTGCAGCTGCCTTGACCTCACACGTCCTGTGTCGAGGCGCGCTATGTCAAGAGACTCCGGGTCACTCACGCAGACACAGCCTGACCTCCTGACCGCTCGGACTTTCACGCTTACCCCGGGCTGCCCTCGCCTTGCCCTGCTGGGTTCGCTACCTCGGGTTCAGACGGTGTCTGACCAGTCTTCGTATCGTGTTTATTTTAAGAGTGCAAACTCAGCTTTAAGAGTATTTTGTCTATTGTGATCTACTTTCTCCACTCTTATTTTTTCTCTCTCTTATTCCAAATCTCCCTCTCCTGTGATCTCTCTCTTTTTTTCTCTCTCCTCTCTTTCTCTCTCTCTCTCTCTCTTCTCTTCTCTCTCTCTCTCTCCTTCTTCTCTCTCTTCCTCTCTCTCTCTCTCTCTCTCTCTCTCTTCTCTCTTCTCTCTCTCGCTCTCGCTCTCATGCAAAATACAACAGAAATACAACTGTGACATATGTATTCTAATCCATAAAATCATACAAGAAAATTACCAAATTGCTATTGCCCATACAGTAACACAACGGGTGCCCGTACATGGCAAAACAACTGCTTATATATCAAAAGATCGAA
>NW_020869657.1:513589-516089 GCF_003789085.1 Penaeus vannamei | reverse complement strand
GATAATTTAAGATTCCATTAGCAGCCGCGACGTGTCCTCCCCACCCCCTCCCCCCTTCCACCTTGCCCCTACCCCCCCTTCCACCTTGCCTCTACTCCCCCCCTTCCACCTTGCTTCCCCCCATCCCCCATCCCCCCACCCTCCGAGTGTCTCTAAGCTTCACGTAAATTTCTTCTAAAGAGCGCCATAAGGCTTTCCAAAGGGATCTCGAAGGCGGATGCAAGACGTGTCTCGAACTTCCTAGAGTAACTTCTTGAGGATGAGAAATTGGTGTCGAGAAGGAAGGAAGTATTTTTTTTCTCTCTGTCTATTATTCTCTTACATTCTCTCTATCTCTCTCATTCTCTCTCTCTCTCTCTCTCTCTCTCTCTCTCTCTCTCTCTCTCTCTCTCTCTCTCTTTCTATCTATTTTCTCTCTCTTATCTCTCTCTCTCTCTTTCTCTCTCTTATCTCTCTCTCTCTCTCTCTCTCTCTCTCTCTCTCCCTCTCTCTCTCTCTCTCTCTCGTTCTACCTCTTTTATCTCTTTCTCTTTTTGTCTCCCTCTTTTTATCTCTTTGTTTCAAATTTTCGTGCAGAATTTTAACATACGTACGTAATCGTAAACATACACACATACACAAACAGACATGCACTCCAAAAAAATCAGAGACACAAACATAATTTGCCTTCTTGCACATACAAGCGATAACACACACGCACACGCTACCAAACACATTCACATTCACTGCACGCGAACACACACACACCCATCTAAGCTAATCAAGATCTGCGAGTCCTGTAACGATTTGATTATACTGATATCCATTAATTAATGTTTGATTCGAAATGCTGATTAATGTTGATGTTAAAGGAACTCAGATGCTAGTTTTGATGAGTTCTTCGAAATATGTGAGGTGTTTCCTTTGGAGTGATACCTTGCCTTTCCAGATCTTCTCGGGATCAAAAGTTTACCATGCTATTTGCCAGCGTAGCGTAAAGGGTGTTAATTACCTGCATAAGGGTAGGCTGCCACCACCCGAGGAAGGGTTCGGAGCCCACGTATCCGAGAGACAGCAGAGAACGTGTGGGTGATGCGTTGTATGGATAAGCGTATATGTGTCCGTATGTATGGGAAGGAAAATATACTTATGTAGGATTAACCGAGCGGGTGTGAGAAGGTTCAAGCATTTTGTATTTACTTTCGTTTTGGTTAGAGATCGTTGTTCGAAGAGTTCCAAAGTTCACATCCTTTATCGTTAAATTAACATTAAGTTATTGTGTTTATATTTCCACTTGATCCTTTCTCATCCGCTTCTAGTTTAAATATATTCCAAAAATCATTCATAAGATTTTAAAAAACGAAAGAATAAGAAAACAAATAAATGCAAATTATAGCTATTTCTACAAAACACTCAAAATGTCTCCCTTCTCTCCATATCTAAAAGGAAAGATTTCCTATAACCGCCAGCCATAAAATCGCAACGCCTCTAAAATTCAAAGAAAATAAAAACAATTAGAAATAACAAATAAATAAATAAATAGAATAAAATAATAAAAACCTGTGAGCACCGTGGTGGCCGAGCTATGCTAATGTGCCCGAAAACGTGTACTGGCTTTCGCAGGCTTTCAGGGATATATATATACATTTTGCTCCCCAGAGAAACAGCAGCCTTGGTCGCTCTTTAGGCAGATCTGCGCCGCCCTATCTTGACGTTATCTTCCACGTAGTCCTTTCGAAGGGGAAATCCCGTGCATTGGCGTGGTCGGCGGGCCCTGCGATTCGCGACGCCAAGACCTCGTCATCTCTATACTGGTATTTTCTTTACTGAATTGGTTCGTGAGTCAGTACTCTGAGCTATCATTGGTATTGCTTAAACATATCCATCGTTATTTGTTAAACGCATGTCCTTTTCTGTGTTCTCTACCTTTCTTCACATATGCAGATTTAGTCAACTTGCGTATGTGTTCCTCTCGTCTTATCAAAGCACTGAAATAAAGTATATATGCACACGATCTGCAAACTCAATCCGCACAATTTTAGACTTCTCGGAAGACAGACACATGACCTGGCGCCGAGTTCTCACATTCCGAGGCGTTTTATCCGTCTTCGTACTTTCCACTCCGACCTTCAAAAATTAACTCATCGAGCACTTTCGCCTTGATGCGTCTATGCAAACGCGTTTTCGTATTGGCTGATAAGTCCTTTATAAACACAGGCAAGCACACGCAAAGATAATTATGGATGTATAGAAAGCTTTCCCATGTACATACACATATGTTATAGAAACAGCAACGCACAAATACTCACATATACACTTATGTACGCAAAAATTAACGCACACACAGCCCCTTTCCGCTCTTCTCTTCTCTATATCAAAGCCTTTTTCTTCACGTTCTTGCCTGAAGCCACCTTTTCAACACATCTCTGGGCGTCCTACTCCTCTCCCATCTCTCTTCCTATTCCTTCTCTCTCTCCTCCTCCTGCTTCTCTTCTTCCTCTTCTTCTCCTTCCCCTTCTTC
>NW_020869657.1:488589-493589 GCF_003789085.1 Penaeus vannamei | reverse complement strand
CCTGGTCAAGCTGCCCGTAAAGCCTTAATTGGCAGTCCCGGATTATTCAAGTAAAAGACTGGACACATAGTCTTGCCAACTGTACCCCAAGATTCCGAGTAAGGACTTGTTACTAAAGGCATTGAGACGTGACTCCAAGACACTAGATAGCGTCCTGGTTTTGCTTCCATAGAGCAAAACTAGCATTATCAAGGCCTTAAAGACACGTAACTTTGTCCTCCTACATAGGTACTAACACCTTCAAATAATCTTGAGCGAATTCCTGGTTCCTGCTGTTAAACCAATCCGTTTATTGACTTTCTGATCTGACAGCCCAGAGACATGAAATGCACTACCACCATGGTATGCCTTCTCCGCAAGTATGTATAGACTGAACAGATTCTCCTAACAGTACCCCCCCCCAAAAAAAAAAAAAAAAAAAAAAAAGGGGAATGAAATCGACAGTTAACAGGGAATGAGATCGACAGTTCCCAACCACACTTTACACTCCTTCAGTACCAGTATATAGGCTTGCTATTAATCCAATAGTCCATGTCCAAATTACCCTAAGTCTCAGGATCTCCCATAACGATTCGAATCAAACGCCTTCTCGTATCGACGTTCTGCAATGACTTGAAGTGCTAGGATAAGGTCTATTGTGGACTTGCCAGGAATGAATTCAGATTACATCGGTCCAAAGACTATATACGAAAGATAGGAATGCACATATCCTACCATTTAAAAAAAAATGTGAGGTTTATATACCGTACAGCGCCATCTGCTGTCGAGATATATAACTAAAAATGGAAAACTTGCGAAGGGGTAACTATTAATTATTCAAAGGAGAACTTTCGCAGGGAAAACTTATTTAATTTGTAATAGTTATCCATAAAATTGATGGGGTTTATATTTTCATATTCAAATGAATATTTTCATAAAATATTATGCATACAGTATATATTTATATATTTTCATAGAATCTTAAAATACTGTATATCTTTTCTTTTATTCACCCAACATATCTTTGGTTTTAATAAAATAAATTTATACTTATCCATATATATTTTTCTGTCACCTACAGTCAATAATTTTATGTTTTCTTTTTTATTCATTTCCACTGTCATTAATAATACAATTTTAAATTATTCATAATGAAAAGGATATAGAAAACACATTTATGTAGATTTTTTTTATTCAGTGCGTCAATATTCTTGGGGGTATTATGTAAGTAGGTCTACATTTAAAATAATACAGAAAACATTAAACAACTTATATAATAAACATGCGAAATTAAAGCAAAACAACAATATATATATATACACATATATATATATATAATAATAATAATAATAATAATAAACAAAAAAGCACATGCAAAAACATGGAGAAGAAAGAAGGCATCATCCATAAAATAAAATATAACAGAAAGCATTAAACAAACTCATATAAAAACATGCAAAATCAAAACAAAAAAAGAAAAGAGTAAACAAATATATATCTATATATATAAACCTAAAACGCGCATGCAAAATCATCAATTGACTAATAATAAGAAGAAAGCAAAGGTAGTATCCATCTTCAACCAAAGAAAAGAGAAGGAAGCTCAATTCATACAAAATTAAAGATAAAACTTCATGTCTCCATTTACTCAATCAACTTGAGTTCCATAAATTATAAATAATTTCATACAAAAAATGCAATACAACAGACAATTACAGTAACTGGCGTGCCTACTTTAAAAAATGCTTATGTGTAATATAAGATATCACATGTAACATTATCATATACGCAACAATATAGTATATATTACTATAGTATATGATAATACAAACACACACACCAAACAAAGCATAATCAGAAAAAAAAATTCCCAAAATTAAATAAGGACATAGGAAAGGTAAAGTAATACCAATGCAGACAAAAGAGTGCAGATGAAAATAAATTATATTTAGCATTCAAAAGAAGACGCATTTACACAACCTTGACATTGTGTAATAATGTAATAATCATGGGTGACTTTCATTAATTTCCTATTTTTTCTTTCTCCTGAAAAAGATCTTTGCCTCTTCGTATTTCTATTAAAAATTTAGAAAAAAAAAATGAAGACGATTTTTACATACAGTTTTATCATTTCTTCTTTCACCTTTGGACAAATATTCAATTGACAAAATAACAAATTATATATTTTATTTATCATTTTAGCCTCAACATCATTTTCATGAATGATCTTACCAATATTCAACTGAAATAACTTTTCACAATGTTTATGGTATCAATTAAGCCTAAGCTTACCCTTTGTAAATAAACAGTTTTATCCCCTCTCTTTTTCTTCAGATATATGTTTGAACTACATTCTGCAAGAATTTCTGCTTTGCAATTATCACAGCCATGATGTAAGAGGAATCTGCGACAGACATAACCAGTTGTATATATGATGGCATTTTCTTCAATATCAGAGAAAACCTGATTTGTATTTGAATTAATACAGTCTGAGGTATCATTTTGGACATCTGTTAATGGACTGATAGAAGAAATTAAATCACTTATGGGATTAATTCTTGCGCAAGATTATTTTGGACATTATCTGTTAATGGATTGAAAGAAGAAATGAAATCAACTTATGGGTGTTAATTCTTACGTAAGGCTATCTTGGAAATCCTGTTCGATATATGGATTATATGATGCAAAATATATGCTCAATTCATCATTATCTTCACTATTTATATTTAAGTTTGACTGATCATCATTTTCAGTATTTACTTCTGTTACATTTTTGGTGTTTTTTTTTATTTTCTTTAAAAAGTTGCAAAAATTACGTACCATCATTTGATGAACTTTTCATTAAATGAGAACGCATTGTGGATTTAAATAAATTAGCTATCTTGGGCACTGTGGGTAAATCATTATTTCCACCTGAATTCCTGATAGCACTGAACAAATTTTCTAAGCAATCCTGGTTAATTCTATTTAATAAATACTTTACTGAATGATTATGGTGAATGTCATTCCACAATAACTTTAAGCTTGCTATATTCAAAAGCCATCCATTTATGCAAGGAATCAAACTTTTGCATCCAAGCCCTTTCCAGGACTCGACCCAGTCTTCAAAATCATCAAGATTATCCATTTGGGTGTTATGAGATGATATGACCAACTTTATTGGGTTTATAATGATTTTGATGAGATGCATTGAAGGTGTCATGTAGCATGTCCATCTTATTTATGAAATTGGCTGTGTGAATGGCCTCTGGTGGCATAGCTCCCAATTCAGTATGGGTACCAATCCTAGCTGCTACACTCCTACTAAATTTTGAGCAGCAAAGCAAACTCTCATTTTGTCATAACTGTTTGAGAATATGTATTTGTCAGGCAGTTTAGGAGCAAGGGTGATGTTTCTCCCAAATTCAAAATTGTACTTCATTAAATTATTCCTTCCACTTAAAGAGATGTGATAAAAAATGAATTTCATCTCCATTAAAAATCAAAGATGGTGAAGATTTATCTGTTAAATTTACAGTGGACACTCCTATTTGTGGCGTCCGGGTCACAACAAACAAATATACGAATAAAGCCAGATTCTTTTAATTTAGAAAGGCAATCCAAAATAATTTTCTTTAACACTTCTGATCTAATACTTTTACTTAAGAAAAATACCCTAATGTTTGGTTCCAATTTGAAGCTAGTCCCCTGGCCATAAAAGACATGGCATATTCGGCAATTTCATTCGATCCCCATATTCACCAAGCTCTTCATACCTTACCATTTTGTCATTTGGTACACCATAATAGAGGCCAGACTTGATCGAAATAGCATCAAAACTATGCCACAAATGCGTTCTTGTATAATAATAGTATTTCCTTACTTTTCAAGTACCTTGTAAAAGGAAAAGGAAATCGTCTTTAACCAGAATCGCAGTATCTGAGATGTTGGGAGGACAGAAAGCTGAGAGAGCAAGTTGTATGATCGAGCACTTTTAAAATACAACGCAAGGGCAAAAGCTCTCTGAGTATATGAGTATCTTCTTCCCATTTTAGGCACATTTGCCATTTAAAGTTGGGTTGTGAAAAAAAACTAAGGCATGACCCCTGATATATTTTGAGGCATGTTTTATAATACCTGTGGGAATTGATTTTTTTTTTAGTCAAACTGTGATGTCTTCAGACTTTGTATTTTTTTCCATAATCTATTTGTCCTTGTCCTTTACCTTTTGTTTTATTTTTTTTCTGAGACAATTACCATCTGAAGTAGTTATCAAATATATTAAATAATTGTTATTTTCTAAATGACAAGGTTCTACCCTGATGTATGATTCACTAGTATTTCAGATCCCTATCCTCAAACAAATTTAATTGTTTAATATCATAGTTCTATAGAATATAATTGTTGAATTTAAACCTGACTTTTAAAATAAATATACAATATAAAAGTGAATAATCTGCAAATTCAAAAATAATTAAGGGAGCAACTGTATAAATATTCAAAGTAATCCATCCATTGACAATATATTTGAAAGAAGTATTATATGTAATGATTTTATATAAATGTTAATTGAAGTATGTTAATGAGCTTTCTTACTTAACAGATAATGCATTCCTATCATCTGCATTTTTGCTCTTCGGAATCGTGTTCTCGCGTTCTTTGTTGCAAGAATGTGTGTGGCAGACAAAGTTATATCTATATTATTCATACTATATAATATATTTATCAAGCATTACTAAAATTATAAGACAAACATTATTTAATAATTTGATAATACAAATGGAAATCTATGCCTTTAGCGGACATTTATTATAAGCATGATACATTTTTAATATTTATGTGTTAACAAAGAGATGTTATTGCACGCTCAAATACCATGTAAATGTAAAGTTTTAATCGTTTGGACATACCAGAAGATACACACCTAAAAGCTGATGTAACTTTGCATCATCTGTTCTGTCCTCATCAATACCATCTTCATGTTCTTGGTTGAGACTGTGTAGGAGACAAAGGTAAAAATATTTACCAAAAAAATCCTCTGC
>NW_020869657.1:471089-473589 GCF_003789085.1 Penaeus vannamei | reverse complement strand
TAAAAGTTCATGCAGTATTAAAATGTTCTCTACACAGAAAGATTATCGTTTCATACAATAATCTCATTAAGCAGCAGAAAACTTTCGAGATACAAACAAAAATCCTGAAACAAAAGGGTCTGAGCTACATTTACCATTTCACAAACACTCAAAACTTTCTTAAAATGTGCCTCAAGTTGGTTAGTCAACAAGAAGGATTTCCTGAAACCCAAAAGCTTATTATTATTCTCTTGTAAATATAGAATTCATGCCGCATTTCCGAGAAAATTGACTTATTCCAATGGTTGTATTTCTTAAGGTACATACTCGAAGGGCTTTACTCATCATCACGCGAACAACACGGGGGCCAAGCAGATGCCATATGAACGGATCCAAAAAATAAACCAGGACGAGACAGCTAAATTAGAATAACATTGCAAGAAGATTGCACAAAAAGAAATGCAGCCAATAGACAGGAAGCAGATACAAAAGGCAGAGGTGTACCATGATTCGAAGTCGAGAAATCGTCATGTGACAGAAAGTGATACCACGTGATGGACCAACAGAATCAAAAGAGAAATTGCGAGTGCGAAACAACAAGCAGTTCTTATCGATCGCAATATCATAGTTTATCAGTTTCGGAACAAGAAATTAACTCAGGTGGCAGGCAGAACAATCTAAAGATATTAAATACAAGTGTTAAAACACTAGAACACAGAAAAGTCCTGATGTGGGTATCTTTCTAAATAATAAAATTAGTTGCATGAAAACCATTGTGTGAGCAGATGGGTTCCCATATCGGGAATGTACGATGCTCAGTGACAAGCATTGGTGGACTAGAATCCGGTGTAGCATCCAGTTGATATATTCATTTTGTGGCTCTTCCTGGTAAGCCCGTTTGAGGTGATTAAGTGCCTTATCTTGATGGAACATAGTGGTCGTATTGTGCCATGGACATTGCATTAATTTTGGGTTGACTTGAGCCGTCTTTGGTTTGGTTTTTCTTCAACACACACACGATCCGTTCGCTATCCGGCTACGCGTTGGCGGTTATGACGTCAAAGCTTAGGCCCCGCCCCTCCAATCATCGTCTAATCCCTTCATTTTTTTTTTTTTTTTATCATCCTCGTACCAAAAGCATCGATAATTGAGGTATTTCTTTAAATTAAAATGTTCGTGATACATTAGGGAATAGTGCTGAAAAAGATAATCCAAGATCACACCATAAGTGATCAGTTTATCAAAGAATTTTTGTACCTTTCCTGCCTTTCATAGAATACATTCCCTACACATTTCAAGAAAAACACCAGGTACTGTTCCACTTAAGATAAATTTTAACTTACCATCTTTTTTAAATACCATTTAATATGTAGATCAATAGTACTGGATATTCTTTAAATACAACAGGAGTCCATTTTAAAGAACAAATAAGTAAACAAATAATGATAATAGTATTGGAGCGTTCTTGCATTTGCAATTGTGTGTGAGAGAGCCTGTGTCAGGTAAAATTACTCCCCTGGTATGTATAAGGGTATATCATGCAATTTTCCCTCATCTTCCTTGTAGATTCCAACGCAGTGGCACTTTTGAATTTGAATTTCATTTTTAAAAGTATATTCAGAATTTTTTTAAGTAAGGAATAATTGTATGAAATTAGTATTAGATTAGATTTTTATGTTTAAGTGTGTATTAAGTAAGCGCAGGAAGTAAGGAATATATAAATTACCTTTTAATAAACCTTACCTCTGGAAGTCGATTGATTTCCGAAAGACCGTAAAAATGAATTTGTTTACTCTGTATATTTTAACCTCTTAATTTCTATTGGTTAAATATTTCCTTGATTTATTATTATTATTATTATTATTATCATTGTCATTATTATTATTACTATTATTTTTAATAATGAGTACTGATTTACTCTATAAGATAATCTTTCGCTATGATTTAGTAAATGTGTAAGATTAGTATTTTAATTGTTTGATTTAAGTATCTCATCTTGCGTAACACAATTCCGCTTTTTTCTCGTTAAGCAATTTATCTACCCACTAACAGAAACAATTCTACGATTCCATAGCTTATTATCATTATATGAACTAAAAGTGCCTGTTCTGATTTCATACTTAATATCAGCTTGTTAGAATTGAAATTATAGTGTTGTTTGTCTGGCTAATGTGTATAGGTATAAGCAATTTGTTTAAAAGGGACTCATAGATATCCAATGCTGTGTAGTTAGTATATTGGATGATAGAGAACTCAAATGCTGTAGTGTTGGGGTATCAATTTATGTGATTGGCTTTGTATAGTGGCTATTTAATACTTTTCGATTGATAATGTATTTTTTCAAAGGTGATTATTTTTTTTCTCGCACTTATCTCAACTACGCGATACGAGGTTGGTGAGTTAGAAATATAAGGCTAATATGGCTAATATGGGCTGTAGAAATATCAGATGCTGAGAACATAATCTATAACTATTAGTTGAAAAGGGGATAGAACATTCTTTCTTTCATTTTAATCAAACT
>NW_020869657.1:461089-466089 GCF_003789085.1 Penaeus vannamei | reverse complement strand
TTATTGTTAACACTGCTTTAATATTACCGCTGTCTTTGATGCTACTACTATTATTACTACTGTTATTATCACTACTAATAGTACTATTACTTCTACTACTACTCTTAACACTGCTACAACTGCTCCTGCTACGACTACTGTTCATTCGGACAGGTGCTTGTATTACTACCAATACTACTTTTATTGCCACTACTACTTCTACTACTACTACTGCCATTACTACTGTTACTAATACTACTACCACTGCTACTACTTCTACTACTACCACTACTACTTTTGCTATTACTACTGCTTCCACTGTTTTTACTGCTACCACTATTATTACCGCGATTCCTTTTCTACTACCATTGGTACTACTACTCTACTACTGTTTCTAATATCAATGCAGCTTCTCTTTAGAAGGTGCACACAGCTTTCAAGAGAAAACTAAAGCTGGTTTGACATTTCAAAAACCATCTGTAGTAGCGCGAACACCATTCATTAACTATTAAAACAGTTGCGGCAATTATGTTACCTTATTATAATTCACAGAGCAGGATATTATCTTTAACATACACACACACACACACACACACACACACACACACACACACAAGAAACAAAAGCAAATACGCTGGCACGTACACATAAAGGAGGAGATATATATATATATATATATATATATATATATATATATATATATATATATATATATATATATATATATATATTATATATATATATATATATATATATATATATATATATATATATATATATGTATATATGAACAAATGAAACATATACAAAATACGCAACAAAGCAAATTGTTAATATAATTTAATACATAAAAGTCTCAAATAAATCACACCTATATGATACAACAGATGAAATATAACAGAAACTCATTTCAGTCACACATAAAAAAAAAAAAAAAAAAAAAAAAAAAAAAAAAAAATCAACCCCATGGCATGAAAGACCTATCCTGTGTTTTGGTCCACGTTTACCAGTAAAGGAAAATACAACAAGGTTTCTGGCTCATATTTGTTATCAGTGGCCCCTTCATTCCATGCTTTCCCTGAGGGGAGACAGGGGGAGGAGTAGGGAAGGGGAAGGGAAAGGGAAGGGAGAGGGGAAGAGGAGGGAAAGGGGAAGAGGAAGGGGCCGGGTGACAAAAGGTGAGAGAAAGGCAAAGGTGAGGGGATAGGAGGGAAAGAGGAAAGAGGGAAGGCCAGAGGAAGGGGAAGAGGAAACAAAGAGAAGGGGAAGTGAGGCAAGGGGAAAGGAAGAAGAGGATGTGTGGGGGCAGGAGCGAGGAGATATGGGGAATTTGATAAATATATGAACAGATAAGAGAAATAAGCAGAGGAAGGTAGGTATCACGAGAGTTAAAACGATATACTAATAAAAAGATAGAGAGAGGGTTGTAAAGAGGGATAGCGAAAGAGAGAGAGAGAGAGAGTTGATGATGAAAGACAGGGTCGGTGAAGAAACTGAAAGAATGATAACATAAATCATAAAATTAATATCAATAAGAAGCAAAACGATAAAAAGCTGAAATTTTATAATCATATTTTAAGTAATCAAATTATGCAGTTATTACCTCTAACAAAGAAGATAAATTAACATAAGATAATACACACGCATACAAAATAGACCACAATCAGCGATATCAGCGATAAAACGTTTTCCAGTCTTTTCCATTCTACCCCCCCCCTTCACTCCCTTATTCCCATCAAAGTGGAGTAAAAACACAAGCTTCCGAATGTCGAGACGTGTAACTACCATGCATCTTCTCTTAGAATGCCTCTTTCTCTCTCTCTCTCTCTCTCTCTCTCTCTCTCTCTCTCTCTCTCTCTCTCTCTCTCTCTCTCTCTCTCTCTCTCTCTCTCTCTCTCTCTCTCTCTCTTCTGTCCCCCTCCTCTCTGTCTCTCTGTCTCTCTCTGTCTCTCTCTCTCTCTCTCTCTCTCTCTCTCTCTCTCTCTCTCTCTCTCTCTTTCTGTCCCCCTCTGTCTCTGTCTGTCTGTCTCTCTCTCTCTCTCTCTCTCTCTCTCTCTCTCTCTCTCTCTCTCTCTCTCTCTCTCTCTCTCTCTCTCTGTCTCTCTCTCTCTTCCCCTCTGTTTGTGTAAAACGGAGTAGGAATTTATCTTACATTAATCTAATTTATGACGCCCATTGCAGATAATGCAATGCACGCGAGTGACTTTTTTCCCCTAATTAATATTTTTTTCAACATAAAATTAACTGGAACGTCATTTCTATATCACTGCATTTGGATAATGCGACAAATGTTGTCAATAATGATATTGATAATGGAGTAATTAGCAAAAATAATGTCTAACAAAGTCAACAGTTTTGCAACAACTGTAATACTACAATGATTTCCAACCCCAGTTGGCGCTGTTCTGATTACTACCGTTCAATTATCATTAACATTAAATTCTGCATTTTTACCATGTGAATTGCGTGGCTTGCGATATAAAAAGGACTAACCAGAGATAAGCTGTATTAAAGTTATGGCTTTTAGAATTACCTCAGTTGTCATTGTTACTGTAAACATATACAATATATTTTATTTCGGGGATAATTTTCTTGCGTTTCGGTCAGTATGATAATGACTGTCCTATTGTTCTTAACTTGAGAACAATCCTGAATGATTGATGATGAGGATGAAAAGAATTTCACACTAAATAACAATGGCATTATAACTTTAAATAATAACTGATATAACAATCGTTGATGATTATCATTAACGATACTATTACCATTTATAATTGCAGTAATAGTAGTAGTAGTAGTAGTAGCAGTAGTAACAACAACAACAACAACAACAACAACAACAACAACAATAACAACAACAACCATACCTTAAGACGCAATTAATTATATATCAGATCACGTTTTTCTTCATAACCATCATCTTTGGATTTTTTTTCTTGGGGATTGGGGGATTATTACACCGTAGCCTTTTCTAATCAATCTTTTTACTTGATTTACTTCCGCATGTTCTGCTCACGTCCCAGCATGTCCTCAACATGTTTTTCTCCAGCCTCTGCCTCCTCCTTCCGTCATTTCCTGGGCACCTTGATCTTCCTCTTCGTCTTCTTCTTGCTCTTTTCCATGCTCTCTTCGGTGTTTATTCCTCTTTTTTTCTTTGTTTCTTTTAATTATTTTTGAGGGTAAATACTTGTGCAATCTTAGTCTGTGAAAGAGGTTGTTTCCTCACTATCATTACTATCATTATTTTGGTATTATCATTGTTATTATCATTATTACTATTATTATAACTATGTGTATTTTATCACCATTATTTTTGTTGTTGTTATCATCATCATCATCATCATTCGTTATCATCGCCATCATCATCATTACGTTTACTACTATCGTCATTGTATTTATCACGTATGTGTATTATCATCTTATCGCGCGTGGTCCATCATCATTCATCGTCATCATTCATTACGCTATCTGCAGGTATCACTTGTTTCATTCATATCGTGTATCATTTTATCTATTATATACTTATGCGTCTTCATTATCATATCTTATCACAAATTTCACTATTATTGTAATCGCTATCATTATCATTGTCACATATCATTACATCATATCATCATCCCCACCATCAGCATCATTAACATCAACGTCATTAACATCAACACCACAATATACATCAGCATCATTAACAGCAAGATGATCACCGTTCTTTTCAATTTCTTTATTGCATTACCTGTGATTTTAATTATGATAAATTGCAGGTTTTAACATTATCACTTGTTTCTATTATTAAAATGTGATTCATACCATCATTAACATTTCTACTACATGAAACATTTCATGATTTATCATGTTCTTATTTGCCTCTATTTTCTCGCTCCTTTTTCAATTCTACCCAAAAGAAAAAAAAAAAAAAAAAAAAAAAAAAAAAAAAAAAAAAAAGTACTGCTCAGAATATTTGACACAATTTTAAATACTTTTCAAAATCTTCAAAATACGTGTTACTATATACTCCGTACATCTCTATTTCGGTTACATTAAAACCAAACTAATAAAAGAAAATCATTATTTCCCTTCGGACCACACGGTTTGTTTTCCTGTTTCGGTTCCTTTTCACACCCTTCCTTTCCCGCTGTGCAAGCTCTTATGCTTTTGAAACTGACCTTCTGTACAAGCATTGCGCCCCTGCTATCGCTGTTCCTAAGACACCACTGCCCTGTTTCCTCTGGATCCTCTATCTTGTCTCTCTGTCTCTTATCTCTATCTGTCTGTCTGTCTTGTAAAGCTATTCCTCATGCTGTTTCTGTTATTTTTGCTTTCTGGATTTATTTATTCATTTATTTTATGAATGTGCACTTGGATACTTTAGTGATTTTTACCTTATCTTAAGAATATAGCTTCTAATACATACTAGAATTTCTGTGACGCGTCTTCTGGCCTTTTCAAGTTGATTTTTGTTTCACTAAATCCTGTATAAAATCGTACAGACAGCGTACTTGCTTGATTAATTTCATCTCCGTGTCATAGTACTGTTAAAGCATGAGGGTCTGGGATAAGTAAAGAACTGTAGAATTTCTATGCGCAATGAAGGGTATAAACAAAGCAGACAAAGAGACTAAAAGCATTGAATTAACAAAGGCAGCTCAGAGCAAAAGGTAAGTATTATTTACTATTAATTTCTTAATTTCTGAAGTCTTTAGTTCGTGTAGGGACCCTCTATTGCAGTCACAACCCTACGTTGATGAATTAAACGAGTTTAGAAGTCTTTTTAGAATGAGGCAACACACTTTGAAATGAATGAATGAAATAATGTAAAAAACTAATATTTGTTCATTTGTGTTCAGAAAACAGGAAACATTCTGACAAAGGAATATAGATGGGTTTCAAAAGAGGTAACATAGAGCCTGACAAAGTCTATATAAAGCTTTTTATATTTTGAAATAGGTTCTTAACTTCTGAAAATGTTCAATAAAGCAACATGAGGTAGTGGAAGCTTTATGAATATTTGATATCCATATATTTTT
>NW_020869657.1:386089-388589 GCF_003789085.1 Penaeus vannamei | reverse complement strand
CGCTTAGGGAGACAATGGCAACAGTCCGCGAAGACTTGCTTGAGTTGCAATTGTCTCAGAGAGCAAGAGGTGAAAATCTACAAGAGATAAGCATTGTGCAGAACTACAAGGAAGCAAAAGTTATCGCAGTCCGCAAGGACAGTCTTGAACGATAAACTTCCTTAGAACGAAATGAAAATGTAACAGTGCGGAGTTCAGCAGTGTGCAATGCAACAGTGCATACAGTATACATCTGACTAATAGGGAGTAAATGTTCTATCTCATTTCATTGAAATTGTTTAACACAAGTCACCAACAGCAATTCGATAATGAAAATAGGTTATGCAGTCGCCATACTTCGGGAGCAACTCATTACATCAAATATGCTTGCCCACTACAGCATATGCACGTAGTTCAAGGTAAGAATACACGATTGGCGCATGTAATTCTTATGCAATTTATGTGTTTTTTGCGAGGAGAGATGATGTCCATATGTGGCTGCGTGAGTGGTGAGTTGACGAGTTGAGTTAGTGAGTGAATGAGTGAGTTATGAAATGAGTAAGTTAGGGTATGGTACACGAATAGAAAACAGTGTTCAGATTAGATTTAGAAATATTAGTAGACAGATCAAAGTGAGAGTGAATAAAAAAGGAGTGGAATGGCGTGGGTGTTGGAATAAATAAGCAAAGCGGAGGAGAGGGTGGGTGGGCGATTAAGAGAAGGATGAGGGGTGGGGGTGTGGGGTTAAAGAGGAATGGATGAGGATAGGGGGGAGGGTTAGGTATGTAGGTGAGGGTGGAAATGTGGTTTGCGTACAATGAAAATAATCACCGATCTGACTGCACGAAAAGAACATTCACACTATTAACAATAAACACAGTAATTGCAAAATTAATCAAATACTATGCGAAACCATAAAAATGGTACTTTAATTAGTAAATAAAATGAATGAAAGGATGACATGTCTGCTGTAGAACAGATTAAGGCTTGCAGAGCAAAGCATGATGCAAGCGGATTGGGTCAGCTTTCCTTGGACAACTGACAGCCGAAAGACAACCCTCGTAGTTGGAAGTGATATATACTTAAAAGAAATTCCCTGTGGAAAAGTGAAGTACCCCACCGAAGAAGGTATCATCGAACGAGCTCACGCCTATCGCAAATTGGGCATCCTTTCTTGTTGGGAAATACCAGCAATAACCTCTCGTTTAGTCGTATAAGAAAAGGAGAGGCGCGGCGCTAGATCGCAACTGGGCGATAACCGTGCAGCTTTGCACATACAGGAGAACGTTTTACTTAAACACTAATTACATGTCCATAACCCAGCTGGGGGTCGTCACTAAGGACCATGTAATAATGGTGAAATGAGGTTCGTGATTAAGATTAATGAAGAAAATGTTTGAAAATTAATTCAGCGTACTAACGATTATCATAAAAAAGGAAAATTGAAAATCGTTAGGATGACCGAGGTAATTTCTCTATTGGTGAATCATGAAAACAAAAATCACGAACAATACGAACAATACGAAACCGTAGTTGCTGATATAATATAATCAACCTCTAACATCGACAGATAACTGAATTAAAATTCAAATACAAATGATATGAATGTATTTTTCAGCCGAGCGGACTCAGATGGCTGTAAGTCAAAACATCAAGAGGTAGTAGTAAAAAATTGAAATTGAATTTGTAAAAAAATAAGCACATAGTCATCAAAGAATTGAATAATCAAATTACCAATAAAATAAATAGAGAATTTATCATATGTAAATAATTAAAGAGAAAATCATATCTACAGACAAGAATAATAATGGTGAAATACACTTCAGAATATGTACTATTATAATAATAATGTAAAATCACTCGATTTAATTCAATAAATTACGTTAAATTATTACAGCTCCCAAATATATTCATGCAAACCTGAAATAAATTCATGTTCATTGTAAATTGTAATTTACAGTAAATATGTCGTTAATGAAAAAGAACAATGACCATCGCAATGTTAATTCTCGGTATCTAAATTGTTATATAAAATAAATTAAAATTCAGATAAGAAATGTGGAAAACAATTCCAAATAGCATCTGACAGGTTATAAAAGGGGAGAGATGTCATCGTTTGACAAGACTTGACTTGACTCGACCTGAACAACTGTGTGAATTGATTCGCATTAAAAAAACAGTATAACACTTTATATATAAAAAATACTGATGATATCAATAAAAATACAAGTAAAACAAGACACACGTTGCTTGTGAATATATTTATACGACAAAAAAAAATGTCAGTGGTTCGAAATGCAAACTAATGCAATAAATCGGATAATTGATTCAAGGATTTATAGAGATTATAAAAGGTCAGGAAGACAGGCCACTCGCGGTCAAAATACGGTCATTAAGTCAAGTGTAGGTTAGATGAAGATTACATCTATCAAATATAACGCATTCTTTTAAAAGATATAGTAATTTCAATGAATATCGCGATACACAAAAAATATTTGAACACTAGTGGTCTGAACAAATA
>NW_020869657.1:366089-371089 GCF_003789085.1 Penaeus vannamei | reverse complement strand
AATTACGGCCCGGAAACGTGTTTATTTTAACCCCCCGAGTTTATTTCCCGTGAAATTTCCATTGCTTGTATTTTGGGGACGAAAGCAATGACCAGGTGGGGGAAAAAACCCTCCATGCCGCGGTCATCACGCCTAAAACAGGTTCAGTTTTATCCCAGCCTTATAATATCATCATCCCGCATTTTGCTGCTGATAACGACGCTGCGAATGTGAGAACAGCGGCCGCGCCTGCAATGCTATTGATATTTATTTCATTGTATTACTATTAATGTTGTCGTCCTGTTCAGCGCGCGCTCCCGTTGGCGAATTGAGTCTCCACTGCCGGACGGAAATGCGTCCACACACATATTTTCGTGTATCTAGATAACGCAGCTATGATGATAGCAGCATTTCCATCTCTTTTTCTCGGCAAATGCTTTGGGATATGCAAATGCGCGAATTTGAATATGAATTCGAAATTTTTCACGCCCTCTCCACTACTCGGTTCTCAGCTCTATCAACCGCCATTTTTGGACGGTGGTTCTTTGCCGAGGCTTTTTCTTTCCTTTCTTTTTCATTTTCCCATTTTTTTCTTTTACTCGCTTTTAAAAACGATTTTCTCTCTTTATCTTCTCCGGTCTCATTACTTTGATTCTATTTTTCTTCTCGTTTCCTCTCTCTTCTTTCTCTTTCTCTCTCTTGTTTCTCTCTATCTATCAATCTTCTTTCTCGTCTCACTTTTCTCGATTTCTCACTCGCTTTCTCTCCCCCTCTCTCTGCTCTCCTCACTCTTTCTTCTCTCTCCCTCCCTCTCCCCCTCTTTCTCTCTCTCTCTCTCTCTCTTCCCTCCTGCTCTCTCTCCTCCCTCCCTCCCCCCCCTCTCTCTATCTTTCTCTCCCTCTCTCCTCCCTCTTTCTTTCCTTTCCCCCCTCTCTCCTCTTTCTCTCTCTACTCACTCTCTCTCCCCTCTCTTCTCCCTTTCCTCCCTCCCTCCCCTCCCCCTCTCTCTCTTTCTTTCTCTCTCTTCTATCGATCACCCTTTCGTCATCCTGCCTTCATCTCAACCACTAAATTCTTAAAAACACGAAGGAAAAAAAAAAAAAAATCACCAGGAGGATGCATTATGGAAGCGTGGGGGCAGCAGAAGGGGGAGGGGGAGGGGTGACTGAAGGGGAGGGGCAGGCTTAATGAGTTATCTATCATGTTCTGATGGACAAAACATGGTAATTATGACGTCATCCCTGCTCCCTAATGACGAGAGAGCTTTGAAAGAGCTACATACGTAACATACGATGATGCGAGGAACTACAGGAAGACAATAGTTAAAATCTGCAGCAAAGAGATACTCGATGGATCATAACTAGCCATATCACGAAGACTTTAATTGATATAATAATCCTCATGCTCTTTTCCATTTTTCATTTCCAGATTAAATATTAACATCATTATCATAACTAGCATTTTATCTTATATTAGAACAAATTCATCGTCATTTTTAATATCATCATTATTATCACGACGATCATTCACTGATTCTTGACTATAATAGTCTCTCCGTTAAAGAGGGATATAATGAGCATTATGCATAAATGGGCGAACAATATGGCGAACGAAAAAAATTGGATACCAGTGGACTTTTAAATACGTCGATGATATATGGCTTGGAATTCTGTGAAATGCGAAATTAATGTATGCAGTGCGCAATATGGGAAACGCCATAGCATAAATATATCTGCAAAATACTTCTGTTCATTTGTTATAAAATGGACAGCGTGAAATAAGCGAGCATGAACTTATAAGCCATGGGAACAAAAATAAATATATGAAAAGGAAAATACTTCTCAAATCTTCTTGATTGTCTGAAAAGGCTTTTAATATCCAAAAGCAATGACGACAAACGCAGTGCTTGGCTAAAAACAAAATCAAAACGTAAAAGAAAAAAAAGAAAAAAAGAAAGAAAAAAAAAAAAAACGACCTGTCAAATCAACGAAATAAAATGTGTTTCGTTTTGGTTCCAGATATTTTCAATCAGCATACAATAATAGCTAACGCAAAAAAGTAAGAATACACTAACGCTACAACTACAGTAAAACAAAATCCGAAATATTAGTCTTCAAATTGAAAAAAAATGACATCTGTTTCCTCAAGTCTGACTGAGAATTGGGCGAACATTATACTTGATTGGTATTGATGGAAAAAAATCGATAAGAAATGGTTACGACTTCGGCAATTTCCCTCTGTTGGTTTCTTTACAGCAGGTGAAATCAAGGAACTGCGTGAATTAGTAAAAAAATAGATTAATAGAATAAATGAAATAAAATAAAAACACTTCTAGAGTATACGTTTAAATATCGACAGACTTCGACGCGCCCTGCTCCTTTTATTTATTCTCTTTTATTTTCTTATTCCTCTCTTTGTGCCAGCAATAAAACGAAATAGTAAATGATGTAACATTTCAGGAATAATGTCTCATTTTTCTTGTATATCTCAAAATACAGCAACCCATAAACATTGTACCAAGGTGAATGGGTTTAAATTAAAAATTCATAAACTGAATAGGCCTGTGATGCACATGCGCCAGCTGTGAACTGAAATTGTCGTGTTTTCTTTTGTTTTCTTTTGTTTTCAGCTTGCGAATTGTAGCCAGATTCAAATTATCTATAAGACGAAAGTTGATAATTGACAAATATCAAATACGTAAAGGATAAAAAAAGTCAGCTACATATTTTTAAAACGAGTTCAATTGATTGTCAGTTTAGTACTTAACAGCCTTAATACCAGCAAAGTTCTATTAAACATAAATAATGTTTTTTTTAAACATTCATAAGCAGATTTGAATTTCTTTGATAACTGCACTTTCTTTATAATCTTTTTCTTACTTCCTTATTTTTCTTTTATTTATTGATTGATTTATCTATTTACGCTGGGACAAGAGGAAGTTTACAAAAAACATCATACTATCCATTAGTAAAAATATCTTTTGATCTAAAGCCTACTTAGACGTGCATGTATTTGCATGTGCTATTGGATATTTACGTAATATCACAGTTTTTCTTCAAATTTTATTTTCCTCTTAATTTTTTGTTTTTCTGCTTTTCCTTAAATTTCCTTTACTAATTCTCCATTTCTTACTCTATCTCTTTTCCCTTTTTCTGCTATTTACCGTTTTTTTCCCCTCGCCATCGTCATTTACGTTTCATTATGCTCTTTTAATATTATTATTATCATTATCATCATCATTTTCATGATCATATCATCATCATCATTATCATTTTTATTATCATCATTATCTTTATTTTTATTTTTTCATTATTTCATTTTTTTCATGTCCATTTTCTGTTTCTCTCTATTCATCCTCTCCTTTGTTTCTCTTCCTCCTTCTCATCCTCCTCCAATTTCTCCTCGTTTTTCATCCATTTATTTTATCATTTCCAAAAGCGCAAAGAGGCAGATGCGTAGAAAATTGTGGTAAGTATTGAGGATTATATTCGTGTCACAGACATGGTTTACAGTTTATTTAAATAATCTTCTCTATACCTTTAGAAAATGACAGGAACTGATGATTCAATGAAGGAAATGTAACGGTAAACTGAACACATTTGCTATTTGTTTGAAATATTTATTCAATCTCAACTTGCTGTCATTTTCTTTTCTTTATTTCATCGCAGAAATTCAGGATATTATTTTTTTTCCCAGCCATGAAGTGCAATTAAGAACGAAAGCATTTTATGTCTTTAATCTGCGTTTAGAATTGCACACCATTGCATTATGATAGAGGAAATGAAGTCCCAGTGGTAACCAGAACTTCTGCAATTTTATGATCAATTTTCAGGCCTAAGTATACAAGTGTTCAGAGAATTAAAAAAAAAAAAAGAATGTTATAGATGAAATGTAAGTACTAGAAATCTGATAACACTTCAGAATGATATGAAAATAATGCTTTAGTCCGCAAGACCAATTTCCTTTGCAAAATAAAATCAACTTGTATCTCTAGATTTACAGTTCAGCTATTGGGAAGCTATTATGCCTCTTCCTGCTTTGTGTCTTTGTGTTTGCCAATTATAGAAAAGCTCTGCGCAATTTTCGCGTTGGAATTGGGGAAAGTGGACTGTGGCACTAGAGAAATTATCTGTATCTTTATCAGTGAAAATGAGTTAATGGAAAAGGGGTTATATCAATGTCGTCATAAAGAATGTCTTCTTATGCTTAACGAAATTACATAAGTTCAGAGATTTGATATAAATACAATGCTGAAAATTCAAACATGTCTAACAGACTTGGTAAGACTAATCCTATCTGAGTATACGCAATTCACACTTTTATCGTTTTATTTATTTGCTTATAAAAACATTCACTTTGACAAAAAAAAAAAAAAAAAAAAAAAAAAAAATCACAAAACATCAACTGCGGAAGATCTGATCCGTCGATATCCACACTAAACTTTTTTTTTCATCTTTTCTTTTATAAATAAATAGATGAATTAACAATAACAGAAACTGAAAAGTAAACGAAAATAATTGATTTTCCAAACGCATTTTACGAAAAAAAAACAAGAATAAAACAAACCAACGAAATATAACACAAAAACATCCACAAATAGATCTAAAATTGGATGGTTATGTTCCGAACTGGCCAAAGTTCCTCGGCTGACGGACACACGATTGAAAATTGTTAGTTCTTAGTCTGATGAAGAACTATTGATGAGTTCGAAGTGTTACAACTGAATCGCGCTCCTAATTGTGGCTGTATATTCTCAAATTGAAAATCTCTTTTTGTTGTTTCCTTTTGCCCTTAACAAACGGAGATAGAAAGAGAAGGATCAGTTCATGTCCATCTTATTTGTTCGGTTTCGTATATATTCGTTCTTGTTCACACACGAGAGGTATATCATATTTACGAAAGTGCGAAATTCAAAAGAAAAGTGGAATGATATTTTGCGGCCATTCATTTACAGTTAGTGTTCAGGTTTAAAGATAGGTCTTTTTCTTAGCAACTTAAAGTCCTATTGAAGTGCGCCGGAA
>NW_020869657.1:331089-336089 GCF_003789085.1 Penaeus vannamei | reverse complement strand
AAAACGAACCCTGTAGCTCTCTGGAAATTCCCTTAAGCATGACACACATGATGCAGTAAAGGTGTCCATTGGTGAACACCCGAGGACAAAGCAAAATTTCATCTCCCTAGAGACATTGGAAACTACAGATGCATAGCTCAGCTAATAGCAATCGGGATTTATCCCATTCCTTGGCGCACAGGGCTTGGACTCTGTGAAGAAAGAATAAAGAACAGCGCATCAGGAATCTTGCTGAAGAGGTTGAAGGCCATTTCCTAGTAAACGACATTTGTCCTGCTTATCAAGCTCTAAGAAAATTGAACTCCAAGCCCTCTTAACAGAAGACTACATTCCGCTTATTGGATGGACAGATAATCTCAGATCATGGTGCTGTTTGTGAACACTGGGCTGAGTATTTTGGGCAACTGTATCAGGTAGATACTCTAGCAGTTAGTTTGGATGTTAGTTGTGCCGCAATCCCTGTACTGAACCTGCCTAATAATGAGGAACCCATCCTGACTGAGGTCAGGGAGGCGATCTCCAAACTAAATGGCGCAAAGGCTGGAGGCATATGCAGTATCTGGCTGCCATCTGGCAGTCCGGTTCCGATCCCTTGAGCCTGTCGAGGGGCATAGTCATCAATCCCTGGAAGGGGAAAGGGGACCGTTGGGACTGTAGCAATTGCCATGGCATCGCACTGATCAGTATACCAGAAAAGTTTTTTGTTCACATCCTTCTGAAATAGATTGTGACCGCCTACTAAGGTGGATTTACTCCTAGCTGAAGATGGAGATGGCTATGGCTACTCCCTGAAGATGGTGACCATCGTTGTGGAACGACTAGTAATAGGTGTAGCCATCCTCACAGATCATGCTGCTACTAGGTCTTCTCACCTCCAAGAGAGCAGCCACCTCAACTCTCAGCCACTTCAATTGCCTTGACAGCAGTGGCAACCGCTCATCCTGTTCCAGGCCATTTCCTCAAATAGTGAAGACTAGCTGGCTGCAAGTCCCATGATTCTCTTGTTGGGGTCCTATGAGCTTTGCACCACAAGCGTCATGCCAAGTTGGCGGTCACTGGGCATGGACAAGACATGTAACTCCGAGTCCTAGCAGTCGCCAAACTAGAGGCACCCGCAGCCTGCCTCTCTTGCTAGGTGGGAGGGACGTCTGGCCTTCCTCCAGCGCCATCATTAGTACAATCCACTGTCAGTTGGGTTCTCTTGGGGAGGCAAACTGGCAAGTCCAACCTCCCATTAACCACAGGGGGCAAGGGGCAGGAGTTAGTACGAAGCCAGGGCATGTCCAAATGCATTGACTCCGTACCTTTAGAGCCTCCTGCTGCTCCAAAAGCTTCCACAATTCAGCCAAGGACGGCAAAGTACCTAGTGACCACGAGCAGGCACTGCAACAGTCTTAATGATGGAAAGACTATAATCTGATATGGGAGGTTTACGCACAACTGCTCCCTTGTCGCCACAGGCTAGCCAGCAATGGCAACTGCAAGCAAGAGGCATGGATAGGACTTAACACTATACTTCACATCACCCTGAGCATGAAGCACCACCATATATATATATGTGTGTGTGCGTGTGTCTGACTTCCATATGTAGCTTTCTTTTAATACCTAGAGTATTTCGTTTGTATTTAACATAAATTCTTTTTCTTATGTATAAGCGTGTCCGTTCAGTCCGTTTTTTGCCATTTACATCGTTATATCCAGATCCCTCCCTTCCTTCTCTTTCCATCTGCCTGTCAATCTATTTATCTATTTTTTTGTCCTTGGTCGCCACATCCCCGAGACCCCCCCCACCATCCCCCTCCCTTACCACATCACACCCATCTCCTTTCACGGTAAAACCCTATCTATCTGATGACCTTTTATGCTCTCGCACACCTGGTCATCCTCTCATGCTTTCATTCACTCCGTTTTCTTCGTGTATTTTCTTTTCCCCCTTTGCTCCATTTTCTCCGTCCTCATAAATCTCCTGTCTCACCGAGTTATTTCCCTTTCCTTCTTTATCTTCTTTTTCCTATTTCATTTCATTTTTTTCTTCTTTCTTTCTCTTCTCCTTCGTATATCTCTGCTTATGTTATTGCCCTTCCCTTCTTTATTTTTTTCCTAGTTTTATTATTATTATTTCATTTTTTTTCTTCATTTCTTCTTTCTTCCTCTTCTCCTTCGTCTTTTTCTTCTGCATGTTTTTTTGTTGTTTTTTTTTATTCCGATATATCTTTTTGACCTGTACACTCTTTCCTTTTTCACTTCTTTTCCTTCTCCTTCCTTTAAGGATTGTCGCTCAGGATGGCTACCTGTGCCCCCCCCCTTCTCCCTCCCATGCACCGCTTCCCCCCCCCCCCCCCCCCCACCCCCCTCCTCCTCTACTTCCTTCAGAGATCTCGTATAGTTCGTATGTAGAATAAGGAAGTGAACATATAGACATGGAGAGATAAAGAGATGGCTAGACAGATAAAGAAAACAAAGATCAGCATTAATTTTCATACTGTAGAATACGAAATATGTCATCCGAAACACAAACACGCACACACACACACGCACACACACACACACATACAACAACACACACACACACACGCAGTAAAAGCAGGAGCAGAAAGATCTGACTCCCTCAGGAACAGTTGTTGCTCAGTGAGGATGGTCAGTGGAAGACTGAATCTAATTGCTGAGAGAGAGAGAGAAAGAGATAAGAGAGAGAGAGGAGAACGAGAGAGAGAGAAGAGAGAGTAGAGTAGAAGTAGAATGAGTGAGAGTAGAGAGAGAGAAGAGATAAGAGAGAGTAGAGAAAAGAAATAGAGAATTGAAGTATAAGAAAGGCAGACAGATAAAATACAAGCCATGTGGAAAGAGTAAGAGAAGACAAGAGAAAGAAGAAGAATAAGTGCAAGACAGACAGAGTAAGAGTAAGTTGAAGATTAGAGAGAAGAAATGAGAAAAGAGATGAGATAGAGATGAAGAGAGAGAGAGAGAGGTAGATGAAAGATGTTAATAACATAGCAGTATAAGAATCAACTGTGACAGTCTATTTGAAAAACATACAAAATGGAGCTGAAGGGGGGGGGTAAGGGGTAGGTGAGAGAGGGAGTGTGTATGGAATGTGAGAACGGTAGTAGGTAGGGAGTAAGAAAACCGATTGGTCAGGAAAAGATATCTCACGTATTCCTCAACAGCACTTTCTCTTTACACTCAAGACCTTCCCCGACTTCTCGCTCTTCCTCTCCACTGTAACTGTCCACCTTCCCTCACTCCTCATCTTTCCTTTACCTCTCTCTCTCATCCCCTCTTCCTACTCTTCTCTATTCACCCTCTTTCCATCCGATTTTCGACTTACTAATATGTCCTACCAACTTACAACACACATCTCAAAACACGACCGTCTCAGATAAGGCAACACTGACCAAACCTATTTTTGAAAAAACATTTTGTCACAAAGGCTTTACAAAGTCGAAGGAAATTATCAACTGTAGAAATAAATAGCACACGAAAATCTATTAATTCATTTGTTTTTCAATTGACTATTGTGTTTCTCATAGTGCGCATTTTGCCCTATGCTTATATATAAACTTGTTGGAAAAGAAAATTGTTGTGAACAAATATGTTAGATCGATTTCGGTACGTAAAATGATGAATTGGATTCATGAATACTCAAAAAGTGCAGAGTGTTCGCTAGGGTATATATGAGTTAGGACATTTATAATTTTAACTGCTTGTTAATGGTTGTTTAAAATGTTCGGTTTGTTGTAGCTTAACGAGACCGCTCGTTGATGAACATTAGATAAAAGTAAACAATGAAAAGTTGATAAAACAATAATATGAAAAAATAGAAAATTTCATTTATATTTTAAGCAACCTGCTAGTGAAAAGCGTAACGACATGTCTTGCGTCGTTAAATATTCCTGGCAAGATCAAGTGTAACAAGCATAAAAACTGTATAAAAGCTACAGTTATTTTATCTAACAGTTTTTCGACCTATATGTTACTTTAGACTCATTCACATATATCTATAACCTTTCTCACTTTATTTCTTCCTCTCTTCATTTCTCCTCCTACTCTCTCTCTCTCTCTCTTCATCTCTTCTACATTCATACTCTCCTCGTTATTACTCTATGACTATCTATTATTTCTTACTTCATCTCTCTAGTATCCTTTACTTCCTCTTTCCTATCTCTCATTCTATGCTCCTGCCTTCGTTCTGCTCTGTTCGTGTTGCTTGCTGTTGCTGGCTCGTGTCTCTTGATATATAGTTAATAGTATATGTGTGTAGTATTGTTTGGTATATGTATGTATAATTGATATTTATAAAGTACGCATTGTCTAATCGTAGTTCTATCTCTGTCTGTCTTGATTCACGTTGTATCGACTATTTTCATTGTGGCTAGTTTTCATTTTTCATTATATTAGTATAGTACATATATTAGTACTTATCAGTATATATATTATGTGTGTTATATATGTTATAATGTTTAGATGTAGATATTGATAATATAGATTATGATACATTAGTAGTTAGTATTATATATAGTATATATATGTATTATATAATTATTATATATTATATAACATATTGTATAGTGTATTTATATTAGTGTATGTTGTGATTGATGTTTAGTTAGATAGTAGTGTATGAGTTGTGTGTGTGTGATGTGTGATGTGTGTGGTGAGTGTGTGTTGTTTGTGTGGTTGTAGTTAGTTAGTATTATGGAGGTTGTGTAGTATTATAGTGTTAGTGTTAGGTTAGTGGGGAGTTGTGTGGCGTGTATGTGATTTGCGGGTGTAGTATATACTACAATGTAAGTATAATACGTGTTAGTGTGCTATTTATAGTATGGTGTGTTATATATTGTATATATTATTATAATATTTTATATTATATAATTAATATTAATATTATTTATAATTATATATATATCATAATTATAATATATAATATTGATATATAGATAGTAGTATATATGGAAGTATGAAAATAGTAAAAGTTAGATATAGATGAAATGCAGAGTCAA
>NW_020869657.1:283589-286089 GCF_003789085.1 Penaeus vannamei | reverse complement strand
TATATATATATATATATATATATATATATATATATATATATATATATATTTACATATTTATATATAAAGTATATTTATATATATATATATATGTATAACATATATATATATATATATATATATATATATATATATATATATATATATATATATATATATATATATATATATTATATAAACATGTGTGTATATATCTATATATCTATATCTATATCATCTCTCTCTCTCTCTCTCTCTCTATCTTATCTATATATATATATATATATATATATATATATTATATATATTACCTCTCCTAATTGGAAGAAAAGAAAAGGAAAAAACGGTAATACACACAAAAAATTCTCTTTTTCTCTCTTCTTTTTGCCAAGAAAGCGGGCGGGCGAAGACAGTGTACAAAAAAGGCTCGCGTATGACATTATCTTGGCGACAGATTCTCTTATGAACTTTTTGCGTCAAAAAGAAGCGAAGACAGTTTACAATACTATAATCCTTTTCTCGTGTTGTGAGTGGAGGAGGAGGTAAAAACATGCTCTTCTTGTTAAAGTGGAAGAAGGCCAGCTTTCTTTATCTGGTTAAACAGAGGAAAGATTTTCAGTGTTGTGTGTGTGTGTGTGTGTGTGTGTGTGTGTGTGTGTGTGAGAGAGAGAGAGAGAGAGAGAGAGAGAGAGAGAGAGAGAGAGAGAGAGAGAGAGAGAGAGAGAGAAGAGAGAGAAAGAGAGAGCGAGAGAGCGAGAGAGAGAGAGAGAGAGAGAGAGAGAGAGAAGAGAGAGAGAGAGAGAGAGAGAGAGAGAGAGAGAGAGAGAGAGAGAGAGAGAGAGAGAGAGAGAGAGCATTAGAATAAATATGTGTCGACCAGCTTTCACCGAGAACTGAATGGAAAAAAATATTCAGCGACGGTTGTAAGAATGAATGAATGGGAGAGTGAATGCTGATGTATTGTATTAGGGAAAGCCGATGAATTCAGTTTTAAGTGAATTCTGATGTAGTTCAGAGTCATTTGAAGTTGACTGTTACTGACTTTCACTATTTCTGAGATAAATAACTATCGTAAGTACTTTCGACAAGTACGGTTACTGCTATTGCTCTTTCTGGTGATACGACGATCGTTATTGTTACTTCTGCTACAGCAACAGCTAATTCTACTATAGTTGCTACTACTACTATATCACTACTACTGCTACTACTACATACTACTACTATTACTTACTACTATACTATACTACTACTCTATTACTACTATCACCACTGCTACAACTATTATACTATACTACTACACCACTACTACACTACTTATTACTACTATTACTACTATTACTACTACTACTATACTACTACTACTACTACTACTATTACTACTGCTGCTGCTGCATCTACTAATACTTGTAACCAATAACTACTAATGCTAAAGTTGTTGTTGCTACTACTTTTCCACAATTACTGTCGATACCACATGTGCTATAGCTGTCCAGTGACTATCACCTGTACATTATTACATGCAATGACTGCATTACAACCACCTGAAGGTTTAATGAAAAACGAAGAGGAGAAAGAGGAGAACTATAAAAAGAAAGAAGAAAAAAGAACAGACGGAGAGGTAAAAACTTTCAGATCAATAATAACCAAAGATAATCAAACCCAAAAGGTAAACAACAGGAATCGAGGACTCACCTCAATACACTATAGAAAAAAGTAGAAGAGAAAGGAGGAGAAGGAGATGAAAAAGAAAATGCATTTTAAAGATACTATCGGAAAAGGCGTCGGAATCCCTTGAGAATCAGCTGACAACCGCACGCTCTGCTGTTTGCCAATTTACCTCCCGAAGCTGTCATCGGAAAATTGACCGGCGACGACTCAAAAAAAAAAGTAATGGAGTTAAAAGAAAGAATAAAAAATGCAGATATTAAATTAGAAAAAAAATAAATGTTTTCGAAACAAATATCCAAAATTGTTCGTTGTTCGCGGGAAAAGGATTTTCTTGTGAACAAAGACGAAAAAGGAAAATCACATCGAAAATAAAAGGGGAAATGGGGTACAATGTACGATTTCCAGAATCCTTTGTTTGTCCAGTTCTTTTCCATCTATCTTTATCGCCCTATTCCATCCATTCGTCATCTATCTGGAATTAGGGTACAAAGAACTAATCGCGTCATTCAGGAGGACAAAAGATCAAGAAAGAATAATAAAGGTGAGAAAATAGAAGTGTTATGGATAGCGATATCGATGTTGGGGATATTATTGATGCCGACAATCATGAAAATAATGATAATAACGCAATATTAATAGTAATGACAACGATAATAGAAAAGATGATGATGATGATAATAATAATAATAATAATAAATGATGATGATGATAATAATAATAATAATAATAATAATAAATGATGATGATGATGATAATAATAATAATAATAGTAATAATAATAAAATGATAAAATAAATAAGAATGAGAAATATGAAATGATATTACTAAAAATGGAATCAAACGAATCCCCGAT
>NW_020869657.1:276089-278589 GCF_003789085.1 Penaeus vannamei | reverse complement strand
ACACACAGACGCAATGAAACAGACAGCACGTCACAGCAAGGAATATCCAGTGCAACAAATATATAAACAAAATTATAATTAATAATGAAATTATATTCATATAATAAATTCTATGTAATGGAAACAATGGTAATGGTAGGAATTATATTAATAACAGTGAAATGATTATGATGATGACAAGAATGATATTGATATTGATGATAGTAATAGTGATAATATTGATGATAATGACAATAAAAGTTTTAATAATGATGATGATTATGATAATAATGATGAAAGTAATAATTGTAATGGTCATATTGAAAACAATATGAATAATGATGATAGTAATGGTAATTATAATGATAATAGCAGTAATAATAATGATAATGATATTAATAAAAAGATAATAAGAATGAGAATGTGATATTGATAGTAATAATGAAAATAATAACAACACCTAATGTTGATCTTGATACTAATAATGAAAATAATAACAACGATGTCAATGATGATAGTAATAATAATAATGATAATAAAAGCAATAATAATGATGATAATAATAATAATAATAATGATGATAATAATAATAATAATAATAATAATAATAATAATAATGATAATAATAATAATAATAATAATAATATAATAATAATAATAATAGCAATAATAATATAAAAAATAACAATGATAATAATAATAATGATAATAATAATAATAATAACAATAATAATAATGATAATAATAACAATATTAATAATAATAATAATGATAATGATAAAAATCATAATACCAATAATAATGATGATCAAAATTATTATAATAACATACAAAATGATAATGATAAAGATAATAAAAAGAACAATAATGATATCAATACTAGTTATGATATTAATAGGGATAATGATAATAATGATAATAACAATCATGACAATAGTAATGATAATGATATAATAACAGTGATAATGATAATAATGATAATGATAACAGTAATTATAATGATAATAGTAATAATAATAATAATAATAATAATAATAATAATAATAATAATATAATAATAAAAATAATAAATAATAATAATAAATAATAATAATATGATAATAATAATAATAATAATAATAATAATAATAATAATAATAATAATAATAATAATTAATAATAATAATAAATAATAATAATATAATAATAATAATAATATAATAATTAATAATAATAATAATATAATAATAATGATCAATAATAATGATAATAATGATAATAAATAATAATAATAATATAATAACAATAAAGATAATGACAATAGAAATGATAATAGCAATGACAATAATAATAAAATAATAATAATGATAATAATGATGATGATAATGATAACGATAGTGATAGTCATTCATAATCACTCCTGCTATTATGATCATCTCCATCGTTTCCACCAAACTATCAATAACAATAAACATAACAAAGACAATAACAATATGAACGCCCGCCTATTCCGTATTCAAGAGACAGGAACAATTATCACTGTTCAGCCGCCAGGACTATTAATTTGATCAAGGCCTGATTAACCGAGGAAATGGTTCGTGGAATGATTATTGCCCGGATAGTGCTAAATAAATGCTTAGTATTGTAACATCAATTTGCTGATATCAACGACACGGTAATGCAAGTTGTTGTGAAATGGATTGGAGAAAGGGGTGAGGACAGAGTCGGTGGTGGGGTGGGTGGGGGTGGGTGTGGGTGGGGGGGGTATTGATCACTGGTGTTATTCAACTAAAATTTTGGTTTATGAATTGTTTCATGAATTGTGTCAGTCGTTGAGTCTAATTCATATATGGGGTAAAAATAAGTGTGTGTCTATCTTTCTGTTAACATAAAATAAGCATGTATATACATACATAAATACAAACATACACAAATATACCTTTATATATATATATATATATATATATATATATATATATTATATATATATATATATATATATATATATGAGGAGAAAGAGAGAGATAGTTATTAATATCTCTCTATGTATATCTATCTATGTATATTTATATATAAATGCTGCCCTTCCCGCCAGGACGGAGAAGGGCAGCAGCGTTCTCTTTCAACGTAGACACAGGCTCCGATGAGTCTACAATTTCGCGGTGTTAATGTTGACAGCAAGCAAATCCAACCGTGAGACACCTCGGAGATTCTTTATGTAAGCCACACAGTGAAAATCAGGAAAAGCTTCCGTGTCCCTTTCTGTGGGCGAAGGCGAATCCTAAAGGAAAATTGTATTCAGCTTCCTAGTGGCCGACAATGACAGAAAATAATTGCAAAATATAGTTGCAATGGATTTTCTCGTCGACATGGACTCCGAGCCGAGGGTCACCGTGAGCAGACCGCCGCGGGAGGGCCTCGACCGCTACGAGTACCTGAGCTCGGACCTCGATGTCAACCCGCATAAGATTCGTAGTTGACGCCGGCGGGTTTACTGAAGTTCCTTTGCAGCATGTTGAAAAATTAGGCCTAAGGAAAGAAT
>NW_020869657.1:256089-263589 GCF_003789085.1 Penaeus vannamei | reverse complement strand
GGTGGAAACAGGCAAGGGAGGGGAGAGGCCAGGGTTCAAGGGAGGCGAGCTGGGTTATTGTCCTGTTAATGAAAATGCGGAAAATTATGTGTTCGCTCCCACACATTTTGTTTTTTTTTTCTTCTTTTTCCCCTTCACAATAATTGAAGAGAATTGTCTCTTTGTCAGTCAGAAATAAGAATGTATGTACATGTATATATATATATATATATATATATATATATATATATATATATATATATATATATATTATATATATATATATATATTATATATACATAAATTTTTTTTTTTGTTTACTTTTTTTCTTTCTTTTATTCTATATTTTTCTTCTCTCTATATTTATGTGTTTTCTTTCTTCGTCTTTCCTTTTTTTTTTCCTTTTCTATTCTTTTTAATAATAATGAAAAAAAAGAAATCAGATTTTCGCTCGACGGTCCTTAAGACTTACCGAGAAGAAGCCCCACTTTCCCATAAAGCAAGCGACCTTTACCACACATACACTCCCTCTTCTTATGCCCTTAAAAGCAGAGAAAAGGCGTCCTTCTGAATCTAAAGAAAAGACCCAATAACTCAGCAGTTCCTTGTCGCCAGCGTCATCCACTCGCGTGCATGGTCTAAGGGCGGCCTGAGTTAAGGTGTCGACTCAGCCCATAGACGAGCGATGTAAAATAGGTTTAATCTATGGACGCCATCTGGAGCTGCCGCCTCTATTGCCAGGTGCTCTTACGTTTTGCCGCCGCCGTTCCCTTCCCCTGGGTTGGGTCTCCTTCTCGTCTCTCCTTCCCTTTCTCTTCGTTCGATTCTATCGGGTTGTTTGTGTGCCACTGCGTTCTCTTTGTGTCTGGTGCTTGCGCTTCTCTCTGTCTCTCTCTTTCTCTCTCTCTCTGTCTGTCTTCCCTTTCTCTCTCTCTCTCTCTCTCTCTCTCTCTCTCTCTCTCTCTCTCTCTCTCTCTCTCTCTCTTTCTCTCTTCTTTCTCCTCCTCCCTCCCTCCTCCCTCCTCTCTCTCTCCTCTCCTCCCTCTCTCTCTCTCTCTCCCTTTCTCTTCCCCTCCCTCCTCCCTCTCTCTCCCTCTCTCCCTCCTCCTCCCTTCTCTCCTCCTCTCTCTCCCTCTCTCCCTCCCTCCTCTCTCTCTGTTTCTCCACCAGCAATTTCGTTCCAGTTTGCTTTATCGAGGTGGCTGACTCCATCAAGAGACTCGTTACTCCAAAAGCTCCCGTTTTAGTATGGATGATATAGACCGTTTCTTTTTATGTGCTGTATGTGTATGAATATAGATAGATAGATAAACTGATAGACAGATATATGGATGGATACGTGCATACGTAAATATATGCACATGTATATACATGCGTGCGTACATTTATACATATATACAGATAAAATATAGTTAGATAAAAAGAAACATATTCAAGATGAAAGAAAAAAAAAAAGAAGAAAAAAAAAAAAAAAAAAAAAAAAAAAAAAAAAAAAAATATATATAATATATATATATATATATATATATATATATAATATATATATATATATATATATATATATACTATTTAGTGATATCTCTTATCACATCTGTTACGTAACCTTCGACATGGACGGGTTGTAGATGTCCGGTGACCCCTTCCTTCTAAGTCTATTGATCTTCTATGTAATCTTTCTTTTTCTTTTTATATGCCTTTGATGTATTTAATGCCACAACTTTTTTTTTTTTTTTTTTTTTTTTTTTTTTTTTTTTAAGCTGTCCCCATGGCAACGGTCTCCGCCATCTACTCTCATTTTTGTCTTGTTCATCCTCTCGCTCCTTCTCTATTTATTTTTCCTTCTTTTCCCTCTCTCTCTCCTCCTCGGCTTATGTACCATTTCATACTGTTCTCCCCTCCTTCTCTTCCTCTTTTTTCCGTTTTCTTCTGCTCGTATTTGTTTCTCTTTTCTCTCTCCCTCTCCCCATTTCTTCCTCTTCTTTTTCTTCTCTCTCCTCGTCCTCGTCTTCCTCTTTCCTCTTCCTCCCTCTTCATTCCTCCTCCTTCTCTTCCCTCTTCCTCCTTCCTCCTTCCTTCTCTTCCACTTCCCTCTTCCTCCCTCCCCATCCTTCCTCCTCCTCTTCCTCTTGCTCCCTTCTCGTTCCTCCTCTTCTCTCCACTTCCTTCTACCTCCTTCTCACCCCCCTTTTCCTCATCCCTCTCTTCCTATTCCTCTCTTCTCGTTCCTCCTCCTCTCTCCTCTTCCTTCTACCTCCTTCTCAACCCCCTTTTCCTCCTCTCTCCTTACCCGTACCTTCGTGCATGCCACCCCCCCCCCTCCCCCAGAAGTCAAAAAACCCGATGCCAATGACTTTCTGTGGAAATAGGGGGGGATGGGGGGTGGGGGGAGAGGGGGCGGCGAAAAGCTCAGTTGGAATGCCATGAATGTCCTCATGATTTACCAATTTACTCCGCCATTTTAGGAGAGGGGGGGTGAGGGGTGAAGGGGGGGGGTAGAGGGAAGGAGGGGGGTAGAGGGAGGGAGGGGGGACTGGGGTGAGGGTGAGGGGGTGGGGGGTAGAGGGGAGGGAGGGAGGGGTAGGAGGGAGGGAGGGGGGAGGGGTAGGGAGGGAGGGAGGGTAGGGAGGGAGTAGGGACCTTCCCCTCTACGCTGGGAAGGATAATGATCTCCAGTCATTAGGGACGGCATTGACCTAAGACTCCGTGGATAATTATCTGTCCGACTGTCTGTCTTTTTTTTCTTTTCTTTTTTGATTTATCGTTCATTCCCTCCTCCTTTTTTTTGCTGCGTCATTGTCTGTCTGTGTTTTCTGTCTGTCTGTCTCTCTTTATCTCTCTCTATCCTCTCTCTCTTCTCTCTCTTCTCCTCTCTCTCTTCTCTCTCTCTCTCTCTCTCTCTTCTCTCTCTCTCTCTCTCTCTCTCTCTCTCTCTCTCTCTCTCTCTCTCTCTCTCTCTCTCTCTCCTCTCTCCTCTCCTTCCTTCCTTCCTTCTTCTCTCTCTCCTCTGTCCATTTCTTCTCTCTCGTTCTCTCTTTTTTATCTCTCTCTCTTCCTGCCTCCCCTTTCTCTCATACCCCCGCCCCTCCTTCCATCCTTTCCCTTCCATCCTTTCCCACACCCACCCATCTCTCTCTTTCCATTTGGTTCTCTTCTCCTTTCACTTTTCTCCACAGCCCTTTCCCCTCCCCCCCCCTTCTCCCCTCTCTTTCAGCCCCCATCCCCCTATATTCTATTTTTTCATGATATTTTTCACTTCTCTTGCACACTGACTGCTGTCCCTGTCATCTTCTGAGAGAAAGCGAAAACTCCATGAGATTTATGCTGGATCTGCCATCAAATTTCCGTGTGTGTGTTATCTATAGTCATCGCCTCGAAAAGTTTTCCTTGGTTAACGAAATAAGTCTTTTTGTTCAAGATGATGATGATGACGCTGATGAGAGGGATAATGATGATGGCTATAGAATGATCGCGATAACTGTGGTGATGATGATTGTGATGATTGATGGTGGTGAAGATGATTGCGGAGGCGATTGCATTGAAGGTGATGGAGGCGATGATGATGATGCTGATGAGAGGGATAATGATGATGACTGTAGAATGATCGTGATAACTGTGGAGAAGATGAAGATGATTGTGATGAGTGAAGTTGATGAAGATGATCATGGAGAAGATTCTGAATTTGATGGGGATAATGACACTAGTGATGATGATTATGCTGATTACGACGATGATTGTGAGAGAATGAATATGCTGCGGATGATGATGATGATAATGGTGACGGCGATGATCATAATGCTGGTAATCATATCAGCGATATCGAGTAGGAGAAGATTAATGATGATAATAACGATGTAGTGATAAGAAAGATGTTCATCGTGACTACGGGACTGCATGGTGGTATTGATCTTATTGCAGTTGAGAATAATGTTGAAAATAAAAGTAATGTTGAGATTCATGCTGATTAATTTGATAAGAGGGGGAGCATGTTCATAATAATAAAATGGCAAAGACCTCACTAATTACATTTTTATTCCACAAAGGCAATAATAAATCAATAAAACATGGAAATTTAATTTAGTTATCAGAAAGACTAAGAGAGAGAAAGAAAGAAGAAAGTAAAGCCCTATGTAAAATAAAAATAGTTTCCACTTTCTGTGTCCATGTCTGCCGTGTAAAGATATTTGCATTGTGTGGCTTTCCTTAAAGGTGTCGTTAAGGCTGCTTGCAAAGAAATTTCTGCAACAGACAACTTCTGTAGAAGGGAATGTGAACATGGTGGAGGCCTGAATTGGTGTATATTCAAATACATACATGTATGAATGTCAGATAAGGAGGTCTAGAAGTATATATTCCTCTCTATTCTCTTTCAGAGTCTTTTTATTCTATCTTCTTATATTCTCTGTCTCTCTCTCTCTCTCTCTCTTCTCTCTCTCTCTCTCTCGCTCTCTCTCTCTCTCTCTCTCTCTCTCTCTCTCTCTCTCTCTCTCTCTCTCTCTCTCTCTCTCTCTCTCTCTCTCTCTCTCTCTCTCCCTCCTCCCTCTCCCTCTCTCTCCTTTTATTTGACGTTGATTATTTCTTTGCATTTTTGTGCTGGTGCCGGAAAGCCGCTTCGGTCATTGTTTGCATTTGCATGTGTCTGTTTATATGTTTATCTTTATGTTAGTATGCAACCGCATCTGCATTGTTTACTCAAAAGTGTTTAGGAGGAAAAGCTTCCAGAATGTCTGTATGCTAGTGAGATTCTAATATACACACAACGCACATACAAGCTCACACATACATACATATATATATATATATATATAATTATATATATATATATAATATAATATAATATACATATATATATATATATATATATATATATATATATATATATATATATATATATATATATATATATATATATATATATATATATATATAATATATATTGTATTATGTATGTATACTATATATAATATGTTATATATATGTATATATATGTCATGTGTGTGTGTGTGTGTGTGTGTGTGTGTGTGTGTGTGTGTGTGTGTGTGTGTGTGTGTGGTGGTATATTATATATATATATATATATATATATATATATATATATATATATATATATATATATATATAATATATATATATATATATATATATATATATATATGCGTGTGCGTTTAAGTGTGTGTGTGTGTGTGTGTGTGTGTGTATGTGTTGTATGGGCATGTTATGTGAATATCTTTCGAATCTGTACTAGAATAAAGACATTCAAAATCGTTATAAAAATATCGATTATAACAATAATAATAACATGGAGAACAATAATAATGATGATGAAATTAATAGTATTTATAGAAATAACGATTGTGATTATAGTGACGATCATAAATAGAAGAAGAATGCTATTCAAAATGATACTGGGAATTACAATAATAATAACAACAGGAACAACAACAAAGATATTAGTAACAATGCTGAATTTACTATCATTACTACTACTATTATTAAAGATTATAATAATAATCATGATAACAATAATGATAATGATCTTAATGACAATAATGAATTTAAAAAAATCATTGATAACATTAATAATGACAATAAGAAGAATGACAGTGATGATAACAATATCAATGATGACAATAATGACATTAATGATAATAATATTAATCAAGATAATGACAAAAATAATGATGGTGATGAAAATAAAGATAAAAACAACAACAACAAGGACAACTATGATGATGATAATCATAATGATATTAATGATACGGATGGTGATAATGATAGTAACAGTAGTAATAATAATAATAATAATGATAATAATAATAACAATAATATGATGATAATAGCAATTACAATAACACTGACAGCAATAGTAACATTATTATGATAATATTAATAATGATAATGATTATGAAAATAATAGTAATAACAATAATAGTAATAATGATAATGATAATAACAATAATAAAAGTAGTAAGGATGATGATAATAATATGAATAATAATAGTGATAGGTACTATTATCATCATTATTATTTTCATTATTTTAATAATGATATCAACAATAACAATAATATCATTACCAACAATGTCAGTGATGATCATGACATCAACAATTAAAATTACTAGGATGATAAAGTTTTAATTGAAGTATCATTCCTCTGAATATCACTTTCATTCGAATCGAAACTAATAGAAATTAAAAAGGACCTGGTTCTTTCATGTCAAAAAAAAAAAAAAAAGAAGAAGAAAAGACGAGGAAAAAGAATAAAGAAAATAAAACTAATATTAGAGAAAAAGCGAGAGGGCAGAAAAGGGAGCCGAGGGAAGACACCCGGATATTGCATGCAATTACAAGCATTTAAATCACCATCAAGGGATAGATTCAGAGCCTTAATTTCTACTTCCTTGCTCTCTCTTGGGCGCAGGAAACGGCACTGCAAGATGGAAGGAAAATGAAGAGAAAAGACCTAATAACACTAACATTTTAAATTCTCATTTTCGTATAGTTTTATACACACACACACACACACACACACACACACACACACACACACACACACACACACACACACACACACACACATATATATATATATATATATATATATATATATATATATATATATATATATATATATATATATTTATATTACGTTCTTTGTTTCATAATACTTCTGCGATAAGGGCATAATAATGTCAAGAGTACTACCACTACTCCTATTACTACTGTTACTTTTATTACAACGCTAACTGTAACAAAAACAACAATTACATCAACTACTATTGCTACTGCTACTACTACTACTACTACTACTACTACTACTTACTATTAATAAATAATAATAATAATAATAATAATAATAATAATAATAATAATAATACATCCACTACAAATTCTACTTATATTGCTACTATAATAACAACAACAAGAGCAACTACTACTACTACTATGGTAATGCTTGAATCAAAAGCTGGCCGATAATGATGATACGTAGTACGTTGTTAAACAAGATAATGTTGTTCGAAATGAGGAAAATAAAGGTGATAAGAACAATAAGGATAATGATTAAAATAATAGATATAATATCGATAAAATGTAATAATGATAATGATTAATAATGATCGATAATGTAATAATGATAATGATAATAATAATATAATGAGAGGATACGAATAATGATAATCATAATGGATAAGGATAAAATAAAGATAAGAGTAAAGATAATGATAATAATGATAGTAATGAAAATGATGATAATGATAATAGATATAACAATAATGATAAAAACAATAATAGCAACAACAGCAACAACAATAATAATGATAGTAAATGCTAATGATAAAGAAAATGATTATAATAATGATGATAATAGTACAACTGGTGCCACACTACTGCCGTCATAGCAACAAATGACATAACGAGAATATAGAAACACACACACACACACACACACACACACACACGCACGCACACACACACACACACACACACACACACACGCAACACACACACACACACACACACACA
>NW_020869657.1:238589-246089 GCF_003789085.1 Penaeus vannamei | reverse complement strand
TATATATATATATATATATATATATATATATATAATATATATATATATATATATATATATCTGTGTCTGTGCGTGTGTATGTGTGTATGTATAAACACACACACACACACACCTAAATCCTCCCTAGGACGACCTCGCCTCCTTCCCCCTCTCCCTCACCTCCCCTTCCCCGACCCACAGGTGGCCTGGACATACGTCGGCAAGACCGGGACGGCGGTGCTGACCATAAACTCCGTAGTGCTGACCCAGAATCAGCGCGTGTCGGTCCTACGCGAACGAGGTGGCCTGTCCTGGTCCTTAGTCATCGCCAACGTGTCCAAACTCGACCAGGGGGATTACGTGTGCCAAATCAACACGGTCCCGCAACAGAAGATGTATACGCATATTTCTGTCGTGGGTGAGTGGTTTTGCGCTAGGTCTGATTACGTTATTTTTCCCTTTGATGTGGTTTCGTTTTTTCCATTTTTTGGGGGTTGTTAGTATTACAATTGTTACTATTATTATTATTATTATTATTATTATTATTATTATTAATATTATTATTATTATTGTTATTATTATTATCAATATTATTATTATTATTATTATTATTATTATTATTATTATTATTATTATGATAATAATTTTCATCGTTCACTTTATAGATATACTCAACATTATCATTATCATTTTATTATTTTCATTATTGTTATTATTATTATTATTATTATTATTATTATTATTATTATTATTATCATTATTATTATCATTATCATTATTATTATATTATTATTATTATTTATTATTATTATGTTTATCATTATTGTTGTTATTACTATCGTTATCATTTCTTATTTTATTATAATTTTTATTACTACTATTATTAGTATTATTACCATCATTATTATTGTCATTATCATGCATATTATTATCACTGTTATTACTATTATTCTTATTATCATCATTATCATAATCATTATCATTATTATTAATATCCTTATCATTAGTGTCATTATTATTATTACCATTATTATTATCATTAATACCACCATTATCGCTATTGTTATTACTATTATCATTATCCTTGATATTATTATGATCATTATTACAATATTATTATTATCAGTGTCAATAATATGATTATTACCATTGTTATTATGATTATTACTATCATTATTAATATTATTATTGTCATTGTCAATATTATCCTCATCATCGTTATTTTTATCATAATAAAGATTATCATTATCATTTTCATCATTATTATTATCACTATTATTATTCTCATCAGTATCATCATCAATATTATTATTCTCATTATTATTATTCTCATTATCACCCTATTATCGGTTCTCTTTTTGCCTGAAATGAACAAAATTTTGTGACAGTTTAGTTATTCATGTTTCCTTCCCCTGACTGTTAGAGCGGGATGTATATTTATCGCGCATTGGCAACCCACCTCAATTATTCGTTTAGAAGATCGTTATGGCCATATTAGGGAATTAGCAAGCACGCACAGCTAATCAAACCCTATTTACCCTGCTTTCGACGATTTAGGAAACAGGTCTTATTGTCCCTCTACCTATATTGGGAATATACAGCCTGGATGGGCATGTCAGCTTCATGACTTCATATGCATTTTGTATCCTTATTATTAGCATTATCGTTCTCATTTTTATTGCCGTTTGTCGTTTCTATTCAATTTTAATTATTCAACCTTTTTTTTTTTCTTTTTCTTTTCTTTTCTTTATTTTTAGGAATAATCTCCAGTAGCATATTCAGATAAAATGATTTCATTATTTTTTGTTTCTCTCTCCCGTAATCTCTGTAACGCCACCCGGTTTTAATCCCACTCCCCAGTTCCGCCAATCATCCCATCGCCCCCGAATGACGTCATAGCCAACGAGGGCGAGAGCGTCACCCTTGAGTGCAGCGCCAACGGAGATCCAGAGCCCACCCTGACTTGGAGGAGGGAGGACGGCGCGTCCTTCTCTCTCAACCGCTCACAGGGTAAGACGCAGCCGGAGGTTCGTTGCTAAAGAAAATAGATGGAGTTTAAACAGGAATGAAATAAAGCATGTAGTAAAAATAATAATAACAAGAAGAAAAAAATAAATACATATTTAAAATTCATGAAATAGGTAAAGAGACGATTTTCGCTGATCAAATTACAGACTATCAGCCGGCTTGCTATTGTGCGAGACCCGACCCAATGGATATTCGTAAATACAGACATGGTTATATACAGAAATAAATGCATATCTGTCTATATTTCTAATTGAGAGACCAAACCCAATGAATATTCGTAAATAAAGACATGCATAGACACAGAAATAAATGCATATCTGTCTATATATCTGACTGAGAGACCAAACCCAATGAATATCCATAAATACAGACATGTATATACACAGAAATAAATGAATATCTGTCTATATATCTGATTGATATACATTTATATATCAATTTGCCCGGTTGATATGCATGTCTAAATATGCATTTATTTCTATATTTATGCATGTCAAGTATACGAAAATTCTTTGGGCTGAGCCTCGCATATTTTTTAACAAACTGGCCGTATAAATGCTGTAAATTGAAAGATGAGATTATTATTCAATGATTTCCCCTTCATGCTTGGTAGACAGGGATCCAGAAATGAGTAACAATAAAGCAACTAGAAGAAAATACAATACTTTGATAGCAGGAATTTACTTTATTTCCTAGTATATATTGTTAAAACGCCGTTTCTCTTTATTCTGCTTTCAAACATTGAGTAGGAGAGGAAGAGAAAGAGAGAGAGAGAGAAAGAAAGAGAGAGAGAGAGACAGACAGACAGACAGACAAACAGACAGACAGACAGACAGACAGGCAGACAGAGACAGAGAGAGGTGGGGGGTTAGTAGATAGGGAAAGAGAGAGGAGAGATAGATAGAGAAAGAGAGAGAGAGAGAGGGTAGGATGGAGAGAGAGAGAGAGAGCTAGAAAAGGAATTAAAAAAAGGAAAGATTCGTCCAACCAGCTTTATCATATTTTACTCGTAATTAGATTCTTAAAAGATTTAAAAATTCCTTCTGCGCTCAGTCGTTATGCCGGGTGATGTGTTTGTTACTCATGAATATTAAAATTTATGAGGAATACTAATGTAAGTCAGTTTTAGTGCCGTAAGTGTGATGGAAGATGAGTTGTTTTCGTCTGCAAAGCGGGGTTCGTTTCAGTCTCCGTTTTAATTGTCTTTTTTTTGGAGGAATTTGTTTTTTTTTCAGGTCGCTTGTTGTTTTTGTTTTCTTGTTTTTATTTAATTTTTATTTATTTACTTTATTATTATTATTATTTTTTTTTTTTGTCTGCAATGCTTATTTATTCATTCTTTATTTTCCTTTTCTTTTCTCTCTTTATTTTATATGAATTTCTATCTTTACTTCTCCCTTGCCTTTGTTTATATGTTTTTTTTTCTTATTGTTATTATCATTTTTGATTTGTTTTTCATATTCCTTTTTGCTTACCTTTAACTTTTGTATAAAACATTACCCATCTTTTTGGTATTACTTTTAATCCTCTTTTCCGTAAATTTTCTTTTTTTTCACATTTCCCTTTCCGTAGCTCCTTCCATTTTAAATGTATTACGAAGACATTTCAAATTCTTCCTTTTTTATCATTTTATCACTTTTTCTCGTATTCTTTTTGTATCATTTTTATTTTTCATAATATTCAATATTCCTTTTTTTCTCCTAGTATTCTTAATGTTTTTTTTTTTTTTTTTTTTTTATCTTTTATTACTTTCATTTTTCCTCCTATATTATTTTTCTTTATCCTCCTTTCCCTCTTTTTCCTCTTTTTCTCTTCGCGTTTTCTCATTTTTTTTCCATCTTTTTTATACTTTCTTCTGTTTTTTTTTTTATGAAGGTCAGGCTATCCAGATGATATCAAAGCCGCTGTGATTATGCTGATAAATTAGTCATCACCATCACTATTTTTTACCTACTCATCGGTCATCATCATCTTAATCACCTTCATCACTATCACAGTCATCACTATCAACACCAGTTAAGACACATAAGGTGTGGTAGTTGACGTGAATTATCGCCCTTATCTTTTCCTCATCATGACTTTTACAACGCCTCCTCATCAGTCACCATCATCACAGTCACTATCATCTTTATCCCCTTTGCCGCCACCATTAGCATCGTCATCATCACTATCCTCATAGTCACATCGCTGTCCTCATAAACACTATCCTGATCTCCCTCGCCGCTATCATCAGAATCGCCACCATCATCACCATCATTACAGTCACCACCTTTCCCGCCACCAATAGCTTCACCATCAGTACAACCACCAACATTCTGATCCCATTCCTCGTCACCATGAGCACCACCATCACCCTGACCCCCATCATTAGCTTCACCATCACAACCATCATCATCCGTCACCATCACCCTGACCCTCTACTCCACCAGCATTAGCAACACCATCATCACAGTCATCACAATCCTGACCCCCTTCACCACCAGCATTAGCAACACCATCATCACAATCATCACAACCCTGATCCCCTTCCCCATCACCATTAGCATCCCCCTCACCCCCTCATCATCATCACAAATCACCTCACCGCCTCGACCTCTTCGATCTCACAACTTCCTTCTCAAGTTATTAAAGTCCAGACATTATCGGTGCGGCGCCGGTTCTCGTCCGTCAAAATGCTGCTTAGTTTTAGAAAAGAAAATGCTAATTATAAGCTTCAGTTTCGGCCGTTTGTGAGGCTGCGTGCCTTGCGCTCTTGATATAGATAACGTGCTGTGTAAATATGATTAGATGTGTGTATATATATCTCTCTATCTATCTATACGCGTGTGTGTTTATATGTATTTATCTGTTCATGTGCGTATATGCAGATATACGCGCACTCGCACACACGCATACGCAACGCAAACACGTAGACACATTAGTTACGCACACGAAATAAAACTCCTAAAATATTCCCTTCCCTCCTCGCACAAAATACTCTCCACTCCTCCTCATCCTTCTCGCCCACCCCGCCCACCGCCCACCCCCGCCACTCCCACCGCCACCCCAACGCCCACACAGACAGACAGCATCATCTATATCTCCCTCTCTTTATCTCCCCGCACAGTGGTGGATGCTGCATCTGGTGCCCGGCTTACTCTCGCCCCCGTCACTCGCGATGCTGCTGGGGCCTTCCTGTGCGTGGCCACCAACGGCGTCCCCCCAGCTGTTTCCGCTCGCACTCAGCTGTTTGTGAAATGTAAGTACTGGAGGGGAAGAGATTCCGGGCTGAGGAAAGGAGGGAGGTAGAGGAGAGAGAGAGAAAGGGGGTAGAAAGAGGGATGAGTAAGGGAGAAGAGAGGTAGGTGAGGGAGAATAGGAAAAGAGGCATGGTAGAGGGAAAGGAGACAAAAGAGGGACATGGGCGATAAGAGATGGAGGGAAAGAGAAAGAAGGAGAAGGGCAGAGGGAAACACAGGGAAGGGGAGAAAGAAAGAGAGCGGGGGCGGGGGAGAGAGAAAGAAAGAGAGACAGAAAAGAAAGAGAGACGGGGGGGGGGGCAAAAAGACAGAAGAGAAACAATGCATGTTGAGAGCGCGAGGGAGGAACGATAAAGGAAGATAAAAAGGAAGAGAGAAACAAAACAGATAAAGACACACGATCACGCAGAAACCGAGAGATACATAGAACAAAAAAGGAAAAAAAAAAAGAAGAAAAGAGAAAGACCGTGAGCAACCTATTTAGAATCACATTAAATGACTTTCCGTTACTTTATGATACTTTATCCGGCGTGGAATCGCTTTAATCGACAATTTTCTGCGCTTCCTCCAGTTTAACAGACTGATGCGTTGACAGTGTAAATGACCCGTAGTTAGACCTGCGCCGAAGCTGGGACTCTAATCTCTGGTTAACGGTATTAGCTAATTAGTAATAGGTAAGTGATTTACACTAATAATGCATTGTCCGGAGTTTTACAATTTTTACAATGGCATTTTGGTCGAACACCCATTGTGGAATGTTTAAAGTAGAAGTGCTCTCGGGAACGTGTTAATTATGCAGTTGGGAACGACACAACGAAAGTAAGAAATTTGCTTTTGGCAAGATGAAAAGGGGATTGAAAACTGGAAAATAAAGTATGATTTTAATGAGACAGCGGTTCCGATTTTGTCAATGGCTGCACGTTCCCATAGCAACCACTTTTCACATATCGAAAAATAAGAAAAAAAAACTCTAGAAGAAGAAAAATATATATATAATCGTGCAAGTCAGACTACTAGATTTTCATATTTTTAGTGAAACTCGAATAAGAACCGAAGTCTACGTATGTTTTCCCCCTTTTAGATTTGCATATGACAGGTACCTTGACATGTTCTGTGAGACATACTCTGGACCTTAATTAATAATGTGTTTTGCTTCTTCGCACTAATTAAAGAAAGTACGACTTCAGGAATTGCTGAGGCTGTGTAGAAAAAAAAATAAAAAAGAAATATACAGACACAAACACATATGTGTGTGTGTATATATACAAAACTATTTATCTCTCTGTTTACCTGTCAATCTATCTATATAATTCTGTATATATATATATATATATATATATATATATATTATAATATATATAATATATATATATATATATATTATATATAATATATATATATATATATATATATATATATATATATATATATATATATATATATATATATATATATATATATATATATATATATATATATATATATATATATATGTATATATATATATTATTATATATATATGTATATGTGTGTGTGTGTGTGTGTGTGTGTTGTGTGTGTGTGTGTGTGTGTGTGTGTGTGTGTGTGTGTGTGTGTGTGGTGTGTGTGTGTGTGTGTGTGTGTGTGTGTGTGGATATCTACAAATATATACGTATATGTATATATGTATGAGATAATTATAAATTATAATATATAATATATATATATATTATAATTATCTACCTATATATTTTATTCCACTCTATCTATATACCTATATTCTATCTACTTATACTCATTTTTACATATCTATATTTCTTCTATTATTATCTATATTATACTTAGCTTTCTCCTCCTCTTATTCTATACTATATTTTAATATATTGTTATAATACGTCTATTCCATTATCATCTTATTCTTATTTATTATATTTACATAGTATATCTTTATATCCTTGAGCTATTCTTTCTTTACACTATACTATGTCTATCTCATCATCTTCTCATTAGTACTATTTCCACTACCTTTGAGCATTATATGAGCGGCTACATAAGTCTATATAAATAGCCTGGTCATTATTATGTATAGTTTCATAACCTCTAGCTTAATAGGATCTTATACTCGTCTGCTCGTGTGTTGTGTGGTGTTGTTGTGTCGTGTTGGTTGTGGTGTGTGAAGGTGTGTGCTGTGGTGTGTGTGTGTGTCTCTGTAATTGGTGGTGTGTCGTGCTGTGCTCGTCCTCCTGTTCGTGCTGTGTGTTGTGTGTGTGTGTGT
>NW_020869657.1:231089-233589 GCF_003789085.1 Penaeus vannamei | reverse complement strand
AAGAGAAAGAGAGAGAGAGAGAGAGAGAGAGAGAGAGAGAGAGAGAGAGAGAGAGAGAGAGAGAGAGAGAGAGAGAGAGAGAGAGAGAGAGCGAGAGAGAGAGCGAGAGCGAGAGAGCGAGAGAGAGCGAGAGAGAGAGAGAACGAGAGAGAGAGAGAAGAGAGAGAGAGAGAGAGAGAGAGAGAGAGAGAGAGAGAGAGAGAGAGAGAGAGAGAGAGAGATGAGAGAGAGAGCGAGAGCGAGAGCGAGAGAGAGAGAGAGAGAGAAGGAGAGCGAGAGAGAGTGAGAACGAGCGAGTGAGCGAGCGAAGCGAGAAAGAGGAGAGAGAGAGAGAGAGAGAGAGAGCTGCCGGTGATATCTTGCTATAACAGGCTAACAAACGTCGACATCCAATGCGTACTACGACCTCCTAATTTCCTGCTTATTGGTGGTAACTTGGCAAGGGTTGTGTGGCGAGGGGAAGCTTAACACCATTTGTGGGGAGGTTGGGGAAACTTTTGCCAGATTGTTTTTTTTTTCTTATATCCTTTCCACTGTTATTGCGTTTATGATTTGGTTGTGTTGTGTTATGTCTATTATTACTGTTTATTTCAATTCTGTGATGGTGTTCAGGTATCAGAGTGGTCTCATGAGTATCATCATAATTATCATTATTTCATTATCATTATCGTTATTTTTTGGATTATTGTATTGCTCTTGATGTTTTGATAGTGTATTGTAGTTATTGTTATTATCATTATCATTTGTATTTTTATTGTCAATATCAGTTTTATTATTTTCATTATTATTGTCATTATTACTATCATGGGTATTATCGTTATTATTGTCATTATTTCTCTTACTACTTCACTTTATTCACTCACTTTAGCTCTCTGGTGGCCGCATGGTAACAGCAGTGAGTTCATTTTGATGTTCCGGACTGTTGACATAACATCATGTAAACAAGTGGTAAAAAAACTTTTGTCTGCTGGTCCGTTACGTTGCCTGCTAGTTAAACTGAAAATAAATGTTAAAGTATTATGTATAGCCATTCATACGTAATTTATGTAATTGCAAATGATCTTTGTGAAAGGAATTATTTCCAAGATATAAAGGAAAGAAATTATCAGTTTCTGATTTATTTGCTAATGTACAAATGAATGGTGATATAAAAATAGAATAGAATGTACAATTTTTTTATATTCAGTGCTTTAGGAAATAGCTTCATTTACATAGTTCCTCATTTCAATCTTTGTTTTCAAGACTTCAATACTACAATATCAATTTTAGCAATAGTATTGACCATACTCGTTTTAAAATGGTTTCTTAACCATGCCATTAATTTTGGTGCGTATGATATTTTCTTTTTTTCAATACCTGTTCAAATTTTCTTTCAATAAAAACGATATTAAAGAGCCTTTAATGTCAGTTAGAAACTACCAAATGTCATCATTTTATTATAGGAATGTAAAAGAGATTTATCAGTAAGAAACTGACAGAAAATTCAACAGGCGACTTTCTATGTAATTATCGTTCCAATATACCCAGCATACTTGTTAACTATATTATATCTTGTTAAAACACCAGCTAGTCCTGTTATTTTCCGAGGGTTTTCAACCTTATTACAATCAACTTCTAATATTAAGCCAACATCTGGATATTCCTCGACAGTACTAGTGTTTTGATTCATTAGTAATATTGGCCCCAAGCAAAGGGTGAGTTTCAGAAGATTATTATACATGGCAGATCGAAATTCCTCTGAAAACGTTTTGCATTGAGATAATCCTTATAATTTCGGCGATTGTAGTTTTAATATTAGACTCCTACTGCAGTGTAGATCACCCAAAAGGTTTTCAAGACTATTTAAGTAATCATAAATCATAATTCATTTCTAAAATTTCACACATTCTAAGCAAGCATTCGCATACACAAACCACCACATTGGCCCACGTGTCTAGAAAGCCGACAACGTACAATGAATTCCCTTGGATCTGGTGAACTACAAACCTACTTTGGCATTGGGTTATGTTATTAAAGAGGACATTCGTGCGATTTTTTATTTACTTATTTATTATTTTACTTATTTATTTATTTTTATATTATGTTTATTTTTTTATCTTTTTTTTTTTTTTTTTTTTTTTTTTTTTTTTTTTTTTTTTTTGCTTAGATAATTAAGTCCACGCTCAAATTGTCACCGGCTCTAATGTGACAATTAGGAGTTATTGTGAAATGTCTTTGAGATGTAAAGTATGAAAATACATTCAACATACTTTCGTCTTGCAACAGGTTTCGTAGATATACCTGAATATTTTCTGATTTTCTGTTCCCTCATTAGTCACACATCATCTCAATGCACATCTTATCAGTCAGTTTGAGAATAGCTTCTTTCATCATGCAGAAAAATTCAAATTGTATTCGAATTTTCACATGTAACCTAACATTTTCCATCAAATTTTTAAGCTTTTTGTCATTTAAAATCTCAATAAATTGTGCAATCTTTTACACCGATTCTAACCCTCCT
>NW_020869657.1:221089-223589 GCF_003789085.1 Penaeus vannamei | reverse complement strand
CTCCTCTTCCTATCCACCCTTTCCTCCTTCTCTCCCTATCCAATCTTTCCTCCTCCTCCTCCTACCCACTCTTTCCTCCTTCTCTCCCTACCCATTCTTTCCTCCTCCTCCTCATATCCACTCTTTCCTCCTTATCTCCCTATCCAATCTTTCCTCCATCCCTCCCTACCCAATCTTTCCTCCTCCTCCTACCCACTCTTTCCTCATTCTCTCCCTACCCATTCTTTCCTCCTCCTCCTACCCACTCTTTCCTCATTCTCTCCCTACCCATTCTTCCCTCCTCCTCCTCCTCCTATCCACTCTTTCCTCCTCCTCCTCCTCCTCCTCCTACCCACTCTTTCCTCAATTCTCTCCCTACCCATTCTTCCTCCTCCTCCTCCTCCTATCCACTCTTTCTCCTCCTCCTCTCCTCCTCCTACCCACTCTTTCCTCATTCTCTCCCTTCCCATCTCTCTCTCCTTCGCACTCTCCCCCAACCCTCCGCTACTCTAAAACCCTTGCTTTACCTCAGAGTGGAACTGCCTCTTCAACCATCCATTATCAATTCCTCCTCCATTCTTCTGGCATGGAGAGAGAGGGGGCGAAAGGAGAGGAAGAGGATGAAGAGTAGAACGGAGAGAAGGGGGTGGGGAGGAGGTGGTTGGGAGGACGGAAGGGGAAGATAGGAGAGAGTAGGGAATGGAGAGAGAAAGGAAGAGAAGAAGAAAAAAGAAGGGTTGTAGACGGCAGAGCGAGGAGGAGGCTGAGAGGAGAAGGAGAGAGAGAGAGAGAGAGAGAGAGAGAGAGAGAAGAGAGAGAGAGAGAGAGGAGAGAGAGAGAGAAGGAGAGAGAGAGAGAGAGAGAGAGAGAGAGAGAGAGAGAGAGAGAGCGAGAGAGAGAGAGAGAGAGACTCCAAATAACGAGGGGCCGTTCGTGCAAAGCCCCAGAGTAGCGATCCGCAGCCACGAAAAAGGAGGAACCGCAAAAAAAGGAATGAATGAGCCGGGCGCGCGACCTCCCCGGCGCAAGCACGGCGAGGCCAACCGACGCGCGGGAAGAGAAAGCACGGCGGCAACACCCTCGGCGTCGAGCAGGCAAGCACGCGCCGGAGACAATCTTGATTCGGGGAAAATAACAATTACCTTTCCCCCTCATCACCCTTTCCTTAACCCCCCCCTCCCTCCCTCCTCCCCTCCTCCGCCCGGCATCGCTCCGCCACAGCGCTCGGCGGCGACACGGCCAAATTTGTCTTTATCCTGTAAAAGCGTCTCCATATCGACACCATTTATCTCTTCATCGGAAAACGGGGGCGTTTCTCGAGAGCTTCTATATCCTCCGTTGCTTCCTCTTGCCTTCCTCCTGTCCTCTTGCTCCCCCTGTCCTCGATCTCTCTCTCCTCCCCTCCCCCTGCCTTCCTCCTGTCCCTCCTTCCCTCCTCGGGCCTACCCACCCCCTCCCCCCTCCCCGTGGCGGCAAACTTTCTCCCAATGTGAGGACGTTTGGCACCTCTGCAAAGTGAGAAACATCTGGCAACGTCGCAGACCAGACTGACTTACACACTTATTCTGTCTCTCTCTCTCTTTACGTCTGTCTGTCTGTCTCTTTTAGCTTGTTCTTGTCTATCTGTCCGTATGCTTATCTTTCTTTTGCGTTTATGTCTGCTTTTACATCTGTATATTTGCCTTATCTCTGTCTGCCTGTCACTTCCCCCAAGTATGTGCGTCTTCCTGTTCATTTCTCTTAATCATCTACGTATTAACTGCTTCAAATAGCCAGTCAGTGTCTGCCTGTTTGACCCACTGTCTGTCCATCTGTTTTTGGTTTCCCTCTTTCCTTCTTTCCCTCCCTCCCTCCGTCCATTCAACCCTCTTCCTCATCCACTCTCCCCCCTCCGCCCTTCCTCCCACCCCTGGTCCCTCCCCGTCTCCCACCTCCCCTCTTTCCCTTTGTCCCCACCCCCGTCTCCCCTCTCCCCTCTTTCCCTTCTCCCCTTCGCCCCCTCCCCCTTCCCTTCTCCTCCCTTCCTCCCCGTCCCTACCCGTCTCCCTCCCACCCACCTTCCCTCCACACCTCCCCCTCCCCCCTCGTTGTCATTCATGCCCCTCACGCCGGCATCACAGCGGAACTAACCATCATGAAATCAAACTCGCGAAACCAAGCTCCTCGATCCTTCCCAATCACTGAAATGTAAGAAGCAGAGTGTGCAAAAACAGAGAGACCCAGGATCTGGATGAGGTGGAGGGAGAGAGGAGAGGAGAGAGAGCGAGAGAGAGAGAGAGAGAGAGAGAGAGAGAGAGAGAGAGAGAGAGAGAGAGAGAGAGAGAGAGAAGAGAGAAGAGAGAGAGAGAGAGAGAAGAGAGAGAGAGAGAGAGAGAGAGAGAGAGAGAGAGAGAGAGAGAGAGGAGAGAGAGAGAGAGAAGAGAGAGAGAGAGAGAGAGAGAGAGAGAGAGAAGAAGACGGAGAGAGAGAGAGAAAAAAACAGAGAGATTATTATATTATATATATATATATATATATATAT
>NW_020869657.1:208589-213589 GCF_003789085.1 Penaeus vannamei | reverse complement strand
GTGGAGGGGAGAGAGAGGGGGAGGGAGGGAGGAAGACGATGGAGAGGGAAAGGGGGAGAAGGGGGAGGGACGAGGAAGAAGGAGAGACGTTAAGGGAATAAGGATAGGAGAGAGGAAAAGAGGCTGGTGAAGTTCTGTATTCGGTATGCTGCCTCGTAGCCGTGAGACGTGATCAGAAGCAGTATGCCTGATAGTCCAGACGTGCGTTGGAATGTTAGGGAGAAGGGGTCAGGAGGAAAGGTTTGAGGTAATAGAGAGGAAGGAGAAGGGAGGGAAAGCGGAGAGAGAGTGCAGTGGACGAAGATATAGTAAATATGAAGCTAAAAAGGAGAAGACAGTCAGAGGAGATGCAGATGAGATAACAAGGGAAAAGAAAATTAATAAGAGAGAGAGAGAGATGATGAGAGAGAAGAGAGAGAGAGAGAGGAGAGATACTCGAGAGGAGATGAGAGAGTAGTTAGAGAGATGAGGAGAGTGAGACGCGTATGACTTGATGGAGAAGGCGGCAAATTGGCCAGGCGTTCCTCCTCTCGCACCGCGCGTAGATCATGAACATCTGTCTCCTCCGCAGTTTGGTCAGATCCAGCCTCCGGCCACCATCTCTCGCTACATTATCCGCTCACATCGCGTCGGTTAGAAAACAGACACAAACAGTGCACGAATCCGTTAGCAAAGTGGCAGGATACGGCGCTGGTTCTGCTGGTTCCGATATGGCTTCGAACCAAACGAATCCATAACACACAAAAAGACCCACATCGCTCCGGTTTTTTTTGCGAAACAGGACTCGAAATTTAAATAAACGGACAGGAAAGAAGGAAAAAAAATCTTCACTCGTAGGAACGGACACATCAAAACTAATCAGATTAAATCAATCTAAAAGCAGCAGGATTTATTGATAACGTAGTGCCGGCCTCGCGCCAAATCAATTATTATCTAGCCAGCTTTTCCTTATATGTTTAAGAGGAAGCTTGGTCTGATGATATGTGATTGTCATTCTTTATCCTAGGCATGTGACCCGCTCCTTCCTCGGTGGGGACTGTGATGATGACTCCGCACCCAACCCCGTCGTCCTTCTGTACTGACCCATTACAGTAACCATGAGCCGTATCTAGTAACATTAGACTGTTCATCTAATGGCCACACTTTGCTTTAAGATAACCTGGCTAATACAGGGATTTCATACGAGGAGGATTGGCATTTTATGCTAATATTCTTATCATCCATGATGGCTTTAGTAGGTCTAATGATAATGAACAGCATTCCTTCAATCAAAGTTACATTTCAAGTACTCTATGAATTTTTTTTTTTCAGTTATCCTCGCTTGCCTTGCTATTAAAGCATTCTATATTACTAAAACTTGATGGCCATATCTCTCTCTAATTTCTTTTTCTTTCAACTGCTTCCCTCATCTTGCATGGATGGCCGCTATTCCATTTATCTCACTCACTCTCTGTACAATATTCTGCAGTTCTCTCTCTGCTCTCATTGTTCCATCCTGGTATTCCTTTGGCACCCAGTGATCATTCACATAGCTACAATCTGAATAGTTTTAAGTTTTCGGAGCTTGACAGGCGATAGAAACTGCTGATGCTGCATGAGAACATCGTTTTTACATCGTGCTGTATATACAAACATCAGTTAAGATAAACGTACACAGAGTAAAATAAGAGACCATGAAGCTTAATGCAAATGAGGTTTCAATACCACTATACGCTCATCGACCGGAAAGTAACCGCTCATTACCGAGGCTGAAGGTCTGCTGGACCGATGTTGGACTAACCTGTGCTACGCTCGCCGACGTTTTGGCCCCCATATGAAGGGGGGGCAGCTGTGGGCTCAACATCCACCTATGGGGTTCCTTGGGCATTGTTCCCACAAGCATCACACTGGGTTTGGCGGCTGCGAACGCAGGCGGGACGAGTAACTCGCGTTGGTCGTGAGCGAGGGGCCTTGGAGCAGTTGCCCCGCTCCCAACGGGGGCCCCAACTAGTCTCGCTCTCTGGGTGGGAGGGGCATAAGTGAGTCTGCCGATGAATATCTGATGCTGGTGTTCTGGCAATCCCATCTCGCCCAAGCACCCATTGGTACAAAGCCAGAGCGTTATACACACGCCCCACAGACTGATAAATAGATAGAGAAACGGGTGGAGGAGAATTGAGGAATGACAACAGACAAAAAGAGACAAAAAGCAAAAGATAAAATATAATAAGAAGAGACAAATTGAAAAGCACAATGGGCAGAACCAGGAAGAATTTTAAACGGCAAGAAAAATGAGAGAAGAAAAAAAACATTAGGAGGATGATAAGAAAATATGATACTGAAGAATATATCAAGAGAATAAGGAAAAATGCAAGGAATTATCAGATAAGATTAACGGCTCCAGGATATATATATAATATATATATATATATAATTATATATATATATATTATTATATATAGAGAGAGATACGAGAGGAAGAGAGGAGAGAGGAGAGAAAGAGAAAGAGAAGGGGGGGGGGGAAGAGGAAAGACGAGGAAAGAGAAAGAGAGGAAGAGAAGAAAGGGAAGAGATAGGAAGAGAAGAAGAGATGAAGAGAAAGAGGGGACGAGAAAAGAGGAAAAGAGATAAAAAAGAGAGAAAGAAGAGGAAAGAGAAAGATGATAAGAAAAGAGGAAAGAGGAGACAAGAGGAGATTAAACAGGCAAAGAAAGGAAAAGAGGAAAGAGAGCTAGCAGAGACCCGACGACCGTGGGCATGGGCGGAGGAGAAAGAGAGAGAAGTACACTAGTAGTTAGCACGTTATTACCCCCAATAAAGAATCAAAGTGGACAGTCCAAACGTATGATGAAGTGCTCTAGCGGCCGGCGACTGTTGTTTTCGCCTCTCGCTTCGGCAACCCGGGTATAGCGCCGCCCTAAATCACAAAGGGAATAGTCGCATTTGAGTCCTAATTCCGGGTTGGATAGTTGAGATCAGCAGCAGTGCGTGTTTCCTTTTTTCCTTTTTGTGTTTTATTTGTTTAGCCTGGTCGTTTTTGTTTCCTTTTTTTCGTCTCTTTGTATATGTCTGTTCTTCTTGTATATGTCTGGTTCTTCGTATATTTAAATATAATTGTGTTCGATTTTTTAACCTTAATTTTTCTGTGTTTTGCATTCTACCTCTCTCCTTTTTTTGTTATTATATTAGATATAAAACTATATATTATACACACACACACACAACAACACACACACACACACACACAACACACACATATTATATAATATAATATATATATATATATATATATATATATATATATAATATAGTATGCACAACACACACACACCACACACACACACCACACACACACACACACACACACACAACTATATATATATATATATTATTATATATTATACACATATTATACAACATTACTAATACACACACACACACTCACCACACACACAAACACAACACACACACACACACACCACACACACACACAACACACACACACACACTATTATATATTAATATAATATATATTATATATATATATTATATATATATATATACACAATTGTATGTGTGTGTACATATATATGTATATACACAAATATGCACACAAACACATATATATATAGAGAGAGCCATAAATATGATCTTTTCTCTGGCATCTCTCTTCTTTCCTAAGGTTTTATCCCCCCTTTTGTCTTTCCTGTGTTTTCACATCTCTTCGTATGTTGACGTGCGTTTTTAGCTACACCTTTCCTATCTTGTTTTTCTTCTCCTGTTCTCTCTGACAGCTATTTTTTGTTTACTTGTTTTTGCCTCTATGGTCTGGGGTCTTTGGCCTGGGGTCTTTGCGGGATTTCTTCAGCCGCTGCAGAGACCAAGGGCGTGGCCAGGAGGGCAGGGGGAGGGGGACCATGGACAGAAAATGGTAATGAGGAGGGTAGTCTTCAGAAAGCTTGTTTCTTGTGCCCTATGTGACTCTATCGTTTGTTTTTGTGTTTTACCGTTGGCTTGTGGAGGTCAGCGGTGACCTGTTCATTCCTGAATTAAAAGCTTAAGGATTTACAGATCTGAAAATGGAGGACATGCAGATGTGTAGGAACAAGCATGGAGAACAGCTGAGTTATTTATTTCTAGAGTTTATCACCGAAAAAAGAAGAAAAAAAGAAAAATGATACCTCTAATTATATAAGAATTATAGATTGATAACAATAGTAACAAACATGAAAACATCAACCATAATAACAGGAATGATAATAATCATAGCAATGATAATAACGCCGATACTTATAACAGTAATATCAATAACAATAACAATAATAGTAAGAATAGCAATAAAGGCTCTACCAAGTGAACTCAGGTGCTCAGCCTTCTCAAAACTGATCCCCTATGGTGTACAGCAGGTGGTACATGTACAATCCAACGTTGTACAAAACCCGTACTACCTTAGGCATCTCACAAGGACATCGAACAAAAAGAGATAGTGAAAATACATAAAAAAGTGAAAGAAAAGTGTAAAGAGAAAAAATAAATAAAAAGAGACAGACAGGTATATAGACGCAAAGATAGACAGGGAGGGAGAATGAGAATGCGAAAGAGAGAGAGAGAGAGAGAGAGAGAGAGAGAGAGAGAGAGAGAGAGAGAGAGAGAGAGAGAGAGAGAGAGAGAGAGAGAGAGAGAGAGAGAGAGAGAGAGAGAGAGAGAGAGAGAAAGAGAGAGAGAGAAATAGATATATAGACAAAAATAGATAGATAGATAGATAGAGACAGAGAGACAGAACAGAAAAAAAACAGACAGACAGACAGAAGAAGAGAGAACAAAATAGAGAGAACAGAAAATGGAAAATTTCAAAATATACTTTCCATTAACCTCACTGACAACCAACCCCTGATACAAATGACCTGTCACTCTTCTTATAGGCTCAGCGAAGGAAAGAAAGAAAGGAAGGAAGGGGCGAGGCAAAAAGGGTGAGGGAAAAAGGGTGAGACAAAAAAGATATGAGATTCCGCGTTTTTTTA
>NW_020869657.1:176089-178589 GCF_003789085.1 Penaeus vannamei | reverse complement strand
AGAGACAGGAAAAAGAAGAGACCGAGAAATATTCAGAAAGCGAGAAAGAGAAAAAGGGAAGATGGGGGATGGATAGATAGATGGAAAAGAGTGTAAAGAGATAAGTGTTTTATGTTTGGAAAATGTTTTTTCTTTGAATGACACTGCCACAGGAAAAGAAAAGAAATTAAGGAAATTGCAACTCCATATCACAGTTTTTGCTTTATTCTTTTCCTTTCAAAAAAGAAAAAAAGAAAAAAGAAAAAAAGATAAAAGAAAAAAGAAAAAAAATCATGCTATGCTACTCATTTATTAATTCTCTTGGTAACTTTAGAGACAAACAGAAAAAAAATCTTATTTACCAACCTAGCATTTTAGAGCAACTTCTTGAATGTTCTTTTTCTCTTTTCTTTTAACTTGTTATTCTCCTCAGCATCCTTGTAAAGTCAGTTGCCACTTGAATAATGAGGGCTTGAATAATGAGGTTGAAATGCCAAAACAAGAGAAACCGCTTTAGTCCCCGCGACAAGCATAGAAAATGAGAAATACTGTAAGAGAAAATGGGAAATCTAAAGTTTGTATATTTCTAGTTTTACCTTCAATGTTGTCCTTTTATTTCACGCGAATAATGGGGCTTGCTGGAATTAAAAACAACTGATGCTGTTTTAGTTCTCGAAACAAATATAGAAAACGGGGCTTACTACGAGTGAATAAAAATGGGAAACGTTTCATGTCTATATTTCTGTGTTTTGCCTCTTATCTTTTCCTTTTTCCTATTAAGTTTCGCCTCCGATGGCTCGTGGTGCTCGTTACACTACTAATGGCAAATCTAAGAAAATGTTCATACTACAGATGTATATTTCCTGATATGTTTTATCATAAAGTAAATAAAGCAAAGCTATCAAGGTTAATTCCAATACTGTTGTTATGTACAGTTCTCTGTCTGGAATCTGGATTATTATACGCACTATAACAAACAGTAGGAGATCAACATGATAAGCTCCTGAAAAATCTACAATGCCAATGCGACTTAGTTATTTTCTCGTACAAACGAACTTCTGATTATGTACACAGTGAATCGTAGCTAAGTCACATATTGGGAGAGAAAATATTTATCCTATAGTAAATCAAGATGAACTTTTTTTTCTTCTTTTCTTGCGTAGGCGAGTAATTTCAAATATTTTTTTCCCCTTGTTTCATTTACAGTAAAAGTTGAAAGCGTTTCCGACGAATAATAATAAAGATAAAAATATTTCTTGGCTCTCCTTTGTTGCTCTAGGAAATATTTGCTTGGTAAATATTGCATCGAGGAGCAACATGGAGCAATAAATCAACGTAGGAATCGGTTTGAGGAATAGTTCTGAGTAGTTCTGAAGCAAGAAATCTTGACAGAGGTTGCTCGCCAAAATACGCGTTCCGTTCCCCGAGTCTACCCAGCGTCATTTTTTTTTTTTTTTAGAAATACTCCCGCAGCTGAAAAATTCTTATGTTTTCTTTGTCTCGACTGAAAAGAAATAGATTGAAATTATTAGAACCATGCGGGAAATACTTGATTTTACTGACTTTACTTTATTGTCGAGAGTGAGAGTGAAAGTGAGATAAATAAGCAGATAGATAAACAAATAGATATTTAGATAGATAGAGAGATAGAGATAGATAGATGGATAGATAGATAGATAGATAGATAGACAGACAGATAGATAGAAAGATAGACAGACAGACAGACAGACAGATAGATTAGATAGATAGATGATAGAGAGAGAGAGAGAGAAAAGCGAGAAAGAGAGATAGATAGAGAGAGGGAGAGAGATGGATTAAAAGGTAGCAATAGATTATGCAGATGAAAAGAGAAAGAGAGAGAGAGAGAGATTAAGAGATTGGGATGAAATAACGCTGATAGACAGATGGATGCTAAAAGATTGATGAGTTCACATACAGATAAAGGGATAGACGGATAGATGTTAACAGGAAGGGACAAAGTGACGGATGTATGATAGATAGAAGCGTGAGGGTAAGAAGAAGAGATAATATGGCTGTTAACTAGACAGAGGTAGAGCGAGAGAAGAGGTAAAAGAAAATCAGATTAATAGATAAATAGATAGATAAGTAAATAGAGAGAGAGGGAGGGGAGATATAGATAAAAGGAGAGCAAGAAAGGGAGATAGATAGATAGATAGATAGAAAGAGAGAGAGAGAGTGTTTGTGTGTGTATGAGAGAGAGAGAGAAGAGAGAAGAGAGAGAGAGAGAGAGAGATGAGAGAGAGAGAGAGAAGAGAGAAGAGAAGAGAGAGAGAGAGAGAGAGAGAGAGAGACAGAGAGAGAGAGAGAGAGAGAGAGAGAGAGAGAGAGAGAGAGAGAGAGAAGAGAGAGAGAGAGAGAGAGAGAGAGAGAGAGAGAGAGAGAGAGTCTGACAGACAGACAGAAATAAAGAAAGACACAGACAGACAGACAGAGGGGCAGACATATAAATAGACCCCCCCTCCCACACACTCCTCCCCATCCCTCAGTCCTCCCTCCCTCC
>NW_020869657.1:166089-171089 GCF_003789085.1 Penaeus vannamei | reverse complement strand
TATTTATTTATTTATTTATTCATCCCATTTTCTTGCTGACTTCGCCCCTCCAATGCCTCTGGATCCATTTGGTCAACTAGATCACCATATTTTTCGTGTATAGATATTTTTCCGCCTTGTTTCTCTTTCATCTTTATTTATCTTTTCTTCTTCCGATCTCTTCATCCTTTGAGATATTATATAATAGGCGCAATATTCCAGAAGCATTTTTGTCAACGGGATTTGGCTTTCATTTACATAATCTGTCAATATGTATATTTTTTTCTGTTGTCACTGAATCTTCGTTAAATATCTTTATTTTATATTCTTTATTTATATTTTATTTATTTATATTTCTTCTGAATCTTCTTTGAATATCTTTCTTTTTAAATTTAGATTTCCAGCCACACATAGAAGTCGCGTCGTGAATGAAGCTTCGAAGCCTCCGAACCCTGGCGTTATTTGTACGTTCGAAGCGGACTTTGAAACGGCCGCTTGACAAAGGTTCTGACTGTGACTGCACGATCGAATGACATTGCTTGTACAGCTGATCAACATCGGCTCTCGCGTGTAGTCTTTGTATTATTATTATTATTTTATTATTATCATTATTATTATAATTATTATCATTATTATTATTTATTATTTTATTATTATTATTATTATTTTATTATTATTATTATTATTATTATTATTATATTATTATCATTATCATTATCATTAATTTATTATTATTATTATTTCTTTATTTATTGATATATACGAATCGAAGCTCTTGCCGGGACAATTATTTCCGCAGCGTATTTCTAGCGTCGCAAAAATGGATTGTTGCCACTCGAGTTTGGGTTTTAACATGCATCGTAATTGCTTGCATTACTTCAACGAGGCTCCTTCTGTCTCTTATTCTTTGTTCCAACTGACTAAATATTTACGTGCTTCACCCATATCTAGTTCTGTTATTCAACTGTTATGTTTTTGGTAGCGTTGATTAGTTTGTTTTTGTTAGCAGGATAACTAAAGTTTATTTTTTTTCATGAAATATCAACTAAGAGTTAGCCACTTTTAATTTTGTGATCACCGGATCCAGGATTTTTAAATTATTTTAAAAATGATTCATTATTACCATGCGAGATAGGACAACTTTCTGGCGCTTAAATTATTATTACTATCCTTTTACCTTGGCTGAGGCATGCGCTCTCTAAGTGCTTCTAGATAAGTATATCATATTGTTATCAGCTATTATTAGATACAACTAGATGGAGAGAGAAAAGAGAGAGAGAGAGAGAGAGGAGAGAGAGAGAGAGAGAGAAGAGAAGAAGAGAGAGAGAGAGAGAGAGGAGAGAAGAGAGAGAGAGAGAGAGAGGAGAAGAGAGACAACAACAACAAAGAAGAAAAAAAAAATGAAAAGCACACACACACAACAACATATACATATATATATATATATATATATATATATATATATATATATATATATATATATATATATATATATATATATATATATTACATATATATATATATATATGTATATATACATGTTATATATATTATACATAATATAATAATGATAATGATAATAACAGTAATAATAATGATACAATAATGATATAAATAGTAATAATAGCAATATGCTAATAATACTACTAATAAGAAAATAATCAAAAGCAAGGAAAACAGACCAACAAGCAACAGCAGCGACGACAAAAGCCGAGACCAAGCACGGCGAGGAGGCGGCGGCCAACAAGGACATTCCTGTCACCCTGATTGAAATTGTGACGTCACTTATCCCAATTTGCATCCTTTTGGAAGTGTTTGTACCCAAGACCTTCCTACTCAAGGATCGCTTGGAGGGAGGCCGAGGGCGAGGGGGGGGGAGGGGGGCGAAAGGGGTGGAAGGGGAGGAAGATGAGGGAGGAGGGGAGGGGGAAGAGGGGGAGGAGGAGGGAAAGATAAGGGAGGAGTGAGGGAGGTGGAAGGAGGGAGGAGGGGAGGAGAAGGATGGGATAAGGGGAGGGAAAGATGAGAGGAGGGGGGGGTGGGGGAAGGAGGGAGGGAAGTGAGGTGGAAGGAGGGGGCGAAGAAGAAAGGGAATGGAAGGGAGGGAAGGGTTTGAAAAGGGAGTGGGGAAAGGGTAAGGTTCGAGGATGGAAGGACAGATATTGATACTGATGATAATGATAAGAATAATAATGATAAGATGATAATGATAATGATAATGATGGTAATAATGATAACAATAATGCTGATAATAATGGTAATGATAATAATGATAATGAGGATAATAATGAAACAATAATGCTGATAATAATGTAATGATAATAATGATAACAATAATGCTGATAATAATGGTAATGATAATAATGATAATAATGATGATAATGATAGCAATAATGCTGATAACAATGGTAATAATAATGATAATAACAATAATGATAATAACGATAATAACGGTAATAAAGATAAAGTAAAGTCTAAGGTCTAAGAATTGTACGAATGTTTCCTTAGAAGAATAGACATTTTGATAAATGCCATCTTAAAGTATCCATTGCAGATTACAAGCATAATTGTAAACATTTATAGAGGATTATTTGATTACAATTTATGAGATTTATTTACAAACTAAAACTAAGAAAATACTAAGGTACATGGTAGTGAATAGATAAGACCACAATGATGGAATACATATATAACAAATATGATATAATACAGCTGCTAACAAAGCAAGACTAAGCACGAGAACAAATAAAAACAATGCAGTGAGATATATACAGGAGGAAGAAAGGTAATGGAAGATGGGTGAGGAAGGAGGAGAGTGAGGGGGAAGGAGGGGAAGAGTGAGGGAGAATAAGAGGGAGTAGGAAGGAAGTGAGGGGGGGTATGGAGGGAGGGAGGAGAAGTGTGAGGAGGGAAGAGGGAGGATGAAGCAAGGGAAGAATGAGGGAAGAAAAGGGAGGGAGAGGAATGGTGAAGGGGAAGGAGGGATGGGAAGAGGAGAGATGAGATAGGAGGAGCAAGGGAGAGAGGGAAGATGAAGGGGGTAGCGGGAAGGAGATAGGGAGAGGGAGGGCTCTGAGAGTGGTGGAGGAGGGAGGAAGAAGAGGGAAAGGGAGAGGAATAGGGGGAGGGAGGAGGAAGAAGGGAGTAAGGGGAGTGAAGAAGAGAAAGAAGGAAGAGAAGGGAAAGGGAAAATGGTGAGGAGAATTAGAAGGAGATGGAGAAGAAGGGAAAGAAGGGAGAGAGAATGACGGCGGAGTCAAAACTAGGAAAAATTAAATCAAGGAAAAGTTGAAGGGAAATACTGCAACTTGAAGAAAAAGAAGAAGAAGAAGAATAAAAATAAAAATAAATGAGGGGGCATAGAGAGAATGAGCAAAGGGAAAAAAAGAAAACGAAAGGAAATAGAAAAAAAACAAGCGTAGGAGGAAGGAGAAGGGAGAGGAATAGAAATGGACGAAGATGAAAAAAGAGTTAAGAACGAAGCAAAGAAGAAGAATAAACAAGGAAAAGACAAAGAAATGAAACCAAAAGAACAAAAGAAAAAAAAAGGAGAAAGAAAATTAGAAGAACAAGAAAAACAAAACTGAAGACAAACAAATCAAAGCAAACACGAAAGATGAAACAAAACAAAAATGAAAAACAAAATGAAAAAATGAAAACAAGAAAAAAACAACAAAGAAAAATACACAAAGCTAGGTAAGGCAAAGAGGAAGAGAAGACACTTACAAGACAACTTACAAGACACTTACAAGACACTTACAAGACACTTACAAGACACTTACAAGACACTCCTCCTTAACCACATAGCGTACTTTGGTCCGCTTTAATCCCAAATGAATTAATCTACTAATACACTGGTCCGTAACTTTCACACGCAAGACCAGGGTACGCGGGGATGTGCGTGTGTACGTGGGAGTGCCGCCATGTGTGTGCGTTTATGTGTGTGTATTTATATGTGAGTGGATGGGGCCGTTTGTGAGTGTGTGTAGTTTTTTTTGTGTTATTTTTTTGTCCTTTTGTGTTTGTATGGGTTTGTTTTGGCTGTGTGTGTGTGTGTGTGTAGTGTGTGTGTGTGTGTGTGTGTGTGTGTGTGTGTGTGTGTGTGTGTGTGTGTGTGTGTGTGTGTGTGTGTGTGTGTGTGTGTGTGTCTGTGTGTGTGTGTGTGTGTGTGTGTGTGTGTGTGCATATATATGTGTGTGGCTGCATTGTTATCGTATGTGTGTACATTTATATGCGTGTATTATATGTAGTACGGGAATATACAAATAAATGTACTTCTTTCAGTACTTTTCTATGGACGTCCACCTGTTTATGTGCATGTGTACGTGTGTCTTCATGTGAACATATGTGTTTGTTCCTGCGAGGCAGTTAGTGAATATTATTAAGTTTTTTTTTCTTTTTTTACTGAAAAGTGTCAACGACTATCTATTTATCTCTATCTATTGGTTCATATATTTATCCGTTGTTTATGTATCTTTTACTTTACTTTACCTTTAATGCCGTTATTATCATTATTATCATTACCATTATTATCAGTATTATCGCTATCATTATCATCATCTTTATCTTTATCAATATTGTCAGTATCATTATTATCATTATTACTATCATCAGATCCTATCATTATTATGATTATTATTATTATTATTATCATCATTATTATTATCATTATTATCATTATCATCGTTAGAATTATCGTTATTATCATTAGGATTATCTATATTTTATCATTATTATTGTTATTATCATTATTATCATTATGATGATAAATATCATTATCATTATAATTATTATTAATATAACTATTGTGATTATTATCTTAATGTGTTTATTGTCATTAACCTTTATAATTTTATCTGTTGTATTATATTATTATTATTATTATTATTATTATTATTATTATTATTATCATTATTATTATCATTATTATTATTGTTATTGTTATTGTTGTTGTTGTTGTTGTTATCATCATCATTATCATTATCATTATTATTATCATCAGTATAAAAATTACCATTTTC
>NW_020869657.1:137800-142800 GCF_003789085.1 Penaeus vannamei | reverse complement strand
GATAGATATATATAGAGATATAGATACATGTAGATAGATACAAATGGGTATAAATACAGGCAGATATAGATTTACATATAAACAGATATGCATACATATGACACACACACACACACACACACACACACACACACACACACACACACCACACACAACACACACACACACATACACATATATATATAGTTTGAGAGATAGATAGCTAGACAGACGGACAGACACATAGATGGATGTATAAACAATGATAGTAAGAACAATAATGATAATGATGATAATAAAATTGGTAATGAATAATGTAATGAAGGGAACAACAGCAACAGTAATAATAAAAGTAATTATAATCATGATAATGATAATAACAATAATGATAAGAACAACAACAACAACAATAACAACAACAACAACAACAATAATAATATTAATAATAATGATAATAATAATGGTAATGATAGTAATAATGATTATGATAAAAATAATTACCATAACAATAACAATAGTGATAATTATAATAATGATAATAACATTGTTAATGATAAATGATAATAACAATGACGATAATAATAATAATGATGATGATAAATGAAAGCAAAAAAATAGCAATAGTAATAATGCTGCCAACAATAACAACAATAATGATAATAATAATGATAATGATAATAATGATAGCGATAGTAATTATAATAATATAGATGTCAATAATATCAAGGATAATAATAACAATAATATAATAAATGAGAATGCTGCTGCTGATGATAACAATAATAATGATAATGGTAATAATAATAGTAATTGCTGTTGCTAGTATTATTGCTACTATCATTACCAATATCATTGTTATTATGAACAAAATTACTATTAGTATCATTATCATTGTCGTTATTATTGTCTTCATTAGATCAAGAACTTTAATAACAAAATGAAACAATAACAATAATAATGATAATACAATAACGTAATTAACAGACGAACTCTTGCCTGATTTGAGTTCGCTCCGTGGCAGGTCAAGCTTTCGCCTCCTGTGGCAAAGGCACCTTGGCCGCAGCGTCTCGTGCTTCATCACGTCGACTGCAAACTCCCCCTCCCTCTTGCACTCAATTGCATGGTCAACATCCAAGCCAAATCCACACGAGGACTGGCTTGGCAAACCTTCTCCCGAGCGCCAGCATCGAGGGGATTAAAGCACTACTGAGTTCGTGATTGTTCAGACGGGGATTTCCTGGTATTGACTGGCAGGGTCGTTGGTGCTTCGAAGCTTCTTTTTCAGCGAAACCTCTGTCTTCTGCTGGAATGCGTGGGGGGGGGGGGGGTTGAAGGGTCGCAATCGCCCTTCGTTGTTCCTCTTGCCTCTTGTTTTGATTGCGCTGTCTTGCTTTGCTGCCGCTTCGGGAGTTCGTTATCGTGTGGCTTACATTTTGGCGTGTTGTGTGGCGTCAAGGGTTCGTTTTAGTGTCGAGATTCTCTCTGCGTTGCGTTAAGTGGGCTTGTGGTACCGACTTCTTTTTAGGCTCGGTAGGAACTCGACGCCTTGCTCTCAAGGGATGGAAGTGTTCCTCATGGCGTCGTCAGGGGTTGAAGCAAATACGCGAGGTCAGAGACTCTTCTCAGGGCGAAGCTTCGAGTTTATGTTCGAATTCGCGAGCGAAAGCTGTATGGCTGCTCGGGCTCCGTTATTCGCTTTGTCAGGTAGGATTTTACAGTCCCTCTGCCCTGTCATCCATTTTGTGCTCGACATACTCACCCTTGAATTCTAGAGCCGATGACAACTCCCAGATGGCGCTGACCACTTGCTGTTATTTCCATTTCGCTTCCGGCCATTGTTTGTAGGCTTGTAGTTCCATGACCTTACGATAAAAAAGGTTTTCCCATATTAGGAGTTCCATGACCTTACTATAGAAAAAGGTTTTCCCATATTAGGGACCTTACTCCATATTGGGCAACTAGACAACCCAAGAACCACACTGCGTCACCAAGTCCCTCCACACATTCCTGACATGCCAATCTTCCTCTCAAACCGCCCATTTCAGCGACCCCGTCTTCGGAAGTACCTGCACCAGCGCCCCTTCGGACACGCGGCCTCCCCCAGCGCTCACGTCGCCGGGACTCGCTCGCTGGGGAGGCGAGCGGAGGGCGAGGGCGAGAAAGTTGCACTCGTCTCCTGAGCTGACACGATCGCGGCCTCACGGCTCCCCCTTTCGCCATGACTAATGAAGAGATCTGCTGGCAACCCGTGGGCGGCGTCGGGATGTGGGGCGGCGGCGGAGCATCTGCCTTGGGCGCCGTCCTCGCTGATTGGGTTAAGGGCGCTCGCAGGGTCTGCCAGCGGATGCTTCATGGAGGAGAGGAAGAGAGATAGATGAATGAATGGGTTTATAGATGGACAGATAGGTAGGCGGATAGGTAGGTATATCGATAGATAGTGTGTGTGTGTTTGTGTGAGAGAGAGAGAGAGAGAGAGAGAGAGAGGAGAGAGAGAGAGAGAGAGAGAGAGAGAGAGAGAGAGAGAGAGAGAGAGAGAGTATATAATATAGTAGAGTAAGTATGAAGTAGAGAGTACTATCCATCAGACAGCATTATCACATTATCGTATCAGTAATATACGATCAAAGAAACGCACCCTATGATTTACACATTTCATTACACATCCCATAGATTAATTAAAAAAAGGAAAAAAACAAACAAGCAAAAACCCTAATAACTCCACATTAAGACATTTTCATCAATATCCTCTGATATTAAAAACAGGTTAAGTTACGTGGATAAAATGTCCTTTTTTGGGGTCTGCTGTGTTTCTGCAACAGTTGGCGAGTTCAAAGGGTTAGCAATTATGAATCTCGTGTGGTACTTTCGAAATATTTGTTTTAGATATTGGCATGGCAAGGAGTGTATGTGCGTATCTCTGTATGTATGTATACTTATATGAATATCTATCTATATTCATATCTATTTGTTGTGGCTAACTGTTTGTCTATATCTATCTTGCTATCTATCTAAATAAGGATATATATATATATATATATATATATATATATATATATATATATATATATAATATATATATATATATATAAAGCGTTTATTTCTGTATCTAATTCAATTCATCATTCTGTCGCTCATTCACTCCCCCCTCTCTATTTCTCTCTCTCTCTCTCTCTCTATCCACTCTCTCTCTGTCTTCTTCTCTGTCTCTGTCTCTCTCTCTCTCTTCCCTCTATCTTCCCTCTCTCTCTCTCTCTCTCTCTCTCTCTCTCTCTTCTCTCTCACTCTTTCTCATACTTTGTTTCACTTCTTCTCTACCTCTTTCCCTCCTTCCTCCACCCTTATCCACTTCATCCTTCACTCTTTCATTGCCATCTTTCTTCATCCACCTCTCCCTCTCTTCCACTCCTCTCCACTACTTATTCCTCCACCTCTTCCAATCCTTCCACCCATGTTATCTCCCTTCTTCCACCCATCTACTCTTATCCACCTTTATTCCCTCCCTGTCTGCCTTCCTCCTCCCTGTCATCCACCTCTTTGCCCTCCCTTCACCCTTCCGATCTTCCACCACTTCCTTCTCCCTCCACCCTACCTCTCTCCATCGCTTCATCTACCCGCCTCCCCCCTTTATCTCACCTCTACCCCCTCCTCCCCCCCTCCATTACCACCCCTTGCTTCTTCCCCTTCTATCTACCTCTACCCCTCCCCTCCCCCCTCATCTACCTCCCCATTCCATATCTACCCTACCCCTCCCTCCCCCTCCATCCTCCCTCCCTTCTAACTACCTCTACCCCCTTCCCCGCCCCCTTCTATCTACCTCGACCCCTCCTCCCCCTCCATCTACTCTACCCCCTCCCTCCCCCCCTCCATCTACCTCTACCCCCTCCCTCCCCCCTCCATCTACACCCCTCCCTCCATCCCCTCCACACCCCCTTCTACCCTCCCTCCATCCCCCTACCCCCCATCCCCTCCCACCCCACACCCGGTTGCCATGACAACATCAAACATATCTCATTCCATGGAGCAGCCCACGCGCCAGGGTGTCTATTTTTGATTTTGGTTTCGCGTCTTTTTGGCAAACACGACCGGACGCTGTGCAAACACTGGCCACGTCCTGTATCTCTCCATTGTCTCTTTTTCGCGTTTTAATGCTTCTCTTTTCTCTTTTTCTTTGTCTTGTATGTCTGTTTGTCTTTCTTTCTGTTTGTTTGTCTGTATCTCTGTCTGCCTGTCCCTCTCTCTCTTTCGATTCCTCTCTCCTGGCATGTTCCTCTTTTCTATTTCTCTATATCTCTGACTGTCTGTATCTTTTTTTCGCTCTATCTCTCTCCGTCCGTATCCCCCCCTCTCTCGCTTTTTCTTTCTTCTTGTCCGTCTTTTCTATGCCTATCTCTTTCTCTATTTCGTTTTTTTTTTTCTGTTTCCCTCATTTCCTCTCTCTCCTTCTCTCTCCCTCCCTCTGTCTCCCTGTCTCTACCCATCCCCCATTCTCTCCTCCTCTCTATCCCCCTCTTCCTTATCCTATCCCACTCTCTCTTTCCCTTTCTTTATAATTCTCTCTCTTCCTTTCGTCCCTCTGTCTCTATCTCCCCCTTCTCTCTTTTCGTTGCTCTCTCTATATTCTCTGTTTATCCCTTTCTCTATATCTCGTTCTCTGCCAATTCCTCCTACTACCGTCTTTTCTCTCTTACTCCCTCTCCCTCCCCAACTTCCTCTCTCTATCTCCCCCTCTGTTTATTCCTTAATCTCTCTCTTCCTACCCCATCTCTCTATGTTTCTCTCTCCACCTTTCTCCTCTTTCTACTTCCATTCTATTCTCTCTCTCCCTTTCTCTTTAACCTTCCTTCTGCCCTTCGTTCTCCCTTTCGCTCGCTCTCCCTTTGTCGATGCCTTCGGGTGCAGGAACGCAAGCTTGAAAGCGCAACTCTGCTTGAGATGTTTCAGACCGAGCTTGGCAAACAGCTGCATTGTGAGGAAGGAGTTCTGACAGTATACGTGCAGAGTACTGAGTGTTCGGAATCGCC
>NW_020869657.1:107800-112800 GCF_003789085.1 Penaeus vannamei | reverse complement strand
GATCTATTTACACGTAGGCCATCTACCATCCTCTTCAGCAGGCCATCTATCCATCCTCTTCTTCAAAGATCTATTTACACGTAGACCATCTATCCATCCTCTTCTTTCAAAGATCTATTTACACGTTAGCCATCTATCCATCCTCTTCTTCAAAGATCTATTTACACGTAGGCCATCTATCCATCCTCTTCTTCAAAGATCTATTACATCTAGGCCATCTATCCATCCTCTTCTTCAAAGATCTATTTACACGTAGGCCATCTATCCATCCCTCTTCTTCAAAGATCTATTTACACGTAGGCCATCTATCCATCCTCTTCTTCAAAGATCTATTTACACGTAGGCCATCTATCCATCCTCTTCTTCAAAGATCTATTTACACGAGGCCATCTATCCATCCTTCTTCAAAGATCTATTAACACGCTAGCCATCTATCCATTCTTCATACACTCCATCTATCCATCCTCTTCTTCAAAGATCTATTTACACGCAGGCAATCTATCCATCCTCTTCTTCAAAGATCTATTTACACGCAGGCCATCTATCCATCCTCTTCTTCAAGAATCTATTAACACGTAGCCATCTATCCATCCTCTCTTCAAAGATTCTAGGCTCTATCCATCCTCTTCTTCAAAGATCTAATTAATGCTAGGCCATCTATCATTCCTCTACTTCAAAGATCTATTTTACACAGGCCATCTATCCATCCTCTCTTCTAATTTAGCAGGGGCCATCTATCCATCCTCTTCTCAAAGATCTATTTACACGCAGGCCATCTATCCATCCTTCTTCTTCAAAGATCTATTTACACGTATGCCATCTATCCATTCCTCTCCAAAGATCTAATTACACACGTAGGCCATCTATCCATCCTCTTCAAAGATTAACACGTAGGCATCTATCCATCCTCTTCTTTCAAAGATCTATTACACGCAGGCCATCTATCCATTCCTCTTCTTCAAAGATCTATTTACACGTAGGCCATCTATCCATCCTCTTCTTCAAAGATCTATTTTACGATCTTTTAGTTAAAAGAACTCCTTCTGCTTGAACCCCGAAGGTACTCACAAGAGAGGGCTTCGCTTTTACATTAGAGCGAAGGAAACATTAGGCTCTGAATTCGCGGAGTTTCCGACAAAGTCCGTGCGAAGAAGAAGCATTCTGCTCTGATCCAGTTGGTTGAGTACACTTGGGTGGGTGTTGTGTGTGTGTGTGTGTGTGTGTGTGTGTGTGTGTGTGTGTGTGTGTGTGTGTGTGTGTGTGTGTGTGTGTGTGTGTGTGTGTTTGTGTGTGTGTGTGTGTGTGTGTGTGTGTGTGTGTGTGTGTGGTTGTGTGTGTGTGGTGTGCGCACATACATGTGTATCTATCTATATATATATATATATATATATATATATATATATATATTAGATAGATAGATAGAATAGATAGATATAGATATAGATAATAGATAGATAGATAGATAGATAGATAGATAGATAGATAGATGGATTGATAGATTTACATACATCCATAATATATATATATATATATTATATATATATATATATATATATTATATATATAGATAGAGACACACGTATATCTGCACACACACACACACAAACAAATGGTACAAAGACGTGTCTCCTTTGACTAATTCTGGTCAAAAAACACTTTCCCGACCTTTCTTTCTCTCTGTGCTCGGGGCGAAAGTCAGGAATCGTCTTAGTTATCACAATTTAATACAAGGATTCCAGAATTATATCATCCCTCAATTTTCGGGTAAAACAAGATTTTTGATTCCCGACACTTAACATACGTATTATATTGCGAAAAAGAGGAAATGTTTCAGAATTTTAGCTTGGAAGTAATAGGAACTGTCTTTATCGATATATATTTACGGATTGCGTTATGGATTTATAGTTGTGGAAAAGTACAAATTTGTTAAGCTATATTGAATTCATAGCTTTAGAGTTTGTGGAATAAAATAGAATTTCGTTCTTTATAAATGTGTATATTTATAATGTGTAATATGGTACATGTATTGTAATATACTTCATGTTTAAATAAGCAGGAATGAATTTGTGAGAGGAAGTGTGTGGTGGAGACGCTCATGGCGCAAGAGTCTAGACGTGTGCTGGGTTAGGCAAGATAATTGTGGAATCTTCCAGCCTTCGTTTTCCGAAATGAGATTTTATCTTTGTATTTGAGGTATGTAAGGATATTGCTCTTATTATGTGGGTGATTTTGTAAGTCAATGACTGATGATTCAGTTGATGTTGAACGATGTAAATATCTTTTGTGATACATGTGTTGATGTTAAATTTTCTGTGATTTTGTGATTATCTCGTGAAGCTCTTTGGATTATTTTACATGATTTGTGTTTTATGGAAAACTGATTTGATTGCATATTGATATATGTTACATAAAACTTTTTTGACCTCAGTTATGATAAAAGATGATTCTGTGAATTGAATGATTGTTTGTGGAATATGATTAATATAGTTACTTTGATTTTTTTTTTTTTTTTTTTTTTTTTTTTTTTGCATGTGTTGACCTGTAGGGAAGTGCATTCTTTGTAATGGATTCACGCTAGTTCTGCCTTCCGATTATATTTGTTTGCTGCTATTAATAGTGTAATAATTTACAATCCATAAATTGATTTAGACTGTGAAGAGTTATTTGATGGGCCACACTATTGGTACTCCTGAATGAAACGATTACATGTTACGATCTGTTACATCCGCTCTTCCTGTTTCGTCCCTGATTTCCCGGCCATCTTCTGATCAAGTCACGCTGCCATCTCGCCCACCTATCACAGTCGTCTTGTTTTGGCCAAATCTATTCAACAGCTTCACTTCGCGGGCCAAGTTGTACGAAGGCCAGTTGCCCTTTTTTATTGGTATGGTCAACACACATCCACATTTTTGCGTATTTTAGTGCACTTTTCTTTTTCTTTTTTTATCGTCCTATATTCAATTCTCTATGAACTCAATTTCTCTATTTTATATTTTTGAGGATTCATTTCATTGCATGTATACTTAGGGCAAGTTTCATGAAATATCGGGTGAATTTAACAGGCTCTGATCATAGAAGGAAACGACAACTCCAATCCCATTTACCAAAACTGATTTATCTCTCTCTGAATTTGATCAATACGAACAAAGAGTCGATACAATTATGAACTACTTCCCATCAGTCAAGATGCCTCTCATCAAATTCCATACTCTATGGTTGGTACATCGGGTGGGGTTCTATATGGTGTTCTGCATTTCTCTAAGAATGGATATCGAGCCGGCCAAGAGGAGATTCAACAGGAAGCGTGTGGACTAAATTCCTATACACTCGGGATAAGCTCATTAGAAGCGGTGTCCAGTTCGAGCGTCTTACAGCCAATAATTCGACTGGACGGCTGGGAAAAGCTTTCTCAAGTCTCTGTCTCAGATCGAAGCTCACCCGGTTTCTCGATCTTCGTTGCTTGCAATGAATCTGATTGTGAAGAAACATGGGCATATATAATGGGACCTGAACAAAGTGGTACATCTCAACTTCATAATCTCCGCTTTGGTACTGGAAAGAAAAGGTTTCTGTCAAGAAGTGCCATACCCCATCCCCTTCCCTCGGCAACTTCCCAAGAAACTGAGCTTTCTTTTTTTCTGGTTCAGGCGTTCTTTCCCCAAACCTTCTTCACATGAAAGATTTTTAAGACCTAGTTGTACCAAAAATAGTACGCAAAGAAAGCTTCTCATCACCTCCAAATCTCTACTCCGTCAGGAGCGTCCTTGGCAGGGCTGACACCTTCTAGATAAGCCTCTCACGTTCTGACAGATTTAGATGAATTAATGATACTCCCCCCATGTGGTCACGTTTCTAAAGGACATACGAATAGATAACCCTACTAAATCCATCGATTGCATTCCTCTCATTCTAGGAGGTTACTATACATCTCTCCCTTCTCCTTCTCTTCTCCTAGAGCCACTAAACCTGTAATGGATAGCCGCGTGACAACTAAAAAGCTAATTAAGTACTCGATAAATACAGGTAGAAATTTTGCATTGGATAGTTCATTAATCAAGATCTATAGTCAGTCCTCGTATGACACTTGATGGAAACCCACTCGTTATCTTGGCAATCGTGCACCCACCTCACTGCATATTACTACCTATATAAAGAGTAAAATAGGGCAGTTAAGAGTAGAAAAAGAAAGAAAACAACATAAAAAGATAAAATCCATTACAGGCATATCAGATTATATAAGAAACAAGAAGAGACAATTCATAATTAAAACACACAAACGAATAAATAAGAAGGCTTTTGAGGGAGTAACTATGCAAGACTCAGAACCCAACAACCAAAGGGGAGAGAAAGAGACAAAGTTATCGTAATAGAGACATCAAAAAGCTGAATAGATCATGTCACAACACAACCAAGTGAATTAAGTATGAGTCATCCGAAAACATCTCACTTTTTCTTGCCTTAACCCGCAGAATAACTTGAAGCATCCAGCATCTGAAGAATTTAACAACTCACCTACAATGAATAAACCCGGGATTGCTGACTCAGACATTATGAAACTACTCGCTAGACAAACTATACAATCCCTAAAAAACCCACCTGGAATCACGTAAAGCTGATTTGCACAATATTTCATCACACAAATGTTAATAATACAAGTTTCTCACATACACTTGGTCACTTTTATGTACCTTAATTTCTTTTAACTTTCAAAATCGCTTTTAAGGAAACATCGGCACATCTGAATTCTAGTCCATTGGTTTCGTTACACTAAAAAAAACTGGACTTCGTTTAAATTGCACGTAAACTTTTGCTTTAGTCGAATAATTATCTTTCGACACTCTTTGAGGCTTGGTTAGGAAATAATGGCAGGAAAATCAAAACATGCAAGTGGGCGCGAAACTAGATTTACCTAATATTGTCGATAATATTATATTAGAATTACACAATAATATGTTTCAATTTTCGTCCATGCCTGTCTACATATCAAAATTTTCTGAAGG
>NW_020869657.1:95767-104265 GCF_003789085.1 Penaeus vannamei | reverse complement strand
CTTCTCTCATCGCCACACCATCCTCCTTCTCATTCTTTCCGTTCTCTCTCTCCTTTCCTTCTCCCGTTGTTTTCTTTGAATGTACCGGTATACGTCTGTATCCTCTCTCTGCTCTCTCCCCTCTCCTCTCTCTCTCTCTTCTCTCTCTCTCTCCTCTCTCCTCCTCTCTCTCTCTCTCTCTCTCTCTTCTTCTCATCTCTCATCTCTCTCATGCTTTCCTCCTCTCTCTCTCTTCTCTCTCTCTATCTCTCTCTCCTCTCTCTCTCTCCTCTCTCTTATCTATTCTATCTATTATCTATCTCTCTCTCTCTTTCTCCGTTGTTTCTTTTGTCTTGTTTATTAAATTTGTAGCTGTCTGGTCTTCTGTCTGTCTCTCTCCTCTCCTTCTCTTCTTCTCTTCTCTCCCTCCTGCTGCGCGCTCGTCGTCGTGCGCTCTCTCCTCTCTCTCAGTGTGACGTCGCTTGCGGGTCTCTCGGCTGTGGCTTCTCTTCCTCTCTACTCTCGTTCTCTCCTCTCTCGTCTCTCTCTCTCTCTCTCTCTCTGCTCTGCGGTGCTCTCTCGCTCTCTGTCTCTCTGCTGTTCGTGGGGTTTTCGCCCTTCTCTCTCTCTCTCTCTTCTCTCTCTCTCTCTCTCTTTTTTCTCTCTTCTCTCTCTCTCCTCTCTCTCTCTCTCCTCTTCTCCTACCTCTCCGGTAGCAGCACGGGCCGAAATATTAAGTAATAATACATGTAAGAATGAAAGTGATGATAACAATCATCAAGAGCCAGCAAAGAATAATAGATATTATCAGTTGATTATCATACAAAAGTGATAGCAACAACAGCTAATGATGTAAATTTTTCTATAAAAAACAATGATAATAGATAATAACAATGATAATTCGCTCATGACTTATAATGACAATATTGTGGGATTAACAGCTATAATGAAATAACAAACTACAACAATTTACTGACTTAAGGGAAAAAAAAAACACCACACCCGTAACAGCTCTGTCTGTCGTGTCTGTCTCTGTCCTCTCTCTCTCTTCTGTTCCTCTCTCTCTTCTCTCTCCTCTCTCTCCTCTCTCTCTCTTCTTCCTCCTCTCTCTCTGTCTCTCTCCTCCTCTCTTCCTCTCATCCTCTCTCTCTCTCTCTCCTCTCTCTCTTCTCGCTCTCTCTCTCTCTCTCTCTCTTCTCTCTCTTCTCTTCTCTCTCCTCCCTACCCTCTCTCGGTAGCAGCACGGGGAAACATAAATAATACATGATAACGAATTGATAATGGGATGATAACAATCATAAGAGCAGCAATAATAATAGAAATTATCCATGATTTCATCATAAATGATAGCAACAACAGGTAATGATGATAATATTTTCTATTAAAAAACAAATGTATAATTTAATAATAACAATGCATACATTGCCATACTTATAATGAGCAATATTAGCATAACAGCTTATAATTGACATAATAACAACTACACAATAAACTGATAGAAAAAAAACGCGACGGAATATAAACAAAAGACATATTGATAAAGAAAAAAAAAAAGGACAATATTGATAAGAAAAAAACAATATTTGATAAGAAAAAAGAACAATGTTGAAATACAGGAAAAAAAGACAATGATTACAATAAAAAAGACCCTAATATTGATAGAAAAAAGACAATATTGACTAAGAAAAAAGACTATTGAGTAAGAAAAAAAATATGATAAAAAAAAAGACAATATTTGATAAGGGAAAAAAGACAATATTGGACAAGAAAATAAGATAATACTTGATAAAAAAACCAATATTGATAAGAAAAAAGACCAAATATTTGATAAGAAAAAAAGACAATATTGACAAGAAAAAAGACAATATTGATAAAAGAAGACAAGAATGAGTAAGGAAAAAAAGACAATATGGACCAGAAAAGACTCAATATTGACAAGAAAAAGACAATATGATAAAAAGACAATATTCATAGAAAAAAAACATACTGACGAAGCAATAAGAAGACAATATGATGAGACAAAAAACACAGCGAACTAATATAATCTCAAGAAAAAAAAGCCTAATCTCCCCAAACATCTCTCTGGAATAACGAAGTCGCTCGATCAGGTACATCCGGAGGCGCCGGAGTGAGTGGGAATATATTGACTGGAATGGGAATCCTTTGCGAAGTCACGTGTCGGGAATCGGGCTGGAGAGGAGATGCCATTTGAGTCTCTCGGTCAGGGAGATCTGGCTACCACACGCCGGGGCTTGTATTTCGGGTGGTTGGGGCAGATGGGGTGGAACGGGGGGAGATCTTGTGGCGGGGCTTGATTGGGGGAGGTGGGGCGACATTGCTAATGGGAAGGCAGCGTGGGGGTGAAGGGATGGACGGACGGAGTTCGGGAGGGCAGATCTTGGGGGCTTGATGTGGGGGGCTATCCTAAGTAGTCAATGATTCTGGAAACCAAGGGTTGGGTGGGTGGGTGGGTGGGAGGGGGAGGGAGATCTTGGGGGCTGATTTGGGGGGACGTTAGGTGGTATGGGAAAAACTAATTCCGGCGCTCTGCGCTGTGACGGTTTGGTGGGGTGGAGGGGCGAGGGGGAGGGAGAATCTTGGGGCGCTTTGATTGGGGTTGTGCGAGTGGGCGGGTGGGGGTGGAGGTGCGAGGGGGGAGGCGAGGAAGATTTGGGCTTGATTTGGGGTGGGTGGTGGGGGGGGTGGAGGGGGGAGCTGGTGATTGGGGCTTGATTGGGGGGAGGATGGGAGTGTGGAATTTTTGATTGATGGTCTGTATGTGTGTGGCGTGACGCCGGGGAGGGTGGGCGGGGTTGAGTGGGTTGAGGGAGGGGGGTTTCCAGGGGTTGCGGGTTAGTGGTGTTTGTTTCGTTGTCTTGGAAATAATTTTGCTTTTATCTAAATGTTTTTTGTCTCTCTCCTTAACCCTCCCCCCAAACACCCCTCTCTCTCTATCTCTGTTTCTGTCTCTCTCATTCTCTCTCCCTCTCCTTCCTCTTCTGTCTGTCTGTTTCTCTCTCTTTTTCTCTCACTCTCCTTCTGTCTGTCTGTCTGTTTCTCTCTCTTTTTCTCTCCCTCTCCTTCTGTCTTCTGTCTTTTTCTCTCTCTTTTTCTCTCCCTCTCTCTCTTTCTTTCTATTTTTTTCTTTCTTTCTCCCTCTCTCCTTCTCTTTCTCTCTTTCTGTGTACATTCAAATATGCATCAGTGTGCGCTTGTGATGCCATGTTTGTGAATATATGTTGACGCATATGTCGCATAAAACAACATCATAAGTGTGAATACTTGACCTTACTCGCAAGTAAAAATACACGCGAATTAATCTCTCATCAGATTTTTTTTTTTTTTACTCGAAAAAGAAAAATAAATAAATAAAGAGGACGAAAATAGAAAATAAGTAGGGAAGAGAAGGAAAAAAAGAAAAAAAAAAAAACGATTAGAACATAAAACTCTAGTATAAAGAACGTGAACAGAAAAAAGACACAAAAAAGACAACTGCATTAAACCAAAAGAAAAATAAATGAACAGAACTAGACCAGATAAAAAAAAAAAAAAAAAAAAAAAACGATAACACGAAAAATTGTCAGTAAAAAGAAAATAAATAATAAAGAAATAAGAGCGATAAACACGAAAAATTGTCAGTAAAAAGAAAATAAATAATAAAGAAATAAGAGGATAAACACGAAAAAATTGTCCAGTAAGTAAAAAGAAAATAAATAATAAAGAAATAAGAGCGATAAACACGAAAAATTGTCAGTAAAAAGAAAATAAATAATAAAGAAATAAGAGCGATAAACACGAAACATTGTCAGTAAAAAGACGAAATTGGACGAAAGATCAAGCAATAAGCAGGAAGAGAAACCGACGTGAATAGACTGTTGAGACTGGCAGTCTCAAGAGGGAGAGAGGAGGAGGAGGTGTGGACAGGAGGAGGACGAGGACAGCGAGGTGGAAGGAGGTGCGGACGTTGGACAAGGCAGGAGGAGGGATGGAGCGGTGAAGGAGGTGTCGAGGTGGCAGGGGTTGGAAGGAGGAGGAGGAGGAGGAAAAGGAGGGGAGCGAGGACGTAGAGGGGGAGGTGGGGAGGGAGGAGGAGGCAAGAGGAGGGGGAGTAAAGTTGAGAAGGGTGGAGGTAGGAGAAGGAGAGACAGGGAGGAGCGAGGTGGAAGTAGAGGGGGAGGAGGGGGAGGGTGGACGTGGAAGAAATGGGGAGGGGGAGGTGGTAGATAGAGGGGGAGGAGGTGGAGTGAGAGAGAGGAGGAAGTGGAGCAGCAGGTGGAGGAGTGAGGTGGAGGGGAGGTGGAGGTGTGGAGGTGGTGAGGGGGGGGAAGTGGAAGCAGCTTGTGGAGGAGGAGGAGGAGGTAGAGTTGGAAGAAGGTGGAGGTGGAAGGGATTGGAGGTGGAGAGGAGGAGGAGGAGGAGGAGTGAGGGTGAGGATGAGTTGGAGGTGGAGAAGATTGAGGTGGAGGAGGAGGGAGTCAGCAAGAGATGATGGAAAGGGGACACGGAATAGAGGTAGAGGAGGAGAAGGAGATCGAAAGGAGGAATTGGGGGAGGAGGAGGAGAAGGAAGGGAAGACGAGGAGGAAAGAGGAGAAGAAGGAGGGACGAGGGAGAGGAGAAAGGGTAGGAAAAGGAGGGAAAGGAGGAGAAACAAGACTGTTGGCAGGATAAAAGAAGGAAATAGAAATAAGGAGGAGGAGAGAGGAGGAGGAGGGAGGAGGAGGAGGAGGAAGGGAGGGAGGAAACGAGGAGAAGAGGCAGATGGTCGAGATAAGTTCGCGATGAAGCTGCTGAATCCTGGTTCCTCTCCCTCTCCTCCCTCTCCTCCCCTCCCTCCTCCTCCCTCACCTCCTCGTCTCCCTCTCTTCCTCCTTCCCCTCCCCCCTCTCTCCCTCCTTCCCTCCTTCGGCCCCTTCCCTTCCCTCCCCCTCTCCATCCCCTCTCCTCCTCCTCCTTCTTCTTCTCTCTTCCTTCGCTCTCCTCTTCTTTATCTTCGGCTCATCTGTTCCTTATCTTCCATCTGCTGGGTTTCCTTTTCCTTCCCTCCTCCTCTAATTTCATTTTTTTTTTTTTTTTTTTTGTCTGTCTCCGTCTCTGTCTAATTATCCCTGTCTGCTGTTCGTGTTGTCATTCTCTCTCTCTCTCGTTCTCCCTTTCTCTCTCTCTCTGTCTCTTCCTTCTCTCTACTCTCTCTTTCTATCTCTTCTCAATCTCTATTTCTCTCTCTTCTCCTCTCTCTCTCCTCTCTCTCTCTCTCTCTCTCCTCCTCTCTCTCTCTCTCTCTCTCCTCTCGTCTCTCTTCTCTCTCTCTCTCTCTCAATCTATCTATTTATCTCTCTCCTCTCTCAATATATCTATTTATCTATCTATCTCTATCTCTCTCCCTCTCTCTCTCTCTCTCTTCCCTCTTATCTCTTCCCTCCTTCTTTCCCTCTCACTCCCCCCTCCCTCTCTCCACCCCCCTTCCTCCTTCCTCTTATCCCCCCCTTCTCTCTCCCACCCCCTCTCTCCCTCCTTCCCTCTTCCCTTCTTCCTTCCCTCTCATCCACCCTCTCTCCCTCGTCCTTAGTCCCTTCCGGTGGGCGTGTGGGCGTGGTCGACCGCCCTCACTCCGAGTTGGTCGATTAGGTTAGCTGAGTGAGGGGAATGAGGGAGGGAGGCAGGGAGGGAGGGCGGGAGGTTGGAAGGAGAGGGAGAGAGGGTGGGAGGAGAGGAGGAGAGGGGGAGAGGAGGGCTAGAGGATGGGAGGGAAGGGGGAGATGAAGGGAGGGAAAGAAAAGAGAGGAGAGGAGGGATGGAGAGGGAGAGGGAGGGAGAGGAAGATATGAAGAAGGAGGGACAGAGGATGGGAGGGAGAGGAAGAGAGGGAGAAGGAGGGATAGAATGAGAGAAGAGGTGAGAGGGAGGAAAGGGGGAGGGAAGGTGGAAGAGACGAGAAGGCGGATAGATGATAGGAGAGAGGGTTAGAAGGGAGAGAGGGAGAAGGAAGAGAAACAGAGGAAGGATGGAGAGAGAGAGAGAGAATTATTTCTTTTACCATCACCATTACTAATACCATCATTACCATCATCATTATCATTACTCTCATACAAACTCAACTCGCAACACAACAACAACAACAGTAACAACAAACAACAACAGCAGCCAGTAAATAACACCACACCACCACCAAAACAACAAAAACAAACAAAAGCAAAAAATGAAGCTCCTGCCACCCACACCAACGAACAACAATAAAAACAACAACAACAACTACAACTACAACAACAACAACAACAACAACAACAACAACAATAACAATAACAACAACAACAACAACAACAACAATAACAACAAACAACAGACAACAACAAACAAAATCAAGAAATGAAGCCCACGACCACCTACACCAGCGAACAAACAACAACAACAACACTACTACAACACAACTACACACAACAACAACTACTACAACAACAATACAAAAAACACAACAAAAAAACAAACAATAAACAGCACAACAACAACAACAACAACAACAACAACAACAACAACAACCAACAACAACAACAACAACAACAACAACCAACAACAATAACAACAACAACAACAACAAACAATCCAACACAACGACAAAACAACAAACAACAACAGCAGCTCCAGATAGAAAGCAAAGTTGAACATCTCAGTCTTATCTCCCGGCGTATCCTGTTCAAAGGGCAGGAATGTTGATGACCCTGAACACACTTGTACACGGCGTTTATCTATGAACAAATTATCCCAGTTTGACATCATTGTGGTAGGTTTGTTGTTGTTGTTGTTGTATTGTTGTCATGATTATTATTAACACCATTGTTATCATTGTTATCAGTATTGTTAACTTCTCTTATGATGAATAATTGTAATGATGATAATGATTGTAATAATGATAATGCTAATGACGACAAAAATGATCATAATAATGATAATGAAAAAATAATGATAATAATAACAATGATGATGATGATAACAGTAATTACAGAAATATCAATAATGACATTATCATAATTATCATTATCATCATTATTATCACTGTCATTATCATTGCTATTAGTAGTATTTCTAATAGTTTATCACATTTCACCATCATTAATATTATCATTATCATCCTTATTACTATCATCATTATTTTTATTGTTATCATTACCTCCAAGCGCCCGAATTAATTTTTGGATGTGCTACAGCGAAAGGTGTACAGTGTAAGTGAATGTACGAGTGAGTGACTGTACAGGTGAGAAGTGAGTAAGTGCACAGCGTAAGTTTACAAGTGAGAGAGTGCACACGCAGTGTGAGTGAATGTACACGTGACAAGTGAGTCGAGTGAGTGAATGTACATGGTGAGTGAGTGGCAAGTGAGTGAGTGCAGGTGAGTGAGGTGAACAGTGTGAGCACAGTGTGAGTGAGTGTACAAGTGAGTGGGTGTACAAATGAGTGAATGTACAAATAAGTGAGTGCACAGTGTGAGTGTACAGGTGAGTGGGTGTACAGGTGAGTGAATGTACAAATGAGTGAGTATACAAGTGAGTGAATGTACAAATGAGTGAGTGCACAGTGTGAGTGTACAGGTGAGTGAATGTACAAGTGAGTAAGTGTACACGTGAGTGAGTGTACAGGTAAGTGAATATACAAATGAGTGAGTGCACAGTGTGAGTGCAGAGGTGAGTGGGCGTAGAGTGCACTGTGTGAGTGAATGTACAGGTGAGTGAGTGTACAAGTGAGTGAGTGTACAAGCGAGTGGGTGTACACGCGAGTGAGTGCACAAGCGAGTGGGCGTGGAGTGCAGCGCCTGATTTCCGAGCCAGCTGTCGAGATAAAGATCCGGGGAATTTCATCACAACTGGATCTGCGGAGACGCTGCTCCTGGTCTTGGCTTTCTGCGCGCTCTCCTCTCTTCTTCTCTCTCTTCTTTTCTTTTTCTTATTATTCTCTCTCTTTTATTTTCTTCTTATTATTATTATTATTATTATTCTCTTCTCTATTTTTCTTCTCTTATTCTTATTCTTCTATTCTTCTCTTTTATCTATTTATTCTCTCTCTTTATTTTCTTATTATTATTATCATTATTCTCTCTCTTTATTTTCTCTTTTATTATTATTATTATCTCTCTCTCTTATTTCTTCTTCTTCTTCTTCCTCTTCTATTCTCTCTCTTTTCTTTTCTTTTCTTTCTTCTTCTTCTTATTCTCTCTTCTTCTTTTCTCTCTCTTTTTTCTTCTCTTCTTATTATTATTATTATTCTCTCTCTTTTATTTTCTTCTCTTCTTCTTCTCTTCTTATTTCTCTTTTTTCTTTTTTTTCTTCTTCTTTTTTTCTTTTTTCTTCTCTTTCTCTTCTTTTCTTTTCCTTTCTTCTGTTTTAGTTCTTGTTGTTGCTCGTTTGGGTTCCTGTTTTCACGATCAGATAAAGGGAAAGAGAGAACGGATGAGAGAGAGAGAGAGAGAGAGAGAGAGAGAGAGAGAGAGAGGGGGGGATAAAGGGATAGAGAAGAAGGGAGAGGGAAAGA
>NW_020869657.1:83267-90767 GCF_003789085.1 Penaeus vannamei | reverse complement strand
AAGAGAGATAGGTAGATAGAAAGAGATAGATAGATAGATATATACCATACATTACATACATACATATATATATATATATATATATATATATTATATATATAATATATATATATATATATATATATATACATACATACATACAACATATAAACACACGCAAGGCATATCAATCTGGCCGTCCCTCTCTCTCTGTGCATCAGATACCGCGTATTTTCGAGAGAGAAATCCCTCGTATTTTTGCCAATGGAATAAAGTTCGCGAGCGCCCCTTCTCCCTCTCTCCCTCTCCCTCTTCCCTCTCCCCTCCCCTTCTCCCTCGCCTCTGGTCCCGCCCCCACTCCGGTCTGTAATGCATTTTAAATTCAAGCGCTGTGGTGGCGGCCGTGTACTTTTGGATAGGGGTGTGAAAATACAGGAGTCACCGGGCGGGTGTCTGCTTTTGTTTGTGTGGGAGGGGTGGGGGAGGGAGGGAGGAGGGAGGGAGAAGGGAGGATAGGGGGAGGATAGAGAGGGAGGGAGGGAGGGAGAGAGACAGACAGAGAGATAGAGAGACAAAGGTAGAGATAGAGAGAGAAAACATAGAGAGAAAGAGAGAGACAGAGACAGACATAAAGAGAGAGAAAGAGAGAAACAGAAAGAGAGAGAGAGAGAGTAAGAGATAAAGAGAGAGGCAGAGACAGAAACAGACATAAAGAGAAAGAAAGACAGAAAGAGAGAAACAGAAAGTGAGAGAAAGAGAGAGACAAACAGCCATAAAGAGAGAGACACAAAAAGATAGAAACAGAAAGAGAGAGAGAGAGAAAAGAGAGAAGAGACAGAGACAGACATAAAGAGAGAGAAAGACAGAGAAAGCGAGAGTGACAAACACAGCCACAAAGAGAGAGAAAGACAGAGAAAGATAGAAACAAAAAGAAAGAGAGAGAGAGAAAAAAAAAGAACGAAAGAATTATAAAGACAGAGAAGAATAGAAACAGAATAGAAGAGAGAAAGAACGAAAGAACGAAGAAATAAAAATGCACGTTAAAGCAGAGAGAACGCTCAGCCACATCCACAATCTGCGAACTCCATCTATATGCACTTCAACACACGCAAAAAAAAGGGAAGAAAATTATAGCCGCGATTCCTATAATTTGGTTAACTTTAAGCGTAAGACAAGTAGCAGATTTAAATGACCCTGGATTTTTTTTTCTTTCTTTTATTCCTCTCTGATTTATTCTATTTTCATTCGCTTTTTTTTTTTTTTGGTCCTTCTTGTTTTTTGTTTTGTTTTACGATTTTTTTTCTGATTTTTATTTTCATTTTCTTACCTCTCTGCTATGTCTTTTTCTTTTTTTTCTTCTTTTTCTTTTTTTTTTTTTTTTTTTACTTATTTTCCTTTTTTTCTTAGCAGGAAAACAGTTACTCGTCCTTCTGTCGTGAAGTCTATCATTTATCGATAGTTTAAGGGGCTAAGAATAAGAAACGACGACGATAAAGACGGTGCTAAGGAAATTACGATAATTAGAGAGACAGAGAAAAAGGAGAAGAAATACGATAATTAGAGAGAGAGAGAAGAAGGAGAAGAAAAAGATCTAGAATGTTCTGCAACCTCAGTGCGTGGCGTCTGGAATGCCGCTACGTAACTCAAATATTAAGACAAATATTTCTCTTTTTGTTTTTATTTTTTTCTTCTTTACTCGATCTCCTTCTGTTTATTATTCCCTGACCTTATTCTTTCTGTTTGACATTTAACTTCAGCATTCATTACCGCTCTGTGAATGGGAGGAGGAGGAGGAAGGGAGGAGGGGAGGGGGGGGAGGAGGGAGGGAAGAGGGAGGGGGGAGATGGAGCAGGAGGGAGAGGAGAGGATTTGGGGAGGAAGTGGGAGGAAGGAAGGGGAGAGGAGGGAGTTGGGGAGGAAGGGAGGAAGTGGTGAAGAAGGAGGAGCGAGGAGAAGTGGGAGCTGGAGGAAGAGGAAGAGGAAGGGGAGGGGGGGGAGAAGGAGGAGGAAGGAGGAGGGAAGTGGGAGGAGGGAGGAGGAGGAAGGAGGAGGGGGAGAAGGAGGAGGAAAAGGAGGAGCGGATTGGGGAGGAAGCGGGAGGATGGGGAGGGGAGAGGGAGGGGGGTAGAGAGGAGGAGGGGGGTAGGAGGAGGAGGAAGAGAAGGAGGGATTTGGGGAGGAAGTGGGAGGATGGGAGGGGAGAGGGGAGGGGGGTAGAAGGAGGAGCGAGAGAAGGGGGGTGGAGTGGGAGGAGAAGAGGAGGGGAGAGAGAAGGAGGAGGAGGAGAGGAGGGAGAGAAGGAGAGGAGGAAGAGGAGGGGGAGAAGGAGGAGGAGAGAAGGAGGCGAAGGGAGAAGGAGGAGGAGGAAGAAAGAGGAGAGAAGGAGAGAGGAGGAGGAGTAAGGAGAGGAGGGAGAAGAGGAAGCGGGAGCGGAGGTAGGAGGAGGAGGAAGAAAGGAGGGATTTGGGGGGAAGTGGGAGGAAGGGGAGGGAGAGGGGAGAGGAGGGGGGGTAGAAGGGAGGACGGGGAGAAGGAGGAGGAGGAAAAGGGGGGTGGAGGGGGAGGAGGAGGAGGAGGGGGAAGTGGGAGGAAAAGAGGAGAGGGGGGTAGAAGGAGAGCGGGGGAGAGAAGGAGGAGGAGGGAAGAAGAGGAGGGGAGTGTGCAGGAGAGGAAGTGGGAGGGAGGGGAGGGAGAGAGAGAGGGGAAGGGGTAGAAGGGGGGAGGAGGAAAAAGGAGGGAGTTGGGGAAGAAGGGGAGGAGGAGAAAGAGGAGGGGGCTGGAAGGAGGAGGAGGAAGAGGGAAGGAGTTGGGGGAGGAAGAAGAGAAAGAGGAAGAAGAGGGGAGAGGGGGAAAGAGGAAGGGGAAGCATGAGAAAGAAGAGGGGGAGGAGAAGAGAAAGGGGAGGTGCAGGAGGAGAAGAGGAGGGAAGAGGGGGAAGAGGAAGGAAGGGGAGGAATAGATGGGAAGAGAAGAGGAAGAGAGGTAGTAGGAAGTAGAAAAGATGGAAGAAAGGTGGGGGGAAATAGGGAGGGCGAAGATAGGACGAGAAGAGAAGGTAAAGAGGAGGAGAAAAAGGAAGGAAGAGGAGTGTATTAAAAGGAAAAAGAGGGAGTGACGTAGATGAAAGGGAGGAACGGAAAAAGAAGGGAGAGAGAGGAGCAGGAGGAGGAGGGAAAGGCAGGAGGAGATAAAGAGATAAAGAGACGGAGGAGTTAGGAGGGAAACAGGACGAAGAGGGAGGGCGAGCAGAGGAGTAGAAGGATAGAAAAGAAAGGAGTGAGGAGCAGAGAGTGGAGTAAAAGGAGGAAAGAAGAAGAAAGACAGGGAGGGAAGGTAGGAGGAAGAGGCGAAGAGCAGAGAGGAGGAAGTAGGAAGACGAGGGGAGAAGAGAGAAAACACGAGGGAGAGTAGAAGAAGAGGAGGAGCAGAAGAGAGAGAGAGGAGAGAGGAAGAGAAAAGGAGATAGAGAGGGGAAAAAAAAGGGAGCAGAGAGAGGGTAGGAGAGAGAGAGGAGTAGAAGTAGGAGGAAGAGAGGAGGAGAGCAGAGAGAGAGGAGGAGGAGGTAGGAAAGGTAGGAGAGGAGTAGCGTTGAGAGAGAGGGAGGAGGAACGAGGAGGGAGGCATAGGCGAAGTAGGAGAGAGGAGGGAGGAGTAGGCGCTAGGGAGCAGAGGGGAGAGAGAGAAAGCAGATGAGATAGGGAGTAGAGAGGAGGAAGAGAGGAGGGGTGAAGGAGAGACGAGTAGGGAGGAGGAGGAGGAGTGAGGCAGGGAAGGAGGAGGCGGAGAGCGAGAATGTATATATATGACAAGCGTGCGCGGTTCTTGCTCGAGCAGACTCAGGTGCTCGGACAGGTCCCGGACCAGCTGTTCTCCCTCTCCACGTGGGTCGACCTAGCTCAGCACTCTCGCCATGTCCGCCGCCTTGTCGATCTGTACTGGGCGATTTTGTGGGGGTTTCGGGTGGGGTTTAGTGTGCGACGTTGTTGGTGGCGGGTTTTGGAGGTGGGGGTTATAGTAGCGTGTGGGTGGCGGGTTTTGGGGGGTGGGGTTTTAGTGCGTGTTGGTGGCGGGGTTTTGGGTGGGTTTACGTGTGCGTCTGGTGGCGGGTTTTGGGGTGGGGGTTTAGTGCGTCTGGTGGCGGGGTTGGGTGGGGTTTAGTGCGACGGTGAGGTGGGGGGTTTGTGTTGGTTGGGTTTTGAGTGGACGTGTGGTGGTGGGGATTTTGGGTGGGGTGTTTAGTGCGTGTGGTGCGGCGGTTTTGGGTGGGTTTAGTGCGTGTGGTGGCGGGGTTGGGTGGGGTTTAGTGCGTGTGGTGGCGGGGAGACGAATTTGGGATAGGGGTTTAGTGTGCGTTCTTGGTGCGGGGTTTGGGTGGGGTGAAGAGGTTTAGTGCGGTATTTGGTGGCGAAGGGCGGTTTATTGGGTGGCTGGAAGGGTTTTAGTTGCGTGTGGTGGCGGGCGGGTTGTAGGGTGGGTTTTAGTGTGCGTGTTGAGGTGGCGGGGTTTTTGGGTTGGGGGTTGGTTAGGGCGCTGGCGGTTATGGTTGTGGGTGGGGTTTTAGTGTGCGTTCTGGTGGCGGCCGCTTTTGGTGGGGTTTAGTGTGACGTGTTGGTGGCGGAGTTTTGGGCGGGGTTTAGTGCGGGGTTGGGTGGGCTTTAGTACGTTTCGGTGGTGGGGTTTTGGGTGGGGTTTAGTAGGTCGTGGTGTTTGGTGATAGAGGTGGGCGCGGGACGTTTTGGGGTGTGGGTTTGTGAGTGCGTGCTGGTGGCGGGGTTTTGGGTGGGGTTTAGTTGCGAGTTGCGTGCTGTGGGTTGGGGTTTTAGGGTCTGGCGTGCGGTTTAGTGCGGGCGTTCTTGGTGGGGTTAAATAGTGCGTTGTTGGTTTTGGATGGGGTGTGGTGGCGGACGGTTTGGGTGGCGGTTTAGTGCGGTGTGGTGGCCGGGGTTTGGGTGGGGTTTAGTTGTTGCGTGGGGGTAGGCGGGTTTTGGGTGGGGTTTTTAGTGCGTGTGGTGGCGGGGTTTTGGGTGGGGGTTAGTGTGCGTGTGGTGGCGCGGGGAGTTTGGTTGGGTGGGGGGTTTAGTGGAGGCGTGTGGTGTGAGCGGGTTTTATGGTGGGGTTTAGTGCGTGTGGTGGCGGGGTTTGGGGTGGGTTAGTGTGCGTGTCTGGATGGCGGGAGTTTGTGGGTGCGGGGTTTATGTGCGTCTGGTGGGGGGTTGTTGGAGGTGGGGTTTAGTGTGCGTAGGTGGTTTAGGCGGGTGGTGGCTGAGGAGGAGTCGGGGTGGGCGTAGTGGTCGGGTGGGTGGGGTTTTTAGTGGGGAGAATGGGGTGGGTTTTTTGGGTGGGCGGTTTAGTGCGTCTGGTGGCGGGGTTTGCGGCGTGGGGTTTAGCTTGCGATGTGGTGAGGCGGGAGTTTCGGGTGGGTTTAGTGCGATCTGGTGGCGGGGTTTTGAGGTGGGGTTTAGTGCTGTCTGGTGCGGAGGTTTGGGCGGAGCGTGTGGTGGCTCGTCTGGTTTGCAGTTTTTGAAGGGTTGTTAATGACGATGGGGGTATGCTAGGAACGCTATGTATGCATTTTTAGTTACACACAAACGCGCGCACACACACACACACATATTGTAAACGTTGTTTGTGTGTGTGTGTGTGTGTGTGTGTGTGTGTGTGTGTGTGTGTGTGTGTGTGTGTGTGTGTGTGTGTGTGTGTATGTGTAGTAATATATATATATATATATATATATATATATATATATATATATATAATATATATATATATATATATATATATTTGTCTGTGTGTGTGGGTGTAGTTACACAAGTGTACTGATTAAAAAGCAAAAAGAAAAAGCGAAATTGTGTGATAGGCCCTACACAATGCGAGTATATATTTGTTTCCTGTCATCCAAAAATACGCTTGATTATCAGCAGCCAATAGAATAAAAAAAAATGCAAGAATAACAACACAAGATCAAGAACGATACGAAGAAACAATATAGGATAATTAACAAAGCCATAACAAATAACAGGGATAATAATAACCAACAACAAAAACAAAACTTACAAACAAGATTAACAACAAAAATAACAAAATAATTCCACCAAGAACAGACAACGATCATCAGCAATAACACAACAAGAACAAAGCCAAAAATAACAAAAGCAGAAACAAGAAATAACATAAACAACTGAGAAACAGCTTCATTGCCCCTGTGGTGCCAGACGCTTAACAAATGCCTTCAATATTGAAAGTCTAACTGTATTCAGGAATATTTCTATTCGCAAAAAAATGAACCTTGGTTGGCACTGATCAGTAGACAGGGATACGTACATGCACAAACATTCACACACATACCTATATATATACATACATACATACATACATATACATATATATATATATATATATTATATATATAATATATATATATGTATATATATATGTATATATATATATATATATATATATATAGTATGTATATATATCATGGTATATATATATATATATATATATATATATATTATATATTGTGTGTGTGTTTGTGTGTATGCGTGTGTATGTGTGTGTGTGCGTGGTTTTGTGTGTGTGTGTGTTCGTGAGTGTGAGAGGAGAGAGAGAGAGAGAGAGAGAGAGAGAGAGAGAGAGAGAGAGAGAGAGAGAGAGAGAGAGGAGAGAGAGAGAGAGAGAGAGAGGAGAGAGAGAGAGAGAGAGAGAGAGAAGAGAGATAGAGAGAGGATGAGAGAAGGGGAGGAGAGAAATTAGAACAACCGATCTCGAACTCACAAGAGACAGCAATAAGTACATAAATAAACTAGCTCCAAGGAGACATATATAGACCCTCTCTTTCTCTATCATCCTGAACCACTTTATCACCCTAAGAACTGACTCTTATATTGCACAAATAATCTCCCCTTGGATTGCACTCGCAATGTACTATCCTTCTGCTCTCGTAATTTTCCGCTGTATTACACAATTAATGTACTATTGCCTGCCACGAGTAATCCCTCCTCCCACTACAAAAGGTAATAGACAAGTAACGTATAACGGAATTACGTAAGGCGTAATAACGTGCAAAGCCCCTTGATAAGACGAGCGGTGAAACCCGAAGGAAGATTAGGTAGAGCGGCCATTGAGGGAGATTATGACGGGCGGCGCGAGGGTGAGGGCGGGAGGGGCGTCCTCGATTGTAGGCCTCTCTCCCTTTCGTTTTTGTGCGTTTTCATTTATCGTGGTTTCGTTTTTTGTGTATTTTCTGGTTATCGCGGGTTTTTTATTAGTATCTGTTTATTAGGATTTGTTGTTTTTGTTTTTTTTGTATTTTTTATTTCGTCTTTTTTTTCGCTTTTTTGTGTATTTCTGGTTATCGCGGTTTTTTTTATTAGTATCTGTTTATTAGGATTTCGTTTTTTTGTGCATTTTTATTTGTCGGGTTTTCGCTTTTTTGTGTGTTTTTGTTTATAGCCTTTTTGTTTTCGTGTTTTTCTATTTATCTCTTTTTCGTTTTTAAGTATTTTTAGTTATCGGCTTTTC
>NW_020869657.1:62252-64752 GCF_003789085.1 Penaeus vannamei | reverse complement strand
TCTCCCTCTCCTCTGTCTCTCCCCTTTCTCTCTCTCTCTCTCTCTCTCTCTATCTATCCATCTATCATCTCTCCCCTCTCTGTCTTATCTCTGCGTGTCTGCTGTCTGTCTGTCTACTCCCTTTTCTCTCTCGTCTCATCTCATCATCTCTCTCCTCGCGGGTTTTCTGCTCTCTCTCTCTCTCCACCTCTCTTCTCCTTCTCGTCTGTCACTAAACTCTTCGCCGTCTCGGTCATGCTCTCTCTCTCCCCCTCTCTCTGCCTCTATTCTACTTACTCTATATCATCTCGCGTCTTTCTGGTCTGCTGTGTTGCTGTCGTCCCGATTCTGTCCTCTGTCGTCTGGTCTGTCTGTCTGTCTGTCTGTCTGTCTTGGTCGTCTGTCTGTTCTCCTGCTCCTCTCTCTTCTCTCTCTTTTTCTCTTTCTCTCTCTCTCTTAACTCTTCTCTCCTCTCTCTCTATCTCCTCTTCATCTCTCTCTCTCCATCTCTCTCTCTCTCGATCTCTCGTCTCTCCTCTCGTCTCGTCTTTCTCCTCTCCTCACCCTTTCTTACCCATTCTATTCACTCTGTCTCTGCCTCTTCACCTCTTCTCCTGCCGCCAGGCATCGAACAAGTGCAAAGACCTCGAGGAAATCATTTATGACAGTCATGAGTTAGCAGAGGTGCCTCCCTCCTTGGCACTCCTGGCACCCGTCTGTGGCACCCACCTTGATTATGGGGATCTAACGACCCTGTGAGAATTTTTTTTTCAGAATTTTCATATATTTTTGTCTCTTTTCACGAAGGGGGAGGGGGGGGAGGTAAGTGGGAGTGGGTTGGGTAATGATTGGTAATTATCATTATTATTGTTATTATTATTGTTTTTCTTTTTATTATTGTTACTTAATGTTATAATATCGTTATTGTTAATATTATATTTAACTATGTTTTTACTATTGTTTTCATTCTGGTTTTATATTGTTTATTGTAATTACCATTATCATTGTTTAATGGTTTTGTTTATTTCTATTTTTCTAACTTTCTCATTATTGTCAATTATCACTAATCATTATTGCTATCAATCAATTTAGCGTTCAATCATATTATTTGTTATTATTATTTATTATTATTATTATTATCATTAATATTATTATTACTATTATTATTATTATCATTATCATTATTGTTATCATTATTTATTATTATTGTCATGAATTACTTGCGTCTTATCATTACCATTATCTTTATCATTATTATATTGTTATTTATTATCATTATCATCATCATAATTATTATTATTGTTACCATTATTATTATTATTATTATTGTTATTATTATTAATATATTATCATTATATATTGTTGTTGTTGTTGTGTTGTTGTTATCATTATTATTACTATTATCATTAATATCATTATTATATCATCATCATTATCATATCATCATTATTTCATTATCATAATTCTTATCATTATCATTATCATTATTACTATCATCATCATTATTATCATTATCATTTCTTTTCTTCTTTTTCGTCTTAGTGTTGCCATTTATTATCATTATAATATTTTTCTTATTTACTATAATCATTATCATTATTATTGCCATCATCATATATATATTGTTCCTAACAATATCACTATTTTTATTTTTATTTTTATCTCCATTATGTATTTTAATGTTTTTGTCATCATTATGATACTAGTACTGATTATTTATCATGGTTATCATATTATTGATATCATCACTATTATCATTACTATTGATATCATCACTATTATCATCATTATCGTTATTAGCATCCTTATCATTTTTGTTGTAACGTTACTTTTATCTTTATTTCAATCATTATCGTTATCATGTTATCCTTATCATCACCATTATCTATTCATTTATTCGCATTTAGATAGACTGGTGGATAGATAGATAGATAAATTATCTGTCCATACTGATATATAACATCCACACACATAAAACTTTAAGAGGAAAATGTAACCTTGATAAAAATAAAGAAAAAAGAATAGATAGATAAAAAGGTACATGTATGAATATCCATTGGCAGTAGATAGATGAATGGATAAGTAAATGATGAAATGAATGATAGATAGATGGATAAAAAAATAAAAAGAGACCTAAATAGCTAAAGAAAGAAAGAAAGAAAAGAATAGTAAAACTAATATCAGATACATGCATAAACAGACGAACAAGAAAACAAACAATGCAATAAGAAAAAAAAACAAGAATAAGAACAAGAACAAACACACAACAAAGGAAACGAACGATTAAACAAGAAACAAACAACCAAACAAAGAAAGAAAACAAACGAATAAAAACCTTTATATCCGCAGGCATTTCGTAACAAAATAGCCGTCACTGGAATGCCTGCGTCACGTAAAGGTCGCTTTTACTATGGAATCAACCCGTGAAAGAACACATAACGGAGAGAGAGATTTACGAGAAGCGAAACAAATGAGGAAAAGGGACGGGGGAGAAGGGAGGGTGGGGAGGGGGGGGGGAAGT
>NW_020869657.1:55000-57490 GCF_003789085.1 Penaeus vannamei | reverse complement strand
CCTCCCTCTCGCCCTCTTTTCCTCTCCTCCTTCCTTCCTCTTCCCCTACGCGGCGCCGCCTCTTGCCGGTGGCCCTGCATTTCGGGCGCCGAGGCCTTGGTGCTTTTCTGCGCACCTCCCCCCTCCTCCTCCTCCCCCCATCCGCCTCCTCTCCGTCCTGCCTTCTCGTAGCTCATACTGACAACTCCAACACCACACACCCAGCCACCACACACCCACACCCCACCCCAGCAACCCATACCACAAACCAATTAACAACCCCCCCAACTAGCCCACACCCCGTTCCACTCCGCCCTACCTCACTCCCTCGCCTCCTCCTGTACGTCAACTGCTCGGCCCTTCCCGCCTTTCTTTTTATTCTTCTTCCTCCTGCCTGCTCCCTCACCTCTCTCTACTGTCCTCCCTCTATCTACTTCAATCCCTATCCATTATATCTCACCTCCACAATACTCTCTCTCTCTCTTTCTTCTCTCATCTCTCTCTCTCTCTCCTCTCGTCCCTCTCTCTCTCTCTCTCTCTCTCTCTTTCTCTCTTCTCTCTCTCTATCTCTTCTCTCTCTCTCTATCTCTCTACTCTCTATCTATCTCTCTCGCTATTTTTTTTTCTTGTTTTTCCCCCGAATGTCCTTGAATAGTGTTCATCATTCCCGTCTACGACAACCTTTGAATATGGCACATGACGTAGATTTATGGCCGCTCTGATTCCCGGATGAGGCCCGCTGAGGAGGCCGCGGAAGGGGTTCTGATCCGCTAAACACGTTTTCCTGCGACGCTCATCCTCTGTGTTGCGTTCAGGTTTCTTCCATTTATACTCGAGATGGGATATATAGGACGAGACTCGCGCGACACATTTCTTGGACCCGCGATCGTAAACGGGGCTGGATGGCGGGGAATTTCGTCTTTTCATGAAGGAGATTTATTTCACAACATCACCTTTCTGTGAGTGCATGATGGTCTCTCTCTCTTTCTTCTCTCTCTCTTCTCTCTTTCTCTTCCATTTCTCACTTCCAATTTTCTTCTCCTAATCCCCTTCTTCCTCCCTTGTCTTCCTCTTTCTCTTTTTCATACTTATGTATTATATATAATATATATATATATATATATAATATATATATATATATATATATATATATAATATATATATACTATGGACAAGCTCTGAAATACACAGGAAGACAGCTCTAGTTTGGAGAAATAAACTCTTTTACTTTTTGTTAATGAATTCTCAGTGACTACGGCCATTCACAACTTTTTCCGCGAGCGAACTTTGCCAACAGTCCCGCCCGCTAAGCTATGCATCACTCGACCAGCAGCTCGGGGTGTAGAGAGAGAACGAACGCAAGGCAATATTGTGTAGCCTGTGTTGGTGGCTGTTTGAAGGGGAGAGCCACAACACAGGGCTATCTTCATCTTATTCTATGCTTGTATCCCCGGTCATCAAGTATATTTTCTTTGTTTTCTTTGGTGTCTTCTTTGGGTACGCTCGTATCCCCACTCAACGCCTCGTGCTCTCACGAATAATTCATGCACTAACTATGCTTCAATAATTCTTTTTTTTCCGCGGTCGACATCTTATTAATGCTTTTAAAAACCTCGACGTTGTATTATAACCGTAATTCACGCAGGAGGAGAAAGAGGGGGAGGGGAGAGGGGGGCGGAACACCACCATGCAGCTGTGCCACGTCTATGAATGCACTTCGGATGCGGTGTTGCCACACAGACAAGCTCTGGCGTGGTGGTTTTAGATACTGCTATGTATGCAAAGTGATTCTAGCACTGGAATACATTACAGCCGAGGTTACAGTGACGACAGTGGCCAGGGTGTGGCTTGAGACCTGAACAAAAGGAGACTGCAACTTCACGGCAGTTCCTCGGAAGGAAAATCTGTCCTCCGTTGTAAAAATCGGAAGTGAAACGTTCGGATGGCTGCACCTGGCGAGAACTTTTGCCGTAAAACTTGCACAGCTAACACGCACCCCCAAAAAAATGCATGGCGCGTACCTAATTGCCTTCTTGCCAGGATAAGAATACAGTATATAAACACCATCGCGAACCTAGCTCCATGCTGGCAATGTTAAGAGCAAGTCATTACCCTTGAGATACATTCGAACGTGAGTATCGCCGAGTGAGAGCAATGAAATCGTTTTCTGTTGCAGTTGTAATTTTAGCAGTTGACATTAAAGGACAAAATATGTATCTAAGCACAAGTTAGACCTCCTATTAAAGGAAACGGAATAAAAAAAAAAGTATAAAAGTAATAACAGCGTTGCCAAAAAGGAGAAAAAGAAACCGCGTTAAGAGACGTTTCCGCCGTAATATCAAGTCGTAAAGCAATTTAAGAGAAAATGTAACGAGATGCGATGGAAATATGTAAAATACTGAAAAGGTGTGTTTGCGGGACGGGAATATGTGTGTGTATGCGTGTGTGTGTATGTGTGTGTGTGTGTGTGTGTGTGTGTGTATGGTGTGTGTTGTGTGTGTATGTGTGTGT
>NW_020869657.1:45000-50000 GCF_003789085.1 Penaeus vannamei | reverse complement strand
ATTATTTTAAATATATATAATATATCATTAATTTATTAATTTATATATTATTATATTATTACATATTATAATTAATTTATATTTATTATATATATATATAATATATTATATTATTATTTATATTTTTTATATATTATAATATATTATTATATATCATTTTTATTAATGTTATTAATCATTTACATACACATACACAAAGTAAGTACACATATACGTTTAAATTACATCTTGTCCTATCACAATGATATCTCTCCACTAAAATATCGTCTGCTGCTGGATGATCATTTCGATCTAGCCGCTCCCTTGTATCCTGCCTGCAGAAGGTCTCCCTTACTTCCCCTTCCTATTCCTACTCCCTCCCCTCCCCTTCATCCCAATTCACTCCCTTGATATTTCCTTTATATCATCCTCGGTTAATCTAATAGGCGATACAGTACTGGAAGTAATCAAGTACATCGAAGCTCATTTCCATTGCTAAGCATGATGCTCCTCCTCTGGATCGTGAGAATTCGTGGTAATGCAACATGGAACTGATTATAATGGTGCGTGGGAGGGTCGCGGGCGACCTTCCGGCCCGCGCCCCGGGCCTCTTCTCTCCCTTCTCTACCTTCTCCTTTTCTTATCTCGCTTATGGATCTCCGTATCCGTGAGGCGACACAGAGGACGAGAAGATGTTAAAGAGTGACTAAGAACCTGTAAGCGTAAACAAGAATACATGCACACACGCAGGGATATATATATTATCTATATATATATATTATAATATATATTTATTTTATATTATATTATATATTTAATATTTATTATTATATTTTTATTTTATTTTAATCTATTATCTATCTATATATATACTGATTTTCATATCTCGTTATGCCTCCAACAGATCATCTAAGTACGCCACACGTCTTATAGTTCGTTATCGATATATTAGTAAGATAATTGTCTGAATTTATAGTGCAGTGAACATACATATAAATAAACAATTTAAAGATGTATATAACAACTAGCACTTTCTGTCACATCTGGAAAATGTAACTATAAATGCTATAAATGATAATGCTAATAGTTACCTATGTTTTTTATATTTTTTTGTATATTTTTATCTTTTTTTTTTATTTTTTTTTTTTTTTTTGTTTTTTTTTTTTTGTTGTGTTTTGTTTTTTTGTTTTTTTTTTTTTTTTTTGTATTTTATTTTTTATTTTTTTTTTTGTTTTGTTGTTTGTTGTTTATTATTTTTTTTTTTTTTTTTTTTTTTTTTTTTTTTTTTTTTTTTTATGTTTTTTTTTTATTTTAGCGTTCGTTATTTGTGTCTGGAAGAGATAAAGTATATATATCCTTTTTCAAGTTCATAATGAACATCAGGTATACCACTTAACTTCTGAAACGCATCTATCAAAGCGACAGTGAAGTGAAGCAGCAATATCAAGCCAACAAAACAATACTTTTATCAAATGAATGAGATAAGAATTCAAAGGAACATAATCTGTTGTATAATTACATATAATTGTAGAAGAACGTTCACTTCACACCCGAAGTATAAAAAAAAAAAAAATCTAAAACGTTTTACATGTTTCAAAAGGGATCTCCACAGACAAGCATCTTATGTAACAGCGTCCATCCGCCCACGACCGAACACACGTCAAGAACAACAGCAAGAAGCTAAAACAAGTCTGGGAGTGACCGAACACATGTGGCAGTGTTTCGGAGTGACACAAGAGAGGGAGAACGAGGGAGGGGAGGAGAGAAGGGGAGAGGGGAGAAGGGAGGGGGGAAGGGGAACAGTGGGTGTCAGATCATGTCGTTCAGGGAATGCCACCTCACTCCCGGAGTAGAGAGTGCCAAGATGTGTCACTTTTTGGGGCCCTGCTCTCGAAAATGGTGAATGGAAAGGGATAACATTTTTATTTCTTTTTCATCTTTTTTTATCTTTTTTGAGGAAAGTAAGAGCTAGCAGATTGTGTGTTTAGAGGGAATATATATACATCGCCCCGTGGGAGAGCCACAGGGGGGGGGGAATCCCACTTGGGAAAATAAGACGAAACGAAATCTTCTGGAAAGCTCCGGGAGGTTTGGATTGGACACGGCCGACAGTTGTCCTCCACTTCAGCCATTACTTGCAGACAATAGTTTCTTCCTACCTCCTGCGCCCCGCCCCCCCCGCCCCCCCCCCACCTCCTCCCCGCCCTACTGTTGCCCCTCCTCCCCCCTTCTCTCCCCTCATGCCTCTCCCTCTCCTCCCTCTTCCTCTCCTCTCTCCCCCTCTCCTGCCCTCCCCTCTTTTCTAGTCCTTCTCCTGCCCTATCCACTCCTCCGACTGTCCTTCCCCTCCCGTTCCTGCCTCTCCCTTCCCTCTCCCGTCCTTCCCTTCTTCTACTACCTTCCCTTCTCCCCCCCCCCCTCTTCTTCTCCTGCTCCTCCTTCCGATTCCCTCTTCCCCTGCGTCCTCTGTCCCGCCTCTACTTCTCTTCCTCACGCACCTCTTTTTCCTCCTGCTCCTCTGTTCCTCTTGCCCATTCCCTCCTTCTCCTCCTCCTCTTTCTCTTCCTATTCCCCCTTCTTCCACTCATCATCTTCATATATGTATGTGTGTGTATGATTATAAATACATAAATATGTGTGTGTGTTTGTATTATATATATATATATATATATATAATATATATATATATATATATATATATATATATATATATATATATATATATATATATGTATATATATTTATGTGTGTGGGTATATAAGCAAGTGTGTGTGTGTGTGTGGGCGTGTGTCCGTCCGTGTGTGTGTGTACCGCCTCCTTCTCCACCCTCTTCCTCCCCACCTTCTTCCTCTCCTCCTTCATTCATTCCTGTCTCGCCTCCCCCCCCTTTACCTCCCGCCCTCACTCGCCTTTGTCGTTTGTCCTCTTCTTGCCCCGTCACAGCCCTTTGCGAGGAGGAGAGTGAGGCGAGTGAGGAGGACAAGGAGGAGAAGAAGCTAAAAATAAAGGGCGAATGAGGCTTCAGAAAGAAAGAACAAAAGATGTGTATAAGACGTAGACGTAGATGTATAAACAAATACCTAAATAAATTGAAATGTGTGCAGATTTACGTACATATACTACATCCACACACACACACACAATATATATATATATATAAGTGTGTGTGTGTGTGTGTGTGTGTGTATGCATATATATATATATATATATATATATATATATATATATATATATATATATATAGATATAGAGAGAGATAGATAGGAGAGAGAGATGAGAGAGAGAGAGAGAGAGAGATTAGATAGATAGATAGATATATAGATATATAGAATATATACACACATTTATACGTGTGTGTGTGTGTGCGTGCGCATGGGGGTGAGGCGAGGGAGGCGGGGGGGGGGGGGAGGCCTATCCAGCGGCACATGACAAAGTGCCCGGATGAAGCAGCGACTGGCACGCCGCCTGTCGAATACCGCGCCGTGCCATCCGTACCCGCATCCGGCCCGTGATTCGCGTTCCGGCTCCTGTTACCCGGCCATCCGCGGCCGCAGTACATCGCTCATTCCGCATATTCATCCCGGTCATGTTGGAGAGCGGCTGCCGTATGCATGCGGATATCACCCCGAGGCTAATAGATGGTAAATTATGGAATTTCAATCATTGAATTTATCAAGCGCCGTCACCATCATCGTTATTATTATCACCATGGGAATATTTAATCGTTACTGTCATCCTCATCATATTTATCATTATCAATATATTCATTATCATATATTATCAACATATTCATCATCAACATAATCATTATTATCAACATAACTATCATCATAATCATCATCATTGTCGTTATCATAACCCAGCCATCATGGTAATGGTAATTTTCCTTACCATCACCATCATCATCATTCTAAGCCAAATTATGATCATGATCGAGTTACAGACCGGAAACAATTTTGCAGTTGGCTCCCAAATCAGCTGAAATTGCTAGATAAAGTGGTTTACTAAATTAGGTTTCATTTGTGAAATACATCGGTGTGTTTAATCTCGTTTTCAATTTGAAAAAAAAAAAAAGTGTTCGCACGTGTGTAAGAAGGGAGGGGAATATGAATATATATATATATATATATATATATATATATATATATATATATATATATATATATATATATATATATTATATATATATATATATATACACAACACACACAAATACACACACACACACACACACACACACACACACACACACACACACACACACACACACACACACACACACACACACACACACACATATATATATATATATATATATATATATATATATATATATATATATATATATATATATATATATATTATAATATGAATGGAAAAACTCTGCATGTTGATCTTGCTTCCTCTCCGCCTCCTCCAGCTCCGCCTCCTCTTCTCGCTCCTTCTGTCGTCCGAGCGCCTGCTCCCGCCCTCTCTGGCGCCCTCTGGTCCTCCTCTCTCCTGTCTCAGCCTCTGCTTCTCGGCCTCCGAGGACGACGAGCGCTGCTCCTTCAGCTGGCCAAGCAGCTGCTGTTGTCAGCCGGGGCCCGCGCCGGTCTTGGCTTCCAGCCGTTGGTCCGCCACTCGCGAGGACGACTCTCCAGGAGCTGGTCTCACGGGTCCTGGACCGGCCACCGCGGGCCCTTCCTCAGGTGGGACTTGCTTTCCGGGAGGAAGGCCCTCTCTGTGCGCTCGTAGACCACCTTCAGGTGGCGAAGCGGTTCTGGGACCGCCTGTTGGCCACGGCGAAGCTCTTGTCGAACCTCGCACGAGGCCCGCGTGCCCACGGCCGGGGGGTAACCTCGGGTCACCGCAAAGCTGTCCGTGGCGCCCTCGCAGGACTGCGCCTCTTGCACGGACGCAGCGACGGCGCCGACCGTCCTTTCCGCACAGGCTCAGCCTTCTCCTCGCTGCCGCGGTCTCCTCCGAGTCCCAGGCGAGGGCGGGATCCTTCCGGCCGGGCGTCGCAAGGACCTCGAGGA
>NW_020869657.1:22500-25000 GCF_003789085.1 Penaeus vannamei | reverse complement strand
AAAAGAAAAAAAAGTAAAAAAAAAAAAAAAAAAAAAAGTAAAAAAAAAAAAAAAAAAATAAAAAACGCACATTTTCTTCGAATTTTACGTGAAATGACTAAACTTCCTTTGTTTCGGAAAACCTGTCTTTCTGTCAGTACATATTCTTTATCTGCACTTTTCACGTGTCAAATTTCCTTTTCCCTTTGCTTTTTCTTTGTTTATTTTTTTTTTTTTCGTTCTTCTTTCTTTTGTTTTCTTTTTTTCTTTTTTTCCTGCCTGTTCGTTTCGTCCAAATTGTGAAAAAAAGAAAAAAATCCATCAGGGTGACGGCGTCCGTTGCCTCGCCTCGCCTCAGGAGTTGACGTTGGCATTCGGACACTTTTACGAGCCTTCACGGTCGCTCTGCCTGCGCTGGTCTTGCTGGCGCTCGCTGGCACCTGCTCGTCCTTGCTCGTCCTTGCTCGTCCTTGCTTGTACTTGCTCGTACTTGCTTGTACTTGCTTGTACTTGCTTACTTGTACTTGCTCGTCCTTACTTGCTCGTCCTTGCTTGTACTTGCTCGTCCTTGCTTTTTTGCGTCCTTGCTTGTACTTGTACTTGCTCGTCCTTGCTCGTCTTGCTTGTACTTGCTCGTCCTCTTGCTTGCTGTCCTTGCTTGTACTTGCTCGTCCTTGGCTTGTACTTGCTTGTCCTTGCTCGTCCTTGCTTGTACTTGCTTGTACTTCTTGCTTACTTGCTTGTACTTGCTTGTACTTGCTTGTACTTGCTTGCTTGTTTGCTTTGTACTTGCTCGTCCTTGCTTGTACTTGCTTGTCCTTGCTTGTACTTGCTTGTACTTGCTTGTACTTGCTTGTATTTGCTTGTACTTGCTTGTACTTGCTTGTCCTTGCTCGTCCTTGCTTGTACTTGCTTGTACTTGCTTACTACTTGCTGTCCTTGTCTTGTACTTGCTCGCTCGTCCTTGCTTGTACTCCTTTGCTCTCGTCCTTGCTTGTACTTTGCTTGTACTTGCTCGTACTTGCTTGTACTTGCTTGTATTTGCTTGTACTTGCTTGTACTTGCTTGTACTTGCTCGTCCTTGCTTGTACCTTGCTTTACTTGCTCGTTTGCTTGTACTTGCTTGTCCTTGCTCGTCCTTGCTACTTGCTTTGTACTTGCTTGGTACTTGCTTGTACTTTCTTGTTACTTGCTTGTCTTGCTCGTCTTGCTTTTCTTGTCCTTGCTTGTACTGCTTGTACTTGTTACTTGCTTGTCTTGCTCGTGCTTTACTTGCTTGTCTTGCTCGTTCTCTTGCTTGTACTTGCTCGTCCTTGCTTGTACTTGCTTGTACTTGCTCGTCCTTGCTTTGTACTTGCTCTCCTTGCTTGTACTTGCTTGTACTTGCTCGTCCTGCTGTACTTGCTTGTACTTGCTGTCCTTGCTCTTGCGTTTTGCTTGTACTTGCTTGTACTTGCTTGTACTTGCTCGTCCTTGCTCGTACTTGCTTGTACTTTGTACTTGCTCGTCCTGCTTACCTACTTGCTTGTACTTGCTCGTCTGCCTTGTACTTGCTTGTCCTTGCTCGTACTTGCTTGTTACTTGTTGTCTTGCTCGTACTTGCTTGTACTTGCTTGTACTTGCTCGTCCTTGCTTGTACTTGCTTGTACTTGCGTTCGTCCGTGTGTCTGTTTGTTTGTGATTTCGATTTTGTTTGTTTTCGTTTGTGTGTAATTTCGTATATATCTATGATTGTTTGTGCCTAATTATATTTGTGTTTGTGTATTTTTAAACGGGTTCTTGTCTGTTTGTGTCTTCGATTTGTTTGCATGTTTGTGCTTGCATTTGCCTGCGTGTCCGAATCTCCGCCTGCTTCTCTTTGCTCGCCTAAGCCTCTAAATAGCATATGTTAGCCTCTCTTCAGTACTTGCGTCCGCACATATACGCATGTGTACACCGACGATTACATATCCTCATGAGTTTTGTAAAGCATATATACAAATGCCAGCGTGTATGTTTGTGTGTTTGTGTTAAGTGCGAAGTGCTTGTTTTGACTCGACTTCCTCACGGCGGGGTTTGCGGAGGGAACCAGGCGATGCGAGGAGGCGAGGTAAGGAAGGCGAGGCGATGTAAGAAGGCGAGGTAAGGCGAGGCGAGGAGGCGAGGCGAGAGGCGAGGCGAGGAACGAGGTAAGGAAAGGCGATGCATAAATAAATAGGCAAGACGTAAGTGTCGCGATGAGCAGAGAGCGAAATTAATGCCGCTTTAAATCGGTGATGTATGGTGAAAGAAAACAATTCTTTCTTTCTCTGTTTCTCTCTCGTTTCTCGTTCTGTTTTTGTTCTGTTTTTTCTCACTTTCGTGATGTTTTCTTTATTTCTTCATCCTCCTCTCGCTTTTACGTTCTCTCTCTTTCTCGTTCATTCTCTCTCTATCTATCTAACTATCTGTCTGCCTGCCTCTCTCTCTCTCTCTCTCTCTCTCTCTCTCTCTCTCTCTCTCTCTCTCTCTCTCTCTCTCTCTCTTCTCTCTCTCTCTCTCT
>NW_020869657.1:10000-17500 GCF_003789085.1 Penaeus vannamei | reverse complement strand
CCCCTTCTTCACTCTTCTCTTCATTTTCTTCTTCCTCCTCCATTTTGTTTATTTTCTCCTTTTTCCTCTGTCTTCCTTTTTTTTTAATCTTCTACTCTTCCTCCTTCCTCCATCCCTCCTTTTCGTTTCTTACACTTCCATTTTCGCTTCTGTTTCCTCTTTTACTCATTTAGTATGTCCTCTTCTTCTTCCTCTGCCTTCCTATATCCCTTTTCACTTTTTTTTTTATTCTCCTTTCTTCTTCTTTCTTATTCCTGCGTCCTTTTCTCTCTTGCTCTTCCCTTCTTTCGTTTCTTATCTTTCCTTTCCTTCTCTTCCATCTCGCCTTCCCGTCCCCTCTCTTCCTCTTCCTTTTTTTCTTCTTCTTCATTCTTCTCCTCTTTCTCCTTCAAAACTTCCTCCTCCTCCTCTTCCCCTCCTCCTCTTTCTCCACCTTTTCTTCTTACTTCTCGCCTCTTGTTCTTCCTATATAACGTTTTCCTCCCCTCTTCATCCCCTTCCTCTCCTCCTCATTTTCCTATTTCTCGCCTTCCACTCTCTTTCTTCCAACCTTCTCCTCTTCCCCTCCCTCTTCCCCTCCACCCCCTCCTTCTCCTCCTCCTCTTCCCTCTCCTCCTCCTCCTCCTCCTCCTCCTCCTCTCCTCCTCCTCCTCCTCCTCCTCCTCCACCTTTTCCTCTTCATTATCTTCCTCTTCCTATTCCCTCTTCTATTTCTCCTCCTCCATCTTCCCCTCCTCCCCTCCTCCTCCTTCCCTTCCCTCCTCCTCCCCTCCTCTCCTCCTCCTCCCACTCCCTCCTCCTCCTCTCCTCCCCTTCTTCCTCCTCCTCCCTCCTTCCTCCTCTCCTTCTCCTCCTCCTCCCCCTTCTTCCTCCTCCTCCCTCCTCCTCCTCCTCCTCCTCCCCCTCCCCTCCCCTCCTCTCCTCCCCTTCCTCCTCCTCCTCCTCCTCCTCCTCCTCCTCCTCCTCCTCCCCTCCTCCTTCTCTCTCCTCCTCCTCTTCCTTCCTCCTCCTCCCCCTTCTCCTCCTTTCCTCCCACCTTATTCCTCCTCCTCCCTCCTTCCTCCTCCTCCCTCCTCCTCCTCCTCCTCCCTCCTCCTCCTCCTCCTCCTCCTCCTCCTCCTCCTCCTCCTCCTCCTCCTCCACTTCCTCCTCCACCTCTATCCTCCTCCTCCCTCCTCCATCCCCTCCTCCCCTCCCCCCCTTATTCTCCTCCTCCCATCCTTCCCTCCTCCTCCCTTCCTCCTCCTCCCTCCCCCCCTTATATCCTTCCTCCTCCTCCCTCCTCCTCCTCCTCCTCCTCCTCCCCTCCTCCTCCTCCTCTTCCTCCTCCTCCTCCTCCTCCTCCTCCTCCTCCTCCTCCCCTCCTCCTCCTCGTCCTCCTCCTCCTCCTCCTCCTCCTCCTCCTCCTCCTCCTCCTCTCCTCCTCCTCCTCCTCCTCCTCCTCCTTTATCCCTCCTCCTCCTCTCCTCCCCATCATTATTTCCTCACCTCGAGGAAACTTGCGCGGAATCATCATATCATTTTCTCTGCTGGATTTCCCAACATCCATTTATCTCGTCGGATCGAGGGAAGCATCCACAGCATCCAAGGCGACTCTCTCTATCTCGTCTTCTCTCTTCTGTTCTTCTATTCCCTCTTTTATTCTGTTTGCCCCCATTCTTCATTCTCTTGTTTTCCATTCATACGACCCCTTCGCTCTTTCTTTGTTCTCTTCTTCTCCTTTTTTCTTTTCTTCTATATTTTCTCTCTTTTTCTCACCCATTCCTCTCCCTTCTTCGTCTCAGCTATCTTCCTCCTTCCTTCCGTTCTTCTTCTCCGCCCATCCTTCTTTTTGTCCTTTCATCGCACCGACGCGTCGCCACTTACTCTCTCTCTCTCTCTCTCTCTTCTCTTCTCTCTCGTCTCTCTCTCTCTCTCTCTCTCTCTCTCTCTCTCTCTCTCTCTCTCTCTCTCTTCTCTCTCTCTCTCTCTCCCTCTCTCCCTCCCTCCCTCCCTCGCTCCCTCCCTCCCCTCCCTCCTCCCTCCCTCCCCTCCCTCCCTCTCTCCCTCCTCCCTCCCTCCTCTTCTCCTCCTCCCTCCTCCCTCCTCCTCCTCTCCCTCCCTCCCTCCCTCCCTCCTCTCCCTCCCTCCTCCCTCCCTCCCTCTCTCCCCCTCCTCCTCCCTCCCTCTCCCTTTCTCCCTCCCTCCCTCCCTCCTTCCCTCCTCCTCCCTCTCTCCCTCTCCCTCTTCCCCTCCCCCCCTACCCCCTCCCCGCGAAAATCTACCAATAACAAAGATGATAAAAGCGAGCCAGGCAGTCAAGCAGACAAGCAGCCGAGGAGGCAGACGAGCAAGCAGGGCGGCGGGCGGGTCGTAGTTGGCCAGACACGCGAAGCAGGACTGGCTGCAGCGACAGAGGCCGTCAGAGATCAAACGCGGGGAGGTTACGAGAAGAGGGGAGAGGGAGAGGGAGAGGGGAGAAGGGAGATGGGAGAGGGAGAGAGGGGGAGAGGGGAGGGAGGGAGATGGAGAGGGGAGGGAGAGAAGAGGGAGAGGTGGGAGAAGAGAGAGGGAAGGGAGAGAGGGAGAAGGAGAGGGAGATGGTGAGAGGAGGGAGAGGGGAGAGGAGAGAGATGGGAGAGGGGAGAGAGGGAGAAGAGAGAGAGGGGAGATGATGTGAGAGGGGAGAGGGAGATGGTGAGAGGTGGAGGGAGAGAGGAGATAGGGAGATGGTGTGGAGGAGGAGACGGGACAAACTGAGAGGAGGAAAAGAAGACGGTGGATGAGGAAGATGGGAGAAGGGAGAGGAGACGGAAGAAGGGTAAGGTGGGAGGAGGGAGAGCGGGATGGAGAGAGGAGGAAGAAGGCTGGGAGAGGAGGTGGTGGGTTTGAGAGGAGGGAGAGGGGACGGTGGGAAGGGGAGAGGGACGGGTGAGGGGAAGGTGGGAAAACATGGGAGAGAGAAGAAAGGAGAGAAGAGAAGATACGGGAAAAGAGAGAGAGAAAGGGGGAAAAGAGAATGATGAAGAGAGGGAAGACGAGAAGGGAGAGGGAAGAGACGAAAATGGAAAACAGAAAAGGTAGGAGAACGAAGAGGAAAAAAATAGTAAAGGGATTGAAGTTGAAGACAGACGGAATAAGAGAGTTGGGGAGGGAGAGAGAAGGGAGAGTAGAGAGAGAGGCGGATGTAGGAAGAAATAAGAGATGTGAGAGGTAGGGTAGAAGAGAAAATAGAACGAAAGAGAGAGATAGAAAGAGAAGAATGGGAGAAGATAGAGCAGAGAGAGAGGAGGTTGGGAAAAGGGAAAATAGGTGATAGAAAGAAGGCAGAGACAAAGAGAGAGTAAACCAAAGAAATAAAAAGGCAAAAGTGAAAGGAGAAAGAACGAAAGGAAAGAGAGGCGGAGCGAGAGAAAGAGAGAGAGAGAGAGAGGGAGAGAGTCAGAAAGAAAAAGAGAGACAGGCAAGCAGACAGACACAGAGCCAGAGAAAGAGAAACAAAGAGGACAGACCAAACTGAGGAAGAGAGACAAAGCGAGAGAGGGAGATCAGACCAAGAGGGAGGGAGAGGAGGGGAGAGGAGGAGAGGGACCAAGAGGGAGGGAGAGGAGGGGAAAGGAGAGGGGGGGAGGAGGGGGCAGGTGTCCCAGAGCACAGACTCTCCCCCATAATCCCATTAGCGCCAGCATTAATGGTGCGCCGAACTCTAATGCAACCTAAATTGCTGACAAGTGTTTGGGTCAGTCTCGGCACCTTCCGCGGCTAAGAGCTGGGCCGAGGGGGGAGAAAAAGAAAGGGAGAGAAGGAGAGGAAGGGAAGGAGGAGAGAGAAAGGGAGAGAAAGGCAGAAAGGAGAGAAAGAGAGAAGGAGAGAGAAAGAGAGGGAATGAGAAAGAAAGAGAGGGAGGCATAGATAGATAGATAGATAGACAGAGAGAGAGAGAGAGAGCAAAGCGGAGAGAGAGAGTTATCCATCCTTCTTCTCTCCCTTCTGTCTATCTCCCCCTCCTCTCACCCTTATTTATCATCATCCTTCTCTCCTTTTTTTATCCTTTGCTCCTGAGGAAATAAGAGTTATTTCACTTTTTCTCTCCCTTCTCTTTACCTTCATTCTCATTTTTTCCTCATCTTCTATCTCCTCTCCTTCCTATCCATCTTTATCCTTATCATTTCTACCTCTTTCATTCTCTTCTCCCTTCTATCCATCTCCGTCCTCTTTCTTACCTTCTTTTCTCTCTCCTACTTTCTTCTATTTTCTTTCTCTCCCCTTTTCTCTACCCCTCTCCTTCCTTCTCCCTTTTCATTATCCCTTCTTTCTTACCCCTTCCTCCTCCTCCTTTTATCCTCCTTCCCTACCTGCTTCCCTTCTCCGGTAATCCTATGAACCTTTTAATAATACGGTTAATAGTTTTAGTCGTAATTTAACAAGAAAGTGATAGTGACCCTGAGGATAGTGACTATGGCGGTATGGGAAAAGTAATATCACCCTTATCACTGCCATCATCATTATCGTTATCAATTCTCATTCTCATTATTATTTATCATTGTCATTGTCATTATCGTTATCATTCTCATTATCATTGTCATTGTCATTATCTTTCATTCATTATCTTTTCTCATTATCTTTATCATTGTCATTGTCATTATCGTTATCATTCTCATTATCATTGCCATTGTCATTATGTCTGTCATCATCGTCTTATTTCATTTCATAATCGTTATTATTGCTGATGTCACCATCACCTGTTCTTCTGGTAATCTTTACCATTCCTACAGTTACCATTATTGACACCATTATAACTGATATTGCCTTTAATCATTTACTATCATTCTTAATGCACTGGTCGCGTTTATTTCAGTATTATTCCTCATTGTAATATATATATATATATATATATATATATATATATATATATATATATATATATATATATATATATATATATATATATATATATATATATATATTATATATATATATATATATATATATATATATATATATATATATATATATATATATATATATATATATATACATATATATATACATATCTCTCTCTCTCTCTCTCTCTCTCTCTCTCTCTCTCTCTCTCTCTCTCTCTCTCTCTCTCTCTCTCTCTCTCTCTCTCTCTAATCATTCCCCATCTTTTTTAATAGTTTCTTACGATGTAATTTGATTCTCTTCAAGGGATTCAAAGATCTATTGAAGCCAGGCAAAGGGGAGAATGGGAGAGAAAAAAGGGAAGAAGGAGGTGGGGGGAGAAGGAGGAGAGGAGGAGGAGGTGGGGAGAAAGGAGGAGGAGGAGGAGGTAGTAAGACGAAACGGAGGAATAAAAGAAGGATGGAAGGGAAGGAAAAAAGAGGAGTAAATGGTAGGGGAGAGAGAAGGGGGAGGGAGAAAGAGAGTGATGGAGAAGAGGGAAAGTAGTCGCTAAATTGGTGTTAAGGAGATGGAGAAAGGGAGGAAAATAGGACTAGAAAAGAGGACGGAGAGGAGAAGGAAAAGGAAAAATGCATTAGAGGAAGGGGACGGAGGAAGGAGGGAGGGAGAGTAAGGGAAAGTAAAAGAAAAGAGGGAAGAGGAAGGGAGAGAGAGAAGAAAAGGTAAGATGATGAGAGGAGGAAAAGTGAAGTAATGAAGTTGAAAGAGAAGGAGAGAAGAAAAAGGGGAGAAGGAAGAGGATAAGAAGACGGGAGAAAAACCAGGGAAGAGGAAAGAGGATACGAAGAAGGTACGAGAATAGATAGGGGAAGAGAAGAGGAGAAGGGGCGGGGAGGAGGAGAGGGGGGAAAAGAAGAGAGTGGGGGGGGGGGTCGATGAATTCAAGCCATTTAACTTCTCAGAACCAATCAAACTTCCCTCAGTTTTTTTAAGGCTTGTTTTCCATTTTTTTTACAAAAATATGTATATCCTCCTCCACCGGGGGAGTTACGTACTTTTAAGTTGATCATATGGCCAAGTGGCTTCGGTTCCCTGATCGCCTTTCGCCTAAAATTGCAAGTGAATACGATCTTGTTCTGACTTTTTCGTTCTGATGCTTTGATTAGTCTCCCGCTCGCTCGCTCTCTTTCGTTCTCTCTCTCTCTCTTTCGCTCGCTCTTCTCTTTCTTCTCTCTCTCTTTTTGCTCGCCTCTCTCTCTCTCTCTCTCTTCTCTCTCTCTCTCTCTCTCTCTCTCTCTCTCTCTCTCTCTCTCTCTCTCTCTCTCTCTCTCTCTCTCTCTTCTCTCTCTCTCTCTGTGTGTGTGTGTGTTGTGTGTGTGTGTGTGTGTGTGTGTGTGTGTGTGTGTGTGTCTGTGTCCTGTCTGTCTCTCTCTCTTCTCTCTCTCTCTCTCCTCTCTCTCTCTCTCTCTCTCTCTCTCTCTCTCTCTCTCTCTCTCTCTCTCTCCCTCTCTCTCTCTCTTCTCTCTCTCTCCCTCCCTCCCTCCCTCCTCCTCCCTCCCTCCCTCCTCCCTCCTCCCTCTCCCTCCCTCCCTCCTAATCTCCTCCAAAATGCATATATGAATAGAGACAGAGAAAGAGATACAACCGACCACCACGTACATCGCACGCATGCTTGACACTTCACCTGAAAATGTAAACAAAATCGTTTGTTTGTCTCCCTCACCCTCGCCGCCCTGCCCGCTTTCCCCTAACTTACGCGAACAAAAATGTCTTTAGCAAATATATCAGTTACCCACAAAGCATACAGAGACATAGAAAATGAGGAAGAGCCAGCGAGGAAGAACAAAGCGGAGGAGAAGGATAATGGTGATAAAATGGGAAGGGATGGAACATGGCGAGAGGAATAGGAAGGAGAGAGGGCTGGAGGATGGTGTTGATGAAAGGGAGGAAGGGGAAAGAACGAGAGAACAAAGAGGAAGCGAAGGATAACGCTGATAAATGAGGAAGAGCGAAAGAGGACAAGAATTAAAGAAAAGAAAGGAGTTGGTTATTAATTATCGATAAAAAGGAATTAATACAGAACAAGAGCAAGAGGACAAATAACGAGAGAACAGTGGAAGCAATGAAGAACAATAACAAGAAAGAAGTTGATGGGTGATGCTGATAAAAGAAAGGAATGAGGAAGAACAACAAGAGGAACAAGAGAACAAAGGGAGGGCGAAGAATGAAGAACAAGAAGAGGAAGAAATAGAGAAGAAAGAGAAGGCGAAGCATAATGCCAATAACAGAAAAGGAATGAAGAAGAACAAGAAGAGACGAGAGAATAAACAGAGAACGAAGCATAGTGACAGTAACAGGAAGGTGAAGAAAGAAGACAATAACAGGAGAGAAAGAAGAGGAACAAGAGAGAACAAGAGGAGCCGAAGGAAGAAGCCAATAACAGGAGAGAGAGAAGAACAACAACAAGAGAGACCAAACAGAAGGTGAAGAAAGAAGCCAATAACAGGAGAGAAAGAAGAGGAACAAGAGGAGCCGAAGAAAGAAGCCAACAACAGGAGAGAAAGAAGAGGAACAAGAGGAGCCGAAGAAAGAAGCCAACAACAGGAGAGAAAGAAGAGGAACAAGAGAGAACAAGAG
>NW_020869656.1:231419-233228 GCF_003789085.1 Penaeus vannamei | reverse complement strand
TCTCTCTCCTCTCTCTCTCTCCTCTCCTCTCTCTCCTCTCTAAATTGCTCTCCCAACGCCGGGTTCTCTCTTTCTCTCTTCTCTTTCTCTCTCTCCATTCTCTCTCTCTTCTCTTTTCTCTCTCACTGCTCATCCTTTTTCTCTCATTCTCAGTTTTTCTCTCTCTTTCCCATTTCTCACGCTCACTCTCACTCCTCTACCGTCTATTCTCAGGTCTTTCTCTCTCTTCTCTCTCTCTCTCTCTATCTTATCTTCTTTCTCTCTTCTCTCTCCTTCTCTCTCTCTCTCTCTCCTCTTCTTCTCTCTCTCTCCTATCTCTTATTCTCTATCTCTATCTCTATCTCTCTCTCTCTCTCTCTCTCTCTCTTTCTCTCTCTCTCTCTCTCTCTCTCTCTCTCTCTCTCTTCTCTCTCTCTCTCTCTCTCTCTCTCTCTCTCTCTCTCTCTCTCTCTCTCTCTCTCTCTCTCTCTCTCTCTCTCTCTCTCTCTCTCTCTCTCTCTCTCTCTCTCTCAATCTCTCTCCTCTCCATCTCTCTCTTCTCTCATCTCTCTCTCTCTCTATTCTCTCTCTCTCTATCTATTATCTTATCTATTCTATCTATGCTTTCTCCCTCTCTTTTCCCTTTTAAAGCTGTCATCTCTCTCTTTTCTTTTGGTACTTACATTCTCTCTCCATTCGTGTGTGACGAAGACCCACAGTACATACCTGAAAGGAGAGAGACAAAAATACATTAATTTACAACAGACACAATACAGCTGAACAATCACATACTGCGAGCCATTAAATGAAGCTGGAAGACAGAAGCAAATGAATACAAAAAGACAAAAGCACGAACGCACACACGCACGCACGCACGCAAGCACGTCGACTCTTCAAAGACCATAAAGAGCAGAGGTCTTTTGTGAACGAGAAGGAGATACACTAACCAACATAACATTCCTCGAGAAGTGGGGAATAAAAGCACGGCGGAGGACCAGGCATCTCCACGCCATAAACACAGCATAGAAGGGTTTTTTTAAAGAATATGGGAGAGAGAGAGAGAGAGAGAGCGAGGGAGGGAGAGAGAGAGAGAGGATAAAAATTGACAGATAGACTGACAGAGACCAGCGACAAAACGGAATATTCAAAGTAAAGAAGGAATACGAGGAAACAAAGACAAAGAAACAAATACGATAAGATAAATTTTAAAAAATACGGAGAAAGAGAAACAATAAAAGAGAAAAAGAGACACAGAGAGAGGAAGAGACAGAGACAGACACAGAGAAGAGAGAGAGAGAGAGAAAGAGACTAGGAGAGCAGAGGAAATGAGAGCCATCAGACAGACAGACAAAGACAGAAGACAGAAGAGAGAAGAGAGAGAGAGAGAAGAAGGAAAGAGACTAGGAGAGAGGAAATGAGAGAGACAGACAGACAGACAAAGACAGACACAGACAGAAGAGAGAGAGATCCCCAACCAAGGAGAGCATTCATCACAGACCGCCTTTTGTCCAGCTGATCTTCTCGGACCTCGTGAAGCCCTCGCGCTCGCGACGCGCTCCCCGTATATTTATTGTCGACTTAAGGTTCAAAACAACCCATTGGCATGTCTCCGCTGTTGCTGTTTGTCTCGCTCCTTGGGCTATCCGTCTCTCTTCCCCTTTCTCTCTGTCTCTCTCGCTCGCTCGCGTCTCTCTTCTCTCTCTTTGTCTCTCTGCTTTCTCTCTCTTCTCTCTCTCTCTCTCTCTCTCTCTCTCCTCTCTCTCTCTTCTTCTCTCTCCTCTCTCTCCTCTCTCTCTCTCTCTCCTCTCTCTCTCTCTCTCCTCTCTCTCT